>CM035132.1:21929891-22004891 GCA_020205605.1 Panax ginseng
GAGAGGGAGAGCCTACGCCTTTATCGCAAGGGTAGCAGCGGAGGACGCACCGCAAGGGTAGCAGACCCGGGCAATCCTCTGAGGGGCATCCGGAGCGCCGGACTTATGAAAGCAAGAATAAGGGTAAAATTGGAAAAAAATTTATTAATTATGCTTTGTTTTATTAAGGGTCAAATATATTGGATTAAATCAAATTGTGTAAAACATAGTAAGTTATAATGGAATGGAGGGAGAATTATGTTTGTAGATATTGTTTGAGGAAGCATTAAATTGATTAAGTATATTTCTTTTGTTCAGAAAAATCTCATTTCAGAATGTACCGCTGTTATAAAAATTTGGGTAAAGAAAATAGTAGTAGTCAAATTAATCTGAAAATCTGGAGTGTGTTTTATGCTAGACGCAACGGCTCGTGAGTCCATGCATTGATTAGCCAGTTACATTTATATTTCCCAGAATATATATACCAGGTGGCATGAAAACTTTTTTTTTTTTACCTTTAAGAAAATAAACACCATGTCTTTTGAGTTTTAAATTGTTAAAAAAAAAAGTTGGAGGAACAAAAAAAGAAGATGCCTTGGAGTTTTTTTTTTTTACCTTTAAGAAAATAAAAACCATGTCTTTTTCTTTTTTTTTTTAACTTTCTTTAACTAAAAAACTCTTTGACACAAATAAAATATCAGTTATCCACTGATAATATGTGAAATTGTTTTGCGTCCATGTTTACATTTCTATATGAAAAGTATCAATATAAATGTATAGCGACGGTGAAAATATTCGTTATAGAATCTATAACGACGATTTTCATGTAAAAATATCATTTTTCGTTATGAATTTATCAGTTTCCAAAAATTAATTACATGGTTACAATGAAAATAATACCACTTGAATAAAACAAAGTGGTAAAATAATTATAAAAATAAACATATTTTATTTTTCATCCTTCATTTAGATAATAAGTTTTATCATTTCATAAGTTACTTTTAATTGATGTCAAGTAGAGATCGATCTCGCGTAAAATTATACTCTTATGGAAAATAAAAGTTGAGCGTTGAATCTTTTGTTAAGTTCTGTTTCTGCATTAGTATGGAACTAACTTACTAGTCATGTGACTCCTATGACAAAAGTCTTGTAAAAATGCCAAAAAATATATATATGCAACTTATAACAAAACATGCCTCAAGTGTTTTCCAAATATTATTAGGCTTTTTTTTTTTGGTTTGAATGTTTTGTAGTAAAACCTTAATTAATAAATATTAAAAATAGTCAAATAATCGATTCTGAAATCAAAATAATCCCATCCAAATTTGGACTATATATCCTAGATAATAAATGTTTATATGAGGTAAAATTTAAATGACACTCCCTCCGTTCTTTAATATAAATTGTTTTAGAGAAATATTTTTATTCTTTAATATAAGTCGTTTGAGAATTTCAAGTAAGCATTAATTGCTTAATTTTCAATATTACCCAAGTATTAAATGTAATTTTGGTTCTCTCACTATTTTTTGTCTAATAAATAACAATCTCTTATTCCAATAGAGGGACAATATAGACAATTAATATTATAATTAATGTTATATAATTATTATCTTAATATTTATGTATAATCCTAAAACGACCTATATTATAGTATTAAAATAATCCTCAACTTGCATGATCCCTTCCCGCTTATCAATCTTTATGTAGACAATAAAAAACCGTATTTATCACAAGTCACACTCACAGACACAGTCATCGAAAAATCTGAATAAAAAATCTAAATAACATGGCAGTAAGGACGGTGGGAGCAATCTCTGGATGCCCAATCAAACATGGCTGGCTGGTGGGCCAGGAAACCAGCAAAGGGGGCGGAGATTTGGAGTCCATGTGCTCTGAAATCGGCCTCTGGGACCCTAACAACACTCGAACAGAAAATCTCAAGGACGGATGGACGGACCAACAGACCCCAAGAGCTTGATGTTTGTCATAATTAGCGTGCTACGATCTCCTTAAGTAAACTCTTTATGAAGTTAAACACCACAAGAATTATAAAAAAAGATTGGAAAAAAAAAATAAGAGAGCACTTTAAATAAAGAATATTTTATTACATATGAAAACTTTACACAAAGATGTTTATAGAATGTTTTTTTCTAATATTGTCTAAGATTAAATTTTATCCTATTCAAATCGATTTATAGTCATTCCACCTCTTTAATTAATGATTCTAAAACCTAAAATTACAAAGGAGTACCTAGAAAGTTCTAAGTACAAGTCTTTAACTACTTACATGTTGTATAATTTTTTTGAGTATTGTAGAACATTCCTAAAATGTACTTCACATGATTTTAGATTGTTTCACAACCATATAAAACTAAGTCGCGCCTTCTACCATGTTGGAGAATATTTTATAAACTTGCACATATCTTTTCCCAAGTACGCCTCTAATAAGTATAACCTTCCACGGGACACTTGGCTTTGGTTAATTTAGATTTGGATGGTTTTGAGTTCAAATTATGGTGGTAACCAAGAGGCAGTCGCACCGTTGGCGTTCTTGTGGTTCTCAGTATCTGGCCCTCTCTCGATCATGCTTTCATTAATTAGTTTCTATAAGTGTATATATATGATGGAATATGACAAATCAAAATCTTTGGAATTCCTTTCCTTTTCCCCTTCCCCTTTCCATTCTCAGCATGTGGTTCTCAGTATCTGGCCCCCTCTTGATGATGCCTTCATTAATTAGTTTGTACTATAAGTGAATGATGGAATATAGTATATATATATATATATATATATATATGACAAACAAAATCTTTGGAATTCCTTCCCTTTAATTTCCCCTTTCTCTTAATTTCCCTTCTCAGCATTGTAGCATAAAAGATTATGTCGGCTGGTACCAATCTTAATCAAAGCTGCCAACTTAAAAGGGTAAAATAAATTAGTTCATATATATGTCTGGACGTTTAATCTTGATGGTCATTATTTAATATCAATTCATTTTGAGTTGATATTAATTTGTGATTAGTATTAGAGCATACTTACACAACTTGAACTTGTGAAACACTCACTACTTTTATATATATATATATATATATATATATATATATATATATATATATATATATATATATATCAATTACGCACGCTTTATGCGGACTGGGAGTACGTAGATATAACAGTGAACGAAAGAGGAATGCACCTCACTTGTGCTTGAGGTAAAAAAAAAAAAAAACTATCAACAATTTCACTTACATGTTTTTAATTTGTCAAGTGTCACAATAATTGAGTTTCTTTAATCAAGGAATCACATTGCGCTCAAAATGTGAGATTATAATTAGTTTATTAAATAAAGATCAATCGCCCATCATATTAGAAGTAGGTGGAAAAGTCAAAAGTATATATGGACAAATACATTCTTATTGTTAATATATAGTATGAGATAGATGCATGCATGCATGACCTGTTTAATTTAATTGCTAGTGTGATTCCTAATTGTTGGGTCATAATATTTTTCTTCTTTGGACCGAGTAAGTTGGACTTACTTATTTAATTAATCTATTGGGCCTTTATTATCGAGCCTCGAAAGTCACCTACGCAAAGATCCATATTATTTCTATTTAAACCTATAAGATAGGATCGGTTCATTGGACTCAACCCATTGGATCATTTAATATATATTACTTTGACAGAATGATAAAAAAAGTATGACAATTGACTAAAATACCGCCATGCATTAATGTGGATGGGATCATAACTTACGGCCAGAGTGAAAAAAATGACCAAAAGTAGTGGATAAAGCGCATGCGATTTGGTGAACCCATCGGATCGGGGTTGTGTCGGATAGTAGTGGGGCACAGAATCCTGGGACAAAGAGAAGATATAACCTAGCAAGGAGGTTTTTCACAAACAGTACGTTAACATTCACATTCATATTCACATACACATGATTGAGAATTATTATCACTCTCTCAATACACTAGACATTACATCCTCCATTGTTAACCTTGTGAACACGATATCGACTCTCACGCTCGAAATTTATCCCCCGACGGTCGAAGCCGCGCCAAGCTTGTGGTGTTTATCGTGTTTATCGTCTTGGGATCGTATGTCTTACGTGATTGGGACGTTGGAGAAGATCTTGGCGTTAACATTGGTATTTAGGAGGGGTGAGTTTTAGTGTCATTGAAATTTTCAATCACAATCATTTAACCTACTTTCGGAAGATGGTGAGGAGTAGAGATGGAGACGCCGTGGGCAAGAAGGCGATGATGGTCATTGGTAATCGCCACCGCCTCGTGTTTCTGAGAAAGGATCGTCAGGTCCTTCTAAAAGTGCTCACGAAAGCACGACCTCAAACCAAAATTCGGGCGATCTCCGTCCGAAAACCCTGATGGAGCCCAACGAAGGTTTGGCTTTGATGCGGATAAAGGGCATGATCGTAATCTGGGGCGAAGCAGAGGGCTCACCAACTAAGACTCATCGTCGAAGTGGTCAGAGGAGGGCAGAGCGCCAAGTTGGCGAGGATGGCGGGGACAAGCAGATAAAGCCTTAGAGGTTACATAAAAGAGATAGAAGATATAGCAAAACAGATGCTTGGTGGCGAGTTAAGGACGAAGCATCTAGCCACGTTCATCCGAAGAAAGCGGAGTAAGCATAAGGAGATGCCACGGGGAGAGGGGAAAGAGCGGGAGCATTCCATACGTATGTTCAGGATCGCTCTCACCGGCGGGAGGAGATCGAGGAGCGAGAACTCCGTGGCCTCGAAGAAGGTAAGCGATGGTCGTTGGTTACCGATCGAGACGACGACGCACGACGAAGAGAAGGTCGAGGAGACCGTGCGTAAATCGAAGAAGAGAACATCGGCAGGACCATTCTCATCACGAGAATGAGAGTCAGACGACGGAAAGAGATCCGAAGTCCCACAAGCGGCATTGGGATCGGCGAGGGAGGTCGATCCACTCGAGGCGGAATGTTGTTCGAGGAGAAAGAGGTCTCCTCATGACTCAAGGTGTTGATTTTTTAGTGAAGGAGTTGAAAGAGCTCTGAAAGCAGTTGGCTGAGGTTCAACAGATTAAGGACACTCCGGGAAAGAAGGCATCCCCTTTTTCCTCAGATATTCTCAAGGAAAAGGCAGATATCACCAAGAAGTTACCTCGTATGGAAAGTTACGATGGGTCCGGGGATCCTTACGACCATAGCCAGGCGTTCGATCGACTGATGGACTATTATGACTTCACTGAAGCTGCCAAGTGCCACACCTTTGTCACGACGCTGAGAAAGGATGCGAGACAGTGGATGGGGACTTTTCCATCAGATTCGATATCCTCTTGGACCGAGCTTTGTGATAAGTTTCATGCCCGTTTTGGGAGCAACCGAGGAAGAGAAATGCCTACTGAGTTCTCTCGCACAGTCCCAAGATTCACCAAATGAATCTTTAGGCGATGATGTAAAGAGGTTCGAGAAGCGGTTGGTCAGGTGTCCGACCTCAATGATCTCAAGTCAGAGGTTTGTTCGAGAACGAAAGCTAGATGCGAGTACAGTCCGAGAAGTTGGTGAAGAAGTTGATGTTCCACCATCCGAAAAGCCTGGTAGAAGCTTTTAACAAGGCAGGTTATATTGTTGTAGAAGAGGCCATGAACAGCCTGAAGCGTCCTTCTTCGGACCAGTCTAAGGAGATAGAAGTTCCCAGTAGAGGCGATCGTAGAGGAGAAGAGCAGGGGGTATAATAATCGATCAGAGGACATTTGGAAGAAGTACAATAACTCATGGCGACAAAGAAGCAGTCGTCCACCTATTTCCACCCCGAAGGTGAATAAGGTCTACACCAAACTGAACACAGATAGGTCGATAATTTTGGATCAGATCAGAAACCAACCTTTCTTCGAGCCCCCTCGTGATAATTATAGGACAGGACAAGGCAACTCTCGTAAATATTGTGGCTATCATCAAGCCGCGGGCCATGACACTAATGAGTGTTGCAATTTAAAGGATTTCGTGGAGAAGAAGATTTAAGGCGGTTTGCTGGTTCAATATGTGGCCGGGAAGGACCGACAAGATCAGCAGAACATCGACCGTACTGTTCAGACGGTTTAAATGACTTCATCCATCCAAAATGCTCCAGTACCACCGCCAAGGCACGTCATCGATGTAATCATCGGTGGAACTGTAGGGAAGTTGGTAGGGAAAAAGAGAAGGGCTTACCTAAATTCAGTCATGTCTGTGGCGGGTGCTCCCCAAAAGACCGACAGACCATTCCCAGGTACCGTTATATCATTTACGGATGCGGATTATCCTTCGGAGCCCATCGAGCCACATGAAGGGGCATTGGTGATCACAGCACAAGTGGGCTCGGTGGATGTGAAACGCATGATGATAGACAACGAGTCTTCGGTGGATATTCTATATTCCCATGCCAATCAGAGGATGCATCTTGGTGGGTAAAAAATGGAGGTCGGTCAGGAGGCCCCTTTATACGGCTTCAGCAACGATCCAGTTAAAGTTGCAGGCACTATTGAACTCCCAGGTTATCTTAAGACAGACTCTCCGAGTAGAAATAACGTGTAAATTCTATGTTGTGCATGTAGATTAAACATAACGTCATCATTGGGAAGGCCTACATCGACGGCTCTCCAAGTTGTGACCTTCATCCTCTTTTTAAAATCAAGTTCCCCACGGCGACGGGTAGAGAGAAGTGGCGGGGGACTTGGACCTGGCCCGACGATGTTATCGGAATGCTGTTATTTCCTCCAGAGTGGGGATCAGCAAACAAAAATAGACAATGGCAATTGGGATCGAGCCCTTCACTGAGAGCAGCTCGGAACCGTTGGTAATCCCTGTAGGTGGGACAGAGGAGATCGAGTTGATCATCGGAAAACCAGACAAGAGAGTGAAGATTGGTTCGGGTCTACCAGAGCCTCTTCGGACAAACCTTATGGAACTCCTTCGCTGCTATGCGGATATTTTTGCATGAGAACCACAGGACATGCCTGGAGTTAGCCGAAAAATAGTTGAGCACAGACTAGATGTAGATCCTTCGAAGAAACCAGTTCGGCAGAAGATGCGGATTTTTGCTCCGGAGAGACAGAAGATCATTGATGAGGAGATTGCAAAGCTGTTAGCTGCTGACTTCATCTATGAAATTGATTACCCGGAGTGGATGGCGAATGTGGTGTTGGTGCAGAAGTAGAATGGAAAATAACGGGTTTGCATCGAATACACTGATCTGAATAAAGCTTGTTCGAAGGACTTTTATCCCTTGCCCCATATTGACCAGCTCATCGATGCCACTTCGGGGTATGCATTATTAAGCTTTATGAATGCTTTTTCAGGTTACCATCAAATTTCCATGTGCAGGAAGGACATTCCGAAGACAGCATTCATTACACACCGTTCGGTGTACGCTTATAAGAAGATGAATTTTGGCCTTATAAATGCTGGAGCCACACACCAGAGAATGATGAACTTCATCTTCGACAGACAGCTTGGGAGAAACATGGAGGTTTATGTAGATGACATGATCGTGAAGAGTATGCAGATTCAGAACCATTTGGACGACCTGGAGGAATGTTTTCAGACTATCCGTCATCATCAACTGAGACTCAATCCTACCAAATGCACTTTCGGCCTCGGTGCAGAGAAAGTTTCAGGATATTTGGTCACCGAGGAGGGCATCGAGGCCAACCCGGAGAAGATCCAGGCCATTCTTGACATGAAGACTCCTCAGTCGTTCAAAGACGTCCAACGTCTGACCGGTAGGATTGTGGCTTTAAGGAGGTTCGTCGCCAAATCTGCGGAGAGATGCCTTCCTTTGTTTGATACATCAAGGTAGAAGAATGCGAAGACGCCCAGGTGGACTTTGGTGTGAAGAGCGCCTTCCAAGGCATAAAGGCATATATGTCCTCTCGCTTCCTTTATTGGTGAAGCTCGCCTCACAGAGAGACCTTATATTTATACCTTACAAGAAGTAAGTTCGTTGGCGAGTTGGAGTAGTCTTTGGTTCAGGGAGGTCGATGGAAGAAAGATCCGGTCTACTATGTCGACCACGTCCCACGAGATGTCAAACCAGTACCGAATATTGAGAAATTTGCCTTTGCTTTAATAATTGCTAGTAGAAAGCTTGGCAATATTTTCAAGGTCATTCTCGGTCGCCTACACGGATCGACCATTGAAAGAAGGTGATGAGCAAACCAGAGGTTTGAGGTGCAGGTTAGCGGCATGGACGATGGAATTGTGCCAATTTTTTATCCAGTACCATCCCCGAACCGCTATCAAGGGTCAGGCCTTGGCCGATTTTATGGTGGAGTGTTAGATTTCAAACAGATGCCGAGTTCTTTAGAGGTCGAGGCGTCCGATCGAAAGATTCTTTGTTCTTGAAGATGGTCCGAATGCATGGATATTTGTATGCAAATGGGTCTTCTACGGTGAACGTTAGTGGGACAGGGATTATATTGACGAGTCCGGAGGGATTCAAAGTTCAGCAGACCATTAGATTCGGGTTTAAAGCAACGAACAACGAGGCCGAGTATGAAGCAGTGTTGGCAGGTGTTCGATTGGCGAAGAATCTAGAGGTCTCGGTCGATCATTTATAGTGACTCTCGGTTGGTTGGCAAATAAGCGCCGGAGATTATGAAGCTCGTGGGACCCGGGATGATCAAGATCCGCGTAATTAAAAGACCGACTTCAAAGATGCCGTTTCATATGAGTTTGAGGGCATAGAAGCGTGGCGACAATTCCATTGCCGACGCGTTGTCGGGTTGGACACTACGGATGCGAGATGTTTTCAACGGATCGGTTTATTTAGAAGTTTTGGTAAGTGAAAGTGTTTGAGATGAAGCGGTGATGTGTATCGAACGATCTAACTGTTGGATGACCCCCCATATTGAATATCTGGCAGATGGCGTCCTTCCTTCCGATCTGATATTGCCAAAGAAGATCAAATATAAGAGTGCCAATTTTGTTCTTATTGATGGGGATCTTTATCGCTTGGCATTTTCTTCACCATTTCTGAAGTGTCTAGTTCCATCCGAGGCTGAGTATGCCATTCGGGAGGTTCACGAGGGTATTTGCGGTGATTATATGGCTGCCAAGTCTTTGGCTTATAAAGTACTTCGACAGGGATACTATTGGCCTACAATTTTTAAGGAAGCTACAGAGTATGTCAAGAAATGTGAAAATGCCACTCAATCATCGATCCACATCGCCCACCGTAAGAGCTATATTCAATTTTATCTCCTATACCCTTTGCTGTCTGGGGGGTAGATATATTGGGTCCGTTGCCTAAAGCTAAAGGTCAGGTCAGTTTTGTCATAGTTGCTATTGATTACATGACTAAGTGGGTAGAGGCGAAGCCACTTCGGTTGATAACGGAACAAGAGTGTTTGAAGTTCATAAAAGAGTTCGTAGAGTTTCGCTTCGGAATTCCTAAAGTGTTGATATCGGACAACGGACGTCAGTTCGTGGTATCAAAATTTGAAGAATTTTTAAAGAAGTTGGGGATTCAGCATAAGAAGACTTCGGTGGCTCACCCACAGTCAAATGGACAAGTTGAGGTGACCAATAGGACGCTGCTGAACGGGATCAAGCGCAGACTAGATGAGGCTAAAGGAAGATGGCCAGAAAAACTGCTCAGCGTGTTGTGGGCTTACCGGACTACACCGAGGACCACCACAGGGGATTCCCCTTTTCGACTAGCCTATGGTACTGATGCTTTAGTCCCAGTCGAAATTGGATCTCCAAGTCTTCGAGTCAGTCAATTCAAAGAGATCTACAATGACGAAGGACTGAAGGCCAACTTGGATATGCTAGAAGAAGTCAGAGAAGTAGCTTTGCTCAAATTGGCTGCTTATCAACGAAGAGTAGCTAAGCATTACAACAAAGGAGTCAAACTTCGTAGATTCGAAGTAGGGGACTTCGTCCTTAGAGAAGTCGAAGCATCTACATCTCAAAACACGGGAAAGTTAATACCGAACTGGGAAGGGCCGTATGAGGTGATCGAAGTATCAAAGCCAGGCACTTATCGGTTAAAGGCATTAGATGGGTCCGAGATCAAGAACACCTGGCATGCCGGAAGACTTCGAAAGTATTTTCAATAGAAATCGAGTTAATTTACCGGAAGTCTGTAGATAACCGTTCATTATCAATAAAAAGTCACTTTTTCACAAATAATCTTCCTCCTATTTGTCCTGAATTCACAATGGTGTAAGGATGTATGGTAGGACTCGCTGGCCATTCGATGACAGCCCACTTATTTGTTACCCCGTGTGGTAGACAAATCCTATTATCCTTTTTTATTGATTTTACCAAGGGTGATAAGTCAATGGGCACCGAAGTAAGGAGGTATGGTAGGACTCGCTGGCCATTCGATGGCAGCCCACTTATTTGTTACCCCGTGTGGTAGACAAATCCTATGATCCTTTTATATTAATTTTACCCCGAGTGTTAAATCAATGGGCACCAAAGTAAGGAGGTATGGTAGGACTTGCTGGCCATTCGATGGTATCCTTATTGTCTGGAGTGTCCTTATGAATTTCTGACCCCGTGTGGTAGACAAATTCCATGGTCCTTATATCTTGGTCCTCATATAATTGTTTACCCCGAAAGTGGTAAACAAAGGTCCTTATATACTTGTTTCTACCCGAAAGCGGTAAGTTAAGATCTTATATCGCAAAGAGGATCGATTTAATTCACCTTACACATGACCGATCTCACACTTCAGTACCGATTAGTATACATTACTTTATTCTACTTAAGTGTTGAGTTTAGTTCATTCAATTGATTCGATACCAAATTCATAAAAGTAAAATTCAATTTACTCCATTTCATAAATTAACTGTTATATGCCTCAGCTGATTCACTATCTAAGTTCGGTTCATCGATACTGAATTATTGACAAGAAACTAACCAAAATAGAAGTCATAATCAAGAAAGTTAAATATTCATTGACAAAGTAAAACATTCATTCATTCGATTCATCCATAACATTAACTAATTACACAAACGTAGAAATGCTGTCAAAATCCTTACAAAGTTTCAAACAGTCCCAAAAACATAAACAGTTTAAAATAGTTAAACTTTACATAGTCAGAACAAAGCAGGAAGGACATTCAGGCACCACCTTCGTCCTCAGAGTTAAGAAGAGCCGGATCCAGCTGAGCAGCAGATAACTTCTCTTTACCTCGCTCGGCAGTCTTTCATCATACCCTCCGAATAGACCTTCATGATTTGAAAGATTAAGCTCATCCGAATCCCTATAAGACGTCTCAATCGCTGCATGACTCTTGATCGTAAGAGGCCTCATCCCCTCAAGTTCTTTTATTTTATGACGAAGTTTGGGATGTTTGGATTTATGTCTTCGCTTCTCGTCCTGGGCCTTCGCTTGAGCCTCGCCAAGTTGAATCGCTAACCCTCGGTTGGCTGAGGCGAACTCCTCATTTTTTGCCTTCAGGAGCAGGTTCTCCTCGACCAGGCCGGTGTTCATATCAGTTAAAGTTTGTTGACTGGCTTCAGACGCAGCACCAATTTCATCCTCATGGGTCTTAGCTTCGTGTCGTCGACGCGTCTTCAAGTCCACCTAGCTCGACCTAGGTCTTTTGAAGGTCGTCGACAGATGAAGAAAGCGTCTTCATGATTGGCCTCTCTCGAGCTGTGGTCGATTTCAAAGATGTTGATCTCCGTCTCATAAAATCCTCGGCTACTCACCATTTATGTGCCTCAAACGTAAACGCCCGAAGACGGCCTTGGCCTGCATATGTTCAACAGTGTTCAAATCAGTGTTCAGATATTTAAACAAGAGCAGAAATATAGAAAATAAGGAAATTGTTACTTACCTTAGCCAAATAGCTCATCCCCTCGTCAAGCAGATTTTCGTCCGTATGGTCACTGAACCGATGATCATCAGTGTCCCGGACAAAGGCTTCGAAAAGATTGAAGGGGAAATTTGCATTGAATCGAGGCCACAGAGTCGGGGACCCCATAGCCTCAGCATGATAACCCTGACCTGAAGGCTCGGGTCGTTCAGGAGATGGTCTCGGCCTTTCAGGAGAAGGAACCGGGCACATTTGGGAGGAGTTGGTCCGCATATATACGATCTGAGGAGAGGATATCTGTTCGGAATGGGTTCCCGTGGAGATGGGGCAGATGCAGAACTCGGATAGCTGTCAGATGAACTCTTCCTCTTCCTGTACAGCGTTGGAAAAGTTTTGTCCTGCTCACTTTCTTCGGCAATCTGTATTTCTACAGGAGGCACGAAGGGTGGGATGGTTGAAGAATGAGGCACCCTGAGCCCTTCGGCGGTCAGGGGAGTTATTTTGGTTTTTAGTTTCTTGATTCGAAGGATACTTCTTCGATTGGGGCGATCGAGCAAGCCTCCTCGTGGGGGGATTGATTTGGTGGTTGGCTCGGCCGGGATGGCTTCGGAGAATTTGGGAAGAGGGGCTGATCGGGGTTTTCTAACGGCCCTCCTCTTCTGAAGAGGACGAAGGGTCTCTTCCAAGTCTGAGAACCTCATCGGTTCTGGTTCTTTTACATTCGAAATTGCTTGGGGTGTATCTCGGGAGTTGGCTCGGACGGGGATAGCTTCACATTGGTGGATTCTCAAGAACTTAGAAGATTTCCGGACAAAAAATCTTTGAACTCCTTTATTTACGAGGAGCTCTACCGATCAAAGATAATCGCATCTAAACAAACAACCCTATATTAGATGCCACATCATAAAAACTTTTTCAAATATTTATATATAAAATAGATCGACACTTACATTTATGGTCATATAACCATGTTCGCTTGAAAGGAGTCCATACTTCCACTCCTCCTTAGGAAAATTATCGAAAAGCTCCATCATCTCAGCTTTCCGTTCTTCAGAAATATCTCTGAAGTCAGCAGAGATCTTCTCATCAGTGGCCTAGTTCTGTAAAGAAGAGATTTCAGGACCTTTGATGAAGAACCACTTCTCGTGCCATCCCCTATTACTCGAAGGAGTGTTCACCAACGAACGCCTCTCGAACTTCTCCCCCGACTTCGGAGAGTATTTGCTGAGAGCCTTGAACCCCTTCTCTCTTGACTGGACGATCTTATATACAGTGAAAAAGAAGTCGAGAGAAGGCTCAACGCCCAATTCATGGCAGAAAGCAACAAAGGCCAATATGTGAATATAAGAATTTGGTACCAATTGGGCAAACCCCACGCCCAGAAACCCTAGGATAGTCACTATGAAGATGTGTAGAGGGAAACAGACCCCCTTCTCAAGCAAGGTCATTGTGGACTAATGTCCAACCTTCTGGTTGGTACATTTTTTCACCGGATCTAGGAGCCCTAGCCGCGTGAGTATCCGGAATGTGATATCGATATCGAATCCTCTTAAATTCAGCTTCAGTGACAATAGAGGGAGTGTTGGCGTGCGAGAAATGTTCCATATTCCTGTAGTATTCAGAAGGGGTTTTGGGGATTTTTGGAAGAGGATTCTTGTCGATTTTCGTTCCTTTGGGATTCGAGGTCGAGGCTTCTTCGCGGGGATTAGGGTTTGGAGAAACGGTGTTGATTGGTGTTACTAGGATGGGTGAACTTTGCTCGGAACCTTGAGAAGCCATTTTTGACAGTTCGCAGAGGAAGAAAGAGTTTCAGAGGAGAGGAAAACTCAAAAGGCGCTCGAATTTCAAATGGGCAGGTAAAACTGTCAACATTGGTAAAGTTTATCTTTTATACTGACGGTTACATAGTGTACAAGGACGGCACATTAAATGTTAGTAATAATGAGAATTCAAATGGGAAGCGTCCGGATCAATCCTTAAATATTTTATCAGATTGGGCTTCTCGGTTGGATTTTCGGGTTTTAGATCATCTTTTTCAATTTCAATCCTTTATTGACTAGGCCTTTTACTCTGGACATTCCGTCATTTCCTGTCTCATCTTATAGACCATATTGGGTATGTCTCAATTACTTCCTATTATGGGCCTTTAGTAAATTTCAATATCATAGACCATTTATAGTTTTCTATTAAACATTCTGTTCAACAAAAAACTAGGGGGCAATGTTGGGTCATAATATTTCCCCTCTTTGGGCCGAGAAAGTTGGGCTTACTTATTTAATTAATCTATTGGGCCTTCATTATTGAACCTTTAAAGTCACTGGGCCTAGTCTCCATTATTTCTATTTAAACCTATAAGACCGGGTCGGTTCATTGGACTAACCCATTGGATCATTTAATATCTATTACTTTGACTTGCAATGATGAAAAAGTATGACATGATTGACTAAAATACCGCCATGCATTAATGTGGATGGGATCATAACCTTACGGCCAGAAAAAAAATGATGACCAAAAGTAGTGGATAAACCTAAATGCGATCAGCAGAACCCATCGGATCGGGGTTGTGTCGATAAGAAGTAGTGGGTACGCAGTAATCCTGGGAAAGAGAGTATAACCTAGCAAGGAGGTTTTCACAAACAGGTACGTTAACATTCACATTCATATTCACATACACACAATTGAGAATTATTATCACTCTCTCTCAATACACTAGACATTACATCCTCCATTGTTAACCTTGTGAACACGTATACTGACTCTCACGCCTGAGCTATCCCCCGACGGTCGAAGCCGTCAAGCTTGTGGTGTTTATCGTGTTTACTGTGCAGGATCAGGGCGTCTTACGTGATTGGGACGTTGGAAAAGATCTTGGCGTTAACATTGGCGCTAGAAGGAGGGGTGAGTTTTAGTGTCATTGAAATTTTCAATCACAATCATTTAACCTACTTCGGAAGATGGTGAGGAGTAGAGATGGTACGCCAGAAGGGCAGGCGATGGTCGTTGGCTAAATCGTCAACGCCTCGTGTTTGATAAAGGATCGTCTGGTCCTTCTAAAAGTGCTCACAAAGACGACGACCTCTAAGCATAATTGAGGCGATCTTGATCAGAAGATCCATGATGGAGCAGACGAAGGTTGGTCTTTGATGCGGATAAAGGGCATGATCGTGGTCGGGCGCAGCAGAGGGCTCACCAACTAAGACTCATCGTCGAAGTGGTCGAGGAGGATGAGTCGCCAAGTTGGCGGATGGCAGAAGCAAGCAGATAAAGCCTTAGAGGTTCCATAAAGCAGATAGAAGATATAACCAAAACAGATGCTTGGGTGGCGAGTTAAGGGGACGAAGCATCTAGTACGCTTGATCAGAAAAGCGGAGTAAGCATAAGGAGATGCCACGGGAGAGGGGAAAAAGCGGAGCATTCCATACACGTGTGTCAGGATCGTTCTCACGGCGGGGAGGAGATCGAGGAGCAGAACTCCGTGGCCTCGAAGAAATAATCGATGGTCGTTGGTTCTCGTGATCGAGAGGCGACGACAGACGAAGGAGTAGGTCGAGGAGCCGTGCTTGAAATCGAAAAAGAACATCGGCGTGACCATTCTCATCATGAGGATGAGAGTTAGACGCCGGAAGCAGATCCGAAGTCCCACGAGGCATTGGGATCGGCGGGGAGGTCGATCCACTCGAGGCGAGAATGTCATTCGGGAGAGAGAAAGAGGTCTCTCGCGCCCGAAGGTGTTGATTTTTTAGTGAAGGAGTTGAAAGAGCTCTGAAAGCAGTTGGCTGAGGTTCAACAGATGGAGGACACTCCGGGAAAGAAGGCATCCCCTTTTTCCTCGGATATTCTCAAGGAAAAAGCAGATATCACTAAGAAGTTGCCTCGTATGAAAAGTTACGATGGGTCTGGGGATCTTTACGACCATAGCCAGGCGTTCGACCGGCTGATGGACTATTATGACTTCACTGATGCTGCCAAGTGCCACACCTTTGTCACGACGCTGAGAAAAGATGCGAGGCAATGGATGGGGACTTTTCCATCAGATTCGATATCCTCTTGGACCGAGCTTTGTGATAAGTTCCATGCCCGTTTTGGGAGCAACCGAGGAAGAGGAAAGCTTCTGAGTTCTTCCGCACAGTCCGTGATTCACCAAATGAATCTTTAGGCGAGATGTAAAAGAGGTTCAGAGATGCGGTTGGTCAGGTATCCGACCTCAATGATCTCCAGGATGTAGGTTGGTTCACAAACAAGTACGTTAACATTCACATTCATATTCACATATACACAATTGAGAATTATTATCACTCTCTCAATACACTAGACATTACATCCTCCATTGTTAACCTTGTGAACACGTATACTGATTCTCACGCTGAATTTATCTCCGACTGGGCCGTGGCCGTCGAAGCTTGTGGTGTTTATCGTGTTTACTATGCAGGATGAGAACATCTTACGTGATTGACGTTGAAAAAGATTTTGGCGTTAACACTAATTAACACGTGATTGTAAGACATTGTAATGTTTGTGTTTTGGCCGATCACCCATCTAAATCATGTGGTAATACTAATCGTTGTTTTAATAGAATAATAGTGAATTGAAAAAATTACCCTTGAATTAATATATATATATATATATATATATATATATATATAGTGAGACCGCAGCAAGGAGACGACTATTAATTCTTGGTGTATATAATGGGAGATGATCAACAATCATCCTTAATTGTGATTTTTTTTTATCATCCACCTTTTATTTTAATTTTCAAATTGGAACCGAGTACTCAATTTACAAGGCTGAATTTATATATATATATATATATATATATATATATATATATATATATATATGAGTGATGATTTGTCATCCGGTTGATCTCTCAGCTTTTATTTTAAATAGAAACGACATTCGTAAGAATTAGTCGTGGATATTAATTAATATCCAAAAAAAAACTTGCAAAGCACTCATTTTCTCTTATAATCCAATTTTTTATTTTTTTAAAATTTAATATTTTTTATTACAAATTCAAAATTGTTAATTTGAAAAGTTGTAATTAAAATCTTCAAGAACCATTGTAGATTTATATACATAGGTTACGTATGGAGCACGTGAGTGAAGGAGGAGGCAACTAATGATAACGGTGCATACACCACAAAAAGGTATATGAGGCAGCGGCAGCCGCATAGATAAAGTAAAAGGGGCCCATCCCATAACAAATAAAACTGCAAATCTGGTGGTTGGTTTTCACGGCTCTTAAAATACAGACCATTATTGGTAGTAGTAGTGGTAGTTTATCTATCTGTAGGCTGTTGGTTGTAGAGATACAGATCTTTTGTTTTTAAATTCCTTGTTCTTCTTGGATCTATTACTTAAATTTTGATACATATTTTTTTATTTAATTTTAAAATTAATTAGTATCAAATAAAAAATGAAATATCAAAATTTAAATAAAAAAATATAAGAGGACAAAAAAATTAGGAACAGAAGATCTATTCTTGTAGGTAGGTATGTGAAAAATAAAATTACAGAAGTTGTAGTTAAAATGGGCATCTTCTCTCTATCTCGTTCTTCTTAATAGTATTAATTTTAATAAATATAGTACGTACGTAGTCTGATATTAATACTACATAAATTATAGAGAGTGCATGTGTTCCCATGTAGCAAAGAACGTGCGTGGCAACATGTGATTCCTTATTTTCACGGACCAAAAAACGTGAATGCTCTTACTACTACTACTACTACTACTACATCTCTGTATTGTCACCATTTTCAGTTTTACTGTAGCTCTTTTTAGGGGCCCACCCTTGCACCAATTAAAATGTCTTTGTTACGTTAACAACTTAACATGCAAATTGCTGATTTAATGTGCAAAAAAGAAAAAAAAGAATATGCATATGCATATGCATATGCATATGCATATATGTATGTTGATGAATTAATAACGCAGGCAGACACTGTCATCATCACCAGGCCATTACTAGCTACTACTCCATCTCTCATTCTCCCTGCCTAGCTCTACCTCACATCCACCCACCAACGCACCCACCACTGTTTCTTTTTTCTGGTTAATGACTATGAAACACACTTATAATAATTTGGTCAATTCATTAATATAATGATAACACACAAAAATAGATCATTTCTTAATTTATGTATCGATATTATTTTAGTCAATTAATTAAAATTAATTTTATACTAATTATTCCCGTAATTAATGCCCATAACCAACAACAGTAAAAAATATTACTAGCAAATACTCCTACTACAAAGATACATTATAAGCGTTTGTTACAGGCTTGATGGTGTCATTTATTAAGAAGAAATTATGATTGGATATGGTGTACGTTTTAAATAAAGTACAATATTATTCCTTCCGTTCATTAATATAAGTTGTTTTAGAGAAATATTTTTGTTTCTTAATATAAATCGTTTGAGAATTTCAAGTAAGCATTAATTCCTTAGTTTTCAATATTACCCTAAGTATTAAATGTAACTTTGGTTCTCTCACTATTTTTTGTCTAATAAATAACAAACTCTTCTTCCAATACAAGGGCAATATAGATAATTGATATTATAATTAATACTATACAATCATTACCTTAATATTTGTACACAACTCTAAAATGACCTATATTAAACAAACGGAAAGAGTACTAATTCATGTTCAATTCTCCAGGCTCACAATTTCCCGGGTCCGGGGTTTGAAGGTGGTGGTGAGAGTCTTTGCCAATTTCACATGATGTATTTATTGTCCACACTCCACACCCACTAGATTGATGTCTAGATTGCAATTTATTTTTTTAATTTAAATTAAAAATTTAAAACTCATAAGCACAGTTTGGCAGGTTGGGTTGGTTCACTTTTCTTTTTCTTTTCTTGAAGAATCAAATGAGTAGTTGTTTTCTTTTATTTCACACAATCGCATGTTCTGTTTCTTTATTATTCTTTGCTTCTTTGCATCTGTTGGATTGGATTGGATTGGCACCCTGTTTTCTGCATACTCGATCTCTCCTACTCCTACTCCTACTCCTATTTTTATTCAATTAAACTACTCCTATAATATATTGCGAGTAAGGAGTACTTAATTATACCACACTTCTCGCATATATACTTTGAAAATAAATTTTAATTACTCAATGCGCGCCATTCACATTATGCCTTCATTCATCTTGATAGTCAAAATTGGATATGGAGATCTATATTTGTATCTATAATAAATATCCTTTTAAAACTTTGTATATTTGTTCATGAATCACAATTGCTGTTAATTATGTTTGGTACCAACCGCGTGGATGGTAAATTATAAGTGTGGTCATACCCATATCCATACCCATACCCATATATTTATAATAATTCTGATATCATATCTCAGTTGTACCAATATAATAACAAGGATTCTACCACATATAACGTTAATTTTATAAAGATAATTAAAAAATGACCCGCATATTATTTTCATATCTTATCGTAAGAGTTCTATGTACATTAATTATTGTCGACATATATATATATATATATATATATATATATATATATATATATATATATATATATTAATAACAATGATATTTATATTTAAGGCTAAAAATTATTTTCCGATTAAAACATAGATTAGTAGCTACGCATGAATAAAATTGAATAACAAGTAGTATCATTTTTAAATGATTGAATAAAATTATGTGAAATGAGATCTCACATCACATTGGGAGTATGATTACCCAAGTATTAATTCTTTGAATATATTTATATATATATATAATTGAAAGGGGTAACCTTTCGGTTATCCATAAAACCTTTGAAGTGTAGTACTCGTAGTAATAGAATCTCTTACGCTCTGTTTTTGAGTTATAAAATGGATAAAAAAAAATGGATAAAAAAATTAAGTTTTTTTTTCAATTCTTATGTTTCTGAGTTTTTTAATAAACGAAAAAGAAAATAATTGGATATAAAATTTGGCCACTTTTCCTATCAAAGTTTTCCATCCAAAATTAGCCTGATTTGGACGGAAAAGAATTTGGAATAAGTAATATTTTTATAATTCTCATATTATCCTCAACTTTTAATATAATAAATTTTAAATTACAACTCATGTCCTCAATTTTAAATTTTCTATTCTTTTCCATTAAAAACTCACAAACAACACAAATAAAAACTTTAACTTTTCTAATCTTTTCTTTTGTGTTCTAATTTAAGTTTTCTATTCTTTTATTTTCTGTTCAAAACTCAGAAACAGAGTATTAACGACCTTTGCTAAACATCTTTTTGGAGGAAAGTTGGGAAGTTTGTTGATTTACGTAATAATTTGAATAATATTATTTATTATTTTAATATTATGTGTCTTATCATTCTTTTCAATTCAATTAATGCATTATTTTATTTAAAACAATAATAAATTAATAATTGATAACACTTGAAATAATTAATAACATTCATTTTTTAAAAAGATAACATTCTAAAAAATAAATTATATTTAAAAATTAATATTTAATTAAAACTAATTTCCCTTCCAAGAAATTCGATATTGCAATTTTAGAGGCAATGGATTAATTTTTAATGTTTTTTTTCCTCTTTGCTTGATGATGCATGTGTTATTTTCTGTTTTTGTTTAATGATGTGTTATTTTTTCTATTTAATGAAAAACAAGTCTATCTTATCATGTTGTCATTGGATCACGTGAGTATTTAGGGTCATAATTAGTTTGATTATTCAAAAGGTAATCAAAATAATATTTTATTTCAATATAAGAAATAAATAAAAAAGAATAATATTAAAATTTAAAATGAGTTGTACATCAAATTCATCAAGTAAAATAATTAATGGTTTTGATTCTCCCAAAATAAAATAAATATTTTGAAGAGTCAAGGTCAACTTATCAGTTCTAAAGAAAGAGAATGAGGTTACAGATTTGATGATTAAAATTAAAAAATAAAAAAATTATTAAATATAATTTTTTTAATGTAATTCACCTATTTAAATATTTAAAAGTGATTGAAGAGAAGATGCTCTAATTCATTGTACTCTTATCAAATCGCTCTACTAACTCATTAATAGCCTATTTTATCTCTATTTTTTTTTTCATATTCAAAGCAATTGGACTACATCAAAATCAATCCAGTAGTAGTTCTTCTCTTTCTTAACGCCGCTATACAATTTATTGGCTTTTTTAACTTTTTCTAGATGATACAATGAATTGGATTCCCTCCATACAATTACCGCAATAAAAATCCAATTATCGTGGAGGCCTCTGTATTAATTAAAATCTCAACATAATAATCCGCCATTTTCAACCACGTTTCAAAACTTGTGCCCGCTATTTTAGACGAATTTCTTTGAAATATCCTTCCTAAACTATCACGTGCTCTCTTTTATTGTATTTGTACACACCAAATATTATTGCATTATTAAAGAAACTGCGAATAAATAAACTTTAAATCTCCTCTCTCTCCCTCTCTCTCTCTCTCTCTATATATATATATATATGGGAGCCTGGAGTTAATTAGTCACGCCTTCTGATTCTTCTTCTCTCTCTCGTACTACTGAAAACTCAAACTTCACATAAACCAAAAATTCGAGCCATGGAGTGGGTTCGAGGTGAAAGAATTGGGCATGGAAGCTTTGGCACTGTCAATTTAGCAATACCCAGAAACGAGAAGCTTCAAAATCCTTCATTAATGGCGGTGAAGTCTTGTGGTGTTTCGCACTCTGCTTCGCTCATGAATGAAAAGCTAATCTTGGATGAGCTCAGAGATTACCCACAAATTATTCAGTGTTACGGTGACAGTTTGACTTTAGAAAATGGTGAGAAATTGTATAACGTATTGTTGGAGTATGCTTCGGGTGGGGATTTAGCTGACAAGCTCAAGAATTCCATCAATGGCCAATTGCCGGAATTTGAAGTCCAACGATGCACAAAGTCAATTCTAAGAGGGCTTCATTCTATTCACAAGAACGGCTACGTTCATTGTGATATTAAGCTTCAAAATGTTCTTCTGTTTTCTTCTAAACTTGGCCGAAATGATACGGTAAAGATTGCTGATTTTGGGTTGGCAAAGAAAGCAGGAAAGGAGAATTCAGGGTGTGAATTACGAGGTACGCCTATGTATATGGCGCCGGAGATGGTAGCCGGAGGGGAACAGGAGTCACCGGCTGACATTTGGGCACTTGGGTGTTTGGTGACGGAGATGGTGACCGGAACCCCGGCATGGAGATGCCGGGGAGAGATTGATTTTGGAGGGCTGTTAATGAGAATTGGGGTTGGGGAGGAAGTGCCAGAGATTCCCGGCAAACTATCCGCGGAAGGAAAAGATTTTGTGGGAAAGTGTTTTTTGAAGGACCCGAGGCAAAGATGGACGGCTGAGATGCTTCTAAATCATCCTTTCGTTGCGAATCACGATGATGATTCCGAGTCTGTTATGTTGAAAAACAGAGGTGAATGTCGTCCTTCGACTTCTCCAAGAAGCGCTTTTGATTTTCCTGACTGGGTGTCTGACCAATCTTCCGTAATTACTAGTACTTGTTTGTCCCTGAATGAATTTGGGCGGAGTTCATGTTCTGGGTCCTTCTTAATTTCGCCGGCAGATAGGTTACATCAGCTGGTCACCGATCATGAGAGACCCGAGTGGTCTGTTTTGGACAGTTGGGTCACAGTAAGGTCATACGGAACTTCAAATTGAAGATTTCGTTTATTTTTATTTTTATTTTTATTTTTTAAAACTGATATTATTCTTATTGTATATAGAAAAAAGGAATAGGGGCAGGGGTAGGGGTAGGAATAGTTTAGATAGGAGTTTCTGATAGGGGACTTGGTTAATTCACAGAAAGTACAATTGGATTTTCCTCAAGTGGTAATTACTAAAATGGAGTACATACTTGAGGAAATAATACGTGAAAAGACTAGACTAGCCTTATGAAAACCGACCTTCACATTTCAGACACGATGATGATGTACTAATAGCAAAGGCAGCGTGGTTTACATTCAAAGGATGCTGTTGTGAATTGTTTTGATTGGTTATTGAAAACTTTAGCCACAATATACTTTTCACATGGCACCATTCATTTATTTATACATACTACTACTACTACAAATACGTGTATATTAGTAAGTATTTTTTGGGGAAATTGAGAGATGTTAAGTATGGTATGGAACTATGGATGTGTTTGGGTCAGAGGGTCAGCTATATGAGTAATTTTAATCTTATCTATCATATGTCATGTGCAAATTGCATTGCAAGTGTAGTACAATATGATTTTTAGTGCTGTTTCTGTTTCTGTATACTTGCAACTTGTAGTCAGAACTTCATCCAAAGCTTTAAAATATTTATATAGATAAATCCTATCCTATCACTCAAGCAGTTCTTCTGGGGGACATTTTTTTGGGATATTTTTAGTTTTTTTTTATTTTTTATTTTTTTTTGTAGTAGTTCTCAAAAAATGTATATTATTTATTTTAATTAAAATTTTTTATAAAACACAGTGTTTAAGGTATAATTTGGATACATACAAGAAATATGATTGTACAGAGTATGTATCCAAATTATACCTAAAATATTATTTTTTACAAAAATTTTAATTAGAAAAAATACCGTACACTTTTTGAAAATTACTACAAAAAAATATCGATAGAAATGTTCTCAAAAATGTCCCCCAAAATAGGTATACATCACCTATTCCGAAAGTCGCCAAATACATGTAGTATGTAATACAAATACAATTTTAATATACAATAAGAGAGCATGAGTTTTAATACAAATATTGTCTTACAGACAATATTCACTTTCGAATAAGTTCTAATTACATTTATTGTCACATTATTTAATGTAATAGTGAGACTACTAATACTATCATCCGGATCAGTCACTCCATTCCCCGATTAGTCCCACTGGCCACGTTCTCATTTTTCGATGAGAATAGTGAAAAAAGGTGAGCTCAACTAGCCCAATAAGAAATATTATGACTAAGATTATGCGAGAATAAATTATCATTAGTCTTCAACAAAGATGTTAAACCCGATAAAATACAATAGACATCAAGTTTAATCATAATGAACATACAATCCATTAAAAAGAGTCAAGTAGAGAATAAAATTTACTATCTTTTATGATTTAAAAGGTTTTTCATCACTTTTATCATTTGGGACTCAATTTTAATAAATAATCCACATCATCCCCAAGACTACTACGGCAAGGATTATCCACGACTACTGCCAAGGATATTTGTGTATTCATCAATGGTCATGATCATGCCAACAATCTGTCCATCAATGCACTACTGGGCCAATGATGACTTTTACCACATCATTTGTAACATTACGGCCATGATTATCTTTGAATAATCCCTAGTTATAATCATACCAAGTCCATCTACGCACTACAAGCCACAAATGACTTTCAACAAAATATATAAACATGAGGATGATGACAATGATATAAGAAATCAATAAAACAAGTTCAAGAATTAATTTATCCAGAACTAAAAAACGTCCAAATTGTCAACACGATACTTCTTTATAGAGTAAAATTCAAGAATGCTCGGAAGAATATTTTCATGAAAAGATATGGATGAAGCCTTAAATATCAAGGATATTCCACTAATTTCATGGAGTATAAGTCAAAACTTTAACCAATTGAGTATAATAAAGAATGGAATAACAAAAGAAATCACCGTGCACACGCAGATTGTGATGTATTAAAAGTTATTCCAATGTAACAATAAATAACAGAGAATCAGTTCGGTACAGAAACGCATGCATGTGATATTCTAACAGAATAATAAAAGACGGAACCAGTCCCACAGAAACGCGACAAAACAAGATGTTCCAACAGAATAATAAAGACTTAAACCCATCCCACAGAAACATTATAGACACGATATTCCAAATGTAATAATAAAGAATGGAATAATGTAAGAATTTCACCAAGTATAGGGGAAATTCACAGATACAAAGTTATTCCAATGAATAATAAAGAATGGAATAATGTAAAGTTCTCTTCATGAATACAAAAGAAATAATACCCCTACCGTAAAAAGAAACTTGATATCGAGTAATGAAATAGCGAGAATACTTTTCTTTCTTCTCTCTATAGTTTCTCTCTGTAGTTTCAATTGAATTCGTAAGAAATAATGAAGGAATGAGCTTTATTTATAGAAGAATGGGTGAATAAGAACCAATCCATGAACGGTCAGATTGATTTATTTTAAGCAGACGGTCGATTTGTTTACAATAAAATATAATATATTCTATTTATAATCTAATAAAACGAATAACTTTATATAAAAGTATTCTATTTTATATAAAAATATTTTACTATGCAAACACTATACATAATAAAATATAATATATTCTAATTATTGTCTAATAAAATGTATAACTTTATAAAAGTATTATGTTTTATATAAAAAAATTTCTTATTAGCCTAATAAAACGAATTACTTTATAAAAGTATTCGCATTTTATATAAAAAGTTTTTCTATTTTATTACATTAATAATACTAATAAAACAAAACTTCATTATCATTATTATTATTCACACTATTAATCCACTGCGTGTCGTCCCATGAAAAGAGGCTTTTAATAAGGATTTCTCCCTATCATGCCAAGCATGATTAGGTGACCAAACCTCTCCTTGGCGTAACTTTAGACATCGTTAATAATGCAAATATTAATATTAATAACTCTATCATCTCAATTATTGATTTAATAATATATAAAATATCGACAATAATTGAATAAAACTGAATGAATTTTCACGTAAAGCATCAATAATCAATACCGTATGCTACTACGCAACCACGCCAGTATTCTCGCATTTTTTTAACAGGGTGTTTCAACGATTAATCAGTAAAACTTCCCACCGTTATTTTCATAAAAAATATTTTGTCATTTTTCAATCCGGCTAATAATTTCGTTGTGGGGTCCACCAATGATTATCTTTGTCACATACGAATATTCCCTGTTTAAAACGAATATTCTCCGGCCAATCGAATATTATATAACAACTTGCGTACTTTGCAAAATTTATAAATATTACCCACAACTATAACATTATATCAAATTTATTCCATAATATTTAAAAATGACATTTATAATATATTTTTATTCATACAAGTTGGGGTTTTACAAAAAAGCTGAAACTCCATTTTTTTTGTTGATGTAAATGGGTTTTGCCATGTGGACGGGTTTCAGCAACAGTATTAGATCAACAACTAGTAATAATAATAATAATAATAATAATAATAATAATAATAATAATAATAATAATAATAATTTCAAAATAATAATAGTAATAATAATATTTTTTAAATATTAATAATAATCATAATAATTATTTAATTTTTTATATTATTTAAAAATTATTATTATTATTGTCATTATTATTATTTTGAAATAATAATTATTATTATTCTTAATATTATTATTATTATTATTATTTTGAAATTATTAATATTTTTATTATAATTATTTAAAAATATTATTATTATTATTATTATTTTGAACCAACTAAATCTATGCGGGGACAATTAGCACGATTATTCATATAAAAATATTTTTATAATTAATATAATTTTTTAAAAAAATTAAATTTATTATTATTATTACTATTATTAGTGTTATTATTTTAAAATTATTATTAATTTTGAAATTATTCAACTCAACTACTAATAGTTTTGGAATTATGACTATTATTATTACACATACATGATGCCATTTAATCCGTCTCTTTGAATTTCTGCCCTTCACATCAACAAAAATAACGGATCAATATGCACAGTCTGTATTCCGTCTATTTTTTCGGACTAAAATAATACCTAATGACCATTTGTTAATTATTTGAATATAGTTACGCGATTATAACTAAAAAAGTTTCAGTGATCACAATGAAAATTAAACCAAAAAGTATATTATCCCTTTCCCAAAGGAATGGTGTTAAATTGTGGGGAATTATTTATATGTTAATACATTAATGACAAAATTGAATTTGCAACTCATGTGAAATTTCAAGTGATAAGATAACATAATTAAGATGGGTTGATTATTAATTCTTATCTATCTTATATACGTACATTAATTTACCACTATTATTTGCTATCGATATAAATTTTTCGTTATAACTTAGTGTCAAGTTGAACAAACCACTTTTATTAGGACGAAAGGAGAACTAACTATTGGCTTAGTTAAATTCTCCCAATATTTTATAAAGTCTTATTTAAAGAAATTTGTAAACTTTTAAAAAAATAAATAAAATTTCCATAAATATAACGTGTATTAGATTAGTGATGGTATAGTAATAAAATTATGATGTTAAATTTAATAATAATTTTTGCCGCACCGACCCACCTTTTGAACCGATACCATATATTTTGGATAAAAATCTTGGACATGTGACAATTTTTGTACAGGACTTGGTAAGCTTAATGCAGATGAGATGATGGCTTTTGAACAAAGCTTGGTTGATAGATTAGGTTTAAATTGGTCAGCCTGATAACATGACCCCATCCCATCCATAAGACTGGGTTTAAGCTATGTGTCTTGGTGGGCCTAGCTACATTTATTGGACATTTGTCAAACTTAAGCAGCCCTAGATAAAAAGGTCATCCTCTACCGGTCCACTCTCCGCTGGTTTCATGAATGTTACTATTAGTAGTTCTGATCGTTGAGTTTTTCAACGTAGGGCCCAGTGGGATTATTCCATCATTGCTCACCTCAGTTTATCCGCATAAACGTCCTCTTGTTAAATTACCTACTACCTCCGTCTCATAAATATACGACTTTTTGGATGATTTTATTTATTTTAAATTATTTATTTTTTTATATAATTTAAGATAATTAATTATAATTTTTCTAAAATTATTTTCCATAAGAAAATGTTATAAATGAAAGAAAGTATGAAATAAGTATGATAATAAATGAGAATTTAAGAGTATTATAGATAATTAATATTATATTTAATATTATCCAATCATTTTTTTTAATTTTTGTGCACAACTCTAAAACGTCATATATTATGGGACGGAGGGAGTACTCACTTATATCTATTGTTTTTTTTCCTTGCGACTTTTATGTTATAAACATATACTAAATAACTTTATTGTCGAGCTAGGTGGAGAAAAAGACTAGTAAAATATTTTTAACCGCCTTTTAAATCATTTTGGGATATCAAAATAGGTGAGTCATGTGACGTCTCCAAAATAGGTATATATCACCCATTTTGAGTCGCCAGAAAATACACTACTGACAACTTCATTTATATAACTATCGTGCAAAATATCTGACTTACACGATATCTTGTGAGTTTAAATACAAATATATATACCAACTCGACTCATGTCACAATTGCACCTTACATAAAGGTATGATCGATAATAACTCATTTTAGAAATTAAAATATTTGGGAAGTGCTCAAAGGAAACCTTCGTACATGGGAGGCCGTGCGTCTACAGGTTATGATAGATATCATATGTCCACGTAATTATCCTTGGTTGACCTAATAAATCCCAAAAGAAAATAAGAAGATTACTATCATCTTCTTTTTCAATAGGGAGTCTTCTCTTGACATATAATTATCTCCGTTGTCTCCAAGTGTAAATTATATTTCAAATAAACTCCAAGATCATATAGGTAGTGCTCGTAGATATACTCAACAAGTGGATGTGCACAACCCTGTCTTATGATAACACGAGGTTGTATGTCATTAGACATCTTGTATGATAGTGGCAAAATACCCTTCCAAAGTTGGGTTCACCTCACCCTATTCGGTTCACCAAAATTAAATATCAAATGACGTATACAATACGACACACTTATCTAAAGTTCTCAACAAAATTATTTTCATGCTTATTTAGGGAGAACCTCAACAACTATAGACCACCGTTCTATTCCCCGGTTATCCCCGCTCTTCCCGGCAATACTCTTATTACCTGAAATGAATTGTGAAGCAAAAAGGATGAGCACAACTAGCCTAATAAAGATTATCATGACTAAAGATAATTTACATTATCAATAGCCTTCATCAGTAATAAATCAGAGATTTAGAACATATGGTAGATGATAAAAATTTTCAACCATAGTTGCAGCGAAACAAGCAATCCATTAGAAGAGTCAAATAGACCATCAGGTCTATTATCTTCTTTATATTAAAAGTCCACCAATAATATTTTATCCCTGTAACATCAATCAATAATTCATGTCCACAATTATATGAATAACTCGTAATCATAATTGTGATTCTAAATTCCTCTTTGCACCCAAGACGAAGATAATTTTCATCACCTATCTTCACCTGAAACATCAAAAATCATGTTTATACCAAATCACAATTCCTGCTCATAATCATACTAATTTCATCTTTGTACTACAGCCAAAGATATTCATTAACAATTCATCTTTGTACTACATGCCAAAGACATACAACTGTATTTTAGAAGAGTCAAGTAGAGCATGATATCTACTATCTTCTATGAATTTAAAAGTTTATTATCAATATTTTATCGTTAAAACTCAGCTTAATAAATAATCTACATCATAAAATCACTCATGCACTACGGCAAAAGATATTTGTTAATATCACATCCATGAATTATCCATGCACTACGGGCTAATGATATTAATTATTATCACATCCATGAATTAATATTTCATTGCTAAGACTCAGCTCAATAGTTAATCCACATCATCGAATCATCCCTGCATTACAAGCCAAGGATATTCATTAGTATCACGACCATGAATTATCTATGCACTCACGGCCAAAGATAATCGTGTTTTCATCAATCTGATCGTGATCGTGCCATAAAACAATTCATCTTTGCACCCTTAGTCAAAGAGATTCATAGCCATAATCATACCAAAAATTGTTCATCGATGCACTACGGGCCAACGAGGACTTTTTCATATCATTTGTAACATTACTACCAATGATTATACAAGAATAATCCACGGTCATAATCATACCAAGTCCATCTATGCACTCTGGTAGCGTGTGACTTTTAACATAATATAAACATGAGGATAATAATAATGATATAAAGAATCAATCAAATGAGATAAAGGATAAATATTAAACATTTATAATATGAGTTTATCCAGTGATTCAATAATAACCAAATGTTATCAATCACTTAATAATCTCATAATCTAATATCATTAATATTATAACAATATTTTAATCATTTTTAAACTTATAAATAATTTATTTTAATTGTTTACACTTTCTTAATTAATGCATTTAATCATCCTAAAATGCCAAACTCATAAGATTTCATCATCAATAACCAAAACTCTCATCACAAATCAAGATATACCTTATATAGGATTTCCAAGCCATAAAATCCTATTTTCTAATTTTGTTACTTTACATAACATATTTAATTCATTTACTCATAACTAGTTTATTTTCATGAAAAATACCAAATCAGTCCCAAAAATATTTCTTTTCTGGGATTTATTGAATATAGTTTCGTATTAAACATATATTTTTCTCAGAATTTTAAAAATTCATTTACTATTTTTCATATGGCCAAAACTGTCGAATATTTAGATATTTTTTATAAACTGTACTTTTGTCCAAAATTTACACTGTATACTTCTGTTATATACATGTACTCCCAATAAAGGGTTTACTTTTAAAATAGTCTTTTCCCATAAAATTCACAACTCTTAATCTATACATTCAAAAATCGCCATTTTTGGACACAATATAGAAAATTCATCAAATTATCATTTTAAATTTTTCCAGAATTTTTGAGGGTTAGAAAAATTATGAAACTGCAAATGGATTTTCGTCCGCCATGCGGTAATCCACGTAGATAGATTATTTCAACAGAATAATAAAGAATGGAATAACTGAAGAATTCCCCATGCAAATGCGATAGATCAGACAAACAAAAGTTATTCCCAAAGAATAAATAAAAGATGGAACCGGTCATACGAATCCTTGAGATAGGATATTTCTGAGTAATAATAAATAATGGAACCAAAGTCGGCGTAAATGCACAGACAGGATGTTCCAACGGAATAATAAAGAATGGAATAATGAAGAATTTCACCATGTATGCGGTCTTGGCATGTATAAAAGTTATTCCAACATAATAATAAAGAATGAAATAATGAAGAATTTCACCAAGTATAGGGTAGTCGCAGATACAAAAGTTATTCCAACAGAATAATAAAGAATGGAATAATGAAGTTCTCTTCATGAATACAAAAGAAATAATACTTACCTTAGAAGAAAACCGGATATAGGAGTAGTGAAGTAATAGAATACTTTTCTTCTTCTCTCTATAGTTTTCTCTTTTTAGTTTCAATGAATTCATAAGAAATAATGAAGGAATGAGCTTCTATTTATAGGAGAATGGACTGAATAATAACTAATTCATGAACGGTCCAGATTGATTAATTTTAAATGGACGGTCCATATTAATTTATTATGCAGTATTAATAAAATATTCTAATAAAACAAAATCTTTTAAAAAAAAATATAATATATTCTATTTATAATCTAATAAAGCGAATAACTTTATAAAAGTATTATGTTTTATATAAAAAGATTTTACTATGCAAACAATATGCAGGTATTATGCAAATACTATGCATAATAGAATATTATATATTCTATTTATAGTCTAATAAAACGAATAACCTTATAAAAGTATTCTGTTTTATATAAAAAGTTTTCTGTTTTATTACATTTATAATAATAATTAAACAAAACTTATTATCTTTATTATAATTCACAATATTAATCGACCAGGTTGTTCCTAGGAAAGAGGGGGCTTTTCAATAAGGATTTCTCCCTATTGGCGCGCAATTAGGTGACCAAACCTCTCATTGGAAAAACTTCTAGGCATCGTTAATATTGCAAATCATAATATTAATAACTTTGTTATCTCAATCATTGATTTAATAATCTATAAAATATCGACAATAATTGAATCAAATAACGTGAGATACTATGCAACAATTATTATAGCAATAATTGAACAAAACTAAGTGACTTCTCACGTAAGCATCAATAATCAAAATCGTATTCTACTATGCAAGCACGCGTATTACTGTACTTTTAACACCGGGTGTTTCAACAGTTAATGGTAAAACTTCTGCCATTATTTTCATAAAATATTTTTGTCATTTTCTCAATCTGACAATAATTCTGTTACGGGGTCCACCAATGATTGTGTCGTTGTACGAATATTCTTTGTTAAAACGAATATTCCCCGACCAATCGAATATTATATAACAACTTGCGTACTTTTTATAAAATTTATAAATAGTACCCACAACTATAACATTATATCAAATTCATTCCATAATATTCAAAAAAATATTTTGAGAAATTTAAATCTTTATTCATAAAATTTGGGGTCTCACAAGCCACATCAGAAAATTATCTCCAACAGCTTCTTCAACTTTAGTCATCAAATCTGCAACCTCCTTCTCACTCTTCAATCTATAATTAATGGTTAAAAACATTTATTACACTTGATGTGTTTGATGTGCAGCTCATTGGATTGAAAAGACTGATAAGACACAAAATATGAAAGTAACAAATAATGTTATTCGAATTGTCAGGTATACAATAAATTTTAATTTGAAGAGTTTAACCGTAAGACTGTACATCAAACACATTAAGCGTAATAAATAGTCAACTATACATCAAATTGTCAAGTATACAACAAATTGTCAGCTATGTGGAGAAAAAGACTAGTAAGACTGTAAGAGATCTTCAACCGTCTTTTCAATCTTTTTGGTATACTAAAATAGGTGAGTCACACCAGAAAAATTATCTCCAACAGCCTCTTCAACTTTAGTCATAAAATTTGCAACCTCCTTCTCACTCTTCAATATATAATTAATGATTAAAAACATTTATTACGCTTGATGTGTTTGATGTACAACTCATTGAATTAAAGAGACTGGTGAGGCACAAAATATGAAAGTAACAAATAATATTTTTTAAATTGTCACATAGAACAACAAATTTTAATTTGAATAATTTTTTTTACTACTACTTTAACTAAAACATGGTTGCTCTTTTAACACCTTATATACTCGTATTAACATATTTATTTTTAATTATAAAAGAAAGAAAGTCTATTTACGGAGGTAGTAGTTACTATTAGTACTACTTCTGTTCTTAAAAAATTGTCGTTTAAGATTTTTGCACATGGATTAATAAAGTTATTTAAAACTATCATTTAACAACTAAAATTTAGGGTCCTTAACACTAATATACAACAATTAGAAAGTAATTACAAAAACAAAACATCCACAAAATAATTACAAAAATAACAAAACACAGTATATTACTATTCCTAAAATCACGCGTCATTAATTCCTACACGTCAGTTACTACTTTCATATTTTCAACTAACCGGTCCTAAATTCACGTTAATGAAGAAAAAAGACAACTTTGAGATCAAAAAAAATAGAGCAACGACAGATCGGAGAAGAAGAATTCTCCAACGGCGATGCAAATCTGAGATCGGATAATATCAAAGAAGATCAACAGCAACTGCAAGATATGCAAGATCAACATCAACTGCAAGATATGCAAGATCAACAGCAACTGCAAGATCAACACCAACTGCAAAATCAGTAACCAGCCTCTGTAACAACTTTGATTGTTGATTGATTCGTTATAGATTTGTATACTGAGGTATTTAAGTTTAAAGTTTATATACATATAGTTACCCCGTGGTTACTATATACTCGTATATTGGTTACCTTTCTTAAGTTTTTCGCTCTTTAATTGGTAACAAAGTCAATATACTGACTGTTTTGATTTCAAAATGCATGTAAATATATGTTTTATATTCTGGTTACTAAGTACATATAAATTGGTTACTGTTTATTATTGATTTGGTTACTGTATAATGTTTATTTGGTTGTTGTATACTTTAAATGTTTATTTGGTTACCCCGTGGTTACTATATACTCGTATATTAGTTACCTTTCTTAAGTTTTTCGCTCTTTAATTGGTCACAAAGTCAATATACTGACTGTTTTGATTGCAAAATGCATGTAAAAATATGTTTTATATTCTGGTTACTAAGTACATAAAAATTTGTTACTGTTTATTCTTGATTTGGTTACTGTATAATGTTTATTTGGTTACTGTATACTTTAAATATTTATTTGGTTATCTCTTGGTTACTATATACTCGTATATTGGTTACCTTTCTTAAGTTTTTCGCTCTTTGATTGGTCACAAAGTCAGTATACTGACTATTTTGATTGCAAAATGAATGTAAAAACATGTTTTATATTCTGGTTACTAAGTACATAAAAATTGGTTCTTTGTTTATTATTGATTTGGTTCTCAGATAATGTTTATTTGGTTCTTTGTATACTTTAAATGTATATTCTATCGATGTTTTTTATATTGATGGTTACTTATTAAATACATTGGTTACCTTCCTGCAACTGTTGGATCTTTATGTCCATATGAATTTGGTTACTGTATAATGTTACTTATAAGTACATATACATTGATGGTTACTTATTAAATACATTGGTTACTTATACTGACTGACTAATCTAAATTTGGTTACTGTATAATGTTGCTACGATTACTGTATAATATTAGTGTGTTTCATACTGATTTGTTTTATAGTGATGGTTAATTATTGACTACATTGGTTAACTTCATACAACTGTTAATATTTAGTTGGTAACAAATTGATGTGATTGAAGAGAAGGCATGTCAGTTTATGGAAAGATTTGATCCAGTTTATGAAAAGGTTTGATAGATTATGGAAAGATATGATCCAGTTGTAATTTGGCAATTTCTGTCAAGTTTGGAGTGTCAGATTTTGGCATTTTCGGAAAGATATGATCCATCATTTAGGCCTTCAAAATTGCATATAAAAATGTGGTTTATATTCTAGTTACTAAGATTGTGTAATTTGGTTACTGTCTAATATTGATTTGGTTACTTTACAATAATTATTCAGTTGTTAGACAATGGAGACCGATAAAGAACCAATCCAACAAATTTAATTTGTTTACATGAATATATAATTGTTTCTTGTTATTAACTATTAACCACATGGTTGGTAACATTTTGATGGTGTCTGAACCAAAATTGATGTTGATTAATATTTTAATTTTGATTCCATCATGAGTTATCAATATAAAGTAAACATATACATTGAACAATTGGTAATCGCATTCAAACATTTTATGTAAATGTGGTTACCCATCTAAAATAAAATGGTTACCTCTATATTCATATTTAGTTACCAACTGGCATGGACCATTTCCAAATAACTTTTATAACTATGTAATTTAAAAGTATCCATCAGCTAGATAATTGGGAACCCTCACATGTACATTAAGCACTTGATAATTGTTCTGATATAAATTTTTAATTATTTGGTTACTAACAAAAACTAAAATGGTTACCCTTATATGCAGGTTTGGTTACCAACTGCACCTCTCAAACTATTTTTATTTTAATATGAGATCTATAAGTGACCATCATATATATAAATGAGAAATCTTGATTGGAGTTTCTTATTCTATCATGATGACAGGGTATAAATAAAACATATACATTTAACACTTTATAACAGTCTTGATACAAGCTTATAATTATCTGGTTACTAACAAGCTTGTAGATAAATAGGACACTCACACATGTACATTTAACAATTGATGTTTGTCCTGATACAATCTTAGAACTATCTCTCGTTACTAATAATAAAAGAACCATAATGAAACATAATAAAACAGTAACCACATAATTATATGATAGTAACCAAAACAGGTTTTGATGGTAACCAAAACAGAAACATCATGTAATAAAACTCAATTTAGGCAATCCATGTATACTAAACAATTACATATTAATCAGAATAAAAAATAAAAGTAACCAAAATCCCACATTGAGGGCACAATAATAGTAGCCAAACCATAAGGTAACAGTAACCAAAACATAATAAAGAAGTAACCAAATAGTTATATGAAAGTAACCAGAACATGTTTTAATTGTAACCAAAACAGAAATAACCTGTATATCCAACTCAGTTTAGGCAACCCATGTATACTCTCACATGTACATTCAACACTTGATATATGTCCTGATACAAGCTTGTAACTATCTGGTTACTACCAAAAAATAAAATGGTTACCCTTCTATGTATGTTTGGTTACCAACTGCACCTTTCAAACAATGTATCAGACACAACTTAGAAGTAACAAATATGAACCAACAAACAATGTCAAATAATTGAAATATAATCAAATATGTGATCCTATTTACATAAGCTCCAATAAATATTACATACTCACTAACCATAACAAATGGTTATGGATATCTAACAAAAACAAAAGTACGAAACACAATTCAAAAGGACAAGACAACGACAACCGAACTAATCAAAATCTAGTACAAATCTTCCTGAAACTTTAGCTTTTTGGCTGCTGCTACTTTCTTCTTCATGGCCGCTCTCATTCTCTAGAAAAGACTCCTGCATTATGAACCTGTGGGAGGAAGAGAAATACCTTGGGATTAGTGAATAGAGAACCCATGTAGGATGTGTTTGTGGAAATGGAAGTAGAATTAGAAGAGCATAAACCTTGTAGAAGATATTTGAAGGAATTTATAAAAATAATACATCAATGTATACTAAGCAAATACATGGTTTGTTATGACTTGTGTTCATAGCCAGAATCAATCAATGGAAAAGAATAAACCAACTGAACCACTGTGCAACAGCGATAACGAGTAACAACGACAATGACGAACAACTAAACAAAAACATAGTAAAACAATAACCAAACATTTATATAATAGTAACCAGAACAGAATTTAATGGTAACCAAAACAAAAACATGTAGTCAAACTCATTAATTTTAGGCAAGCCATATATAGTACACAATTACATAGAAACCATAACAAAATATAAAAGTAACCAAAATCCCATATTAAGGGCACAATAATAGTATCCAAATCATACGATAACAGTAATCAAACTTTTATAACTGCATGAAGGTTTTGCTACCAACTGCATCACATTCAAAATAAATTGATAACTTAATAAAACTGAATTGGTTACCTTGACATTAGAGGTGGCAAACGGGCCGGGTAGAAAGAAAGTCCCGGAAATTTGACGAATTCCAGGCTAAAAATGGTGGCGGGTTTTGGTGAAATTTTGCTGCTAAAGTGAGGCCGTGGCCCAAAGTCAAGTGAACTCTCCCTTTTTTTTTTTACAAAATCTTGTTACACCAAAAATAGTAATAATAATAAATATTAAAAATAATAAAATAATTTATAATAAATAATAATTCTAATTATTTAATCAACTAATAATTTATAATAAATAATAATTCTAATTATTTATAAAATAATTTATAATAAACAATAAAATCCTCTTTTCTTACATAATAATGACCATCCTGAATTGGTGCTTATTGCAAACAAGTTATGGACCTTGGAAAAGGTCAATACAAATTGTCTTATCAGTCAAAAATAAATTGGAATGAGTTGAATGATCATTTTTCTAGTGTTAATATAATGACATTGGTTCAAATGGTTCAAATGTCATGCTTGGGTCACCATTTCATAAGCCTGTTAATAACCCCTATTCTTCGCACATCACTACTAGTATGTCTTATAGTGGTGTTCTGTTGGACCTCTATATATATATATATATATATATATATAGATATAGATTAGTTGAAGCAATCTTTCCCTTGCAATGAGGAATTAAATAAGTTCGCACTGTTTCTCCTGCATTCAACATTCAAGCTTTTCTAATTGCGACTTTGTTATGTTCTTCATACTTTTCATTTGGTTCTTTGATAGTTGTTAAATAGTTGTTAATATTGTTCCAAGAGATATCTAATTATTAATTACTACAACTATAATAGTTAAATACCGTATTAGCATATGATATTTTTGTATTAAAATATATTTTTATATTGAAGATTGCATTAAAAATAAACAAAAGTTGTAGCTCAGTTGGTTTGAACTCTTATTTATTTACTTACAAGTCTTGTGTTCAAGCCTCATAACCCACAAGTAGCAACATTTTGGTAAAAAAAAGAAGAAGCGTGGGACACCTGGTAGGCCAAAAACGCACCCAGATTACGTGGGCTAAAAATTGAAGCCCAAATCCCGGTCAGTATGGGTCGGTAGTACCAAATTTCATGTGAACTAAAGGCCATCTTTGTCAGGTCCACTTGGTATGAAGGATTGGTTACCTTGGTATGACGGTTTGGTTATTGCTTATCAAAATCAAAACACTATCATTATAGAACTAGAACATTTATATTTCCAATATAAACCATTAGTCATAGATATAAACATGATTGAACCATGACAACATAATATCATTACTAAAGAACAAGATAATTTGCTAATATAATGATGGATATAAGAAAGCGGAAGAATGACAAGAATTTCTAAGAATAACTCCCATTTTAAGATGAAGCAACTTTCGAGCATCCTCTTCCATATGGACTGGTAATGCCAAACCTCCTATGCCCAACACCAAACTCAATTCTAGGAAGATCCAAATCAATGAACCAACCAATTGCAATTGGCACATCAAACCGAGAAATTTGGTATCATTTTGGAAGATCTATGTAAAAGAAATCTGCTTTCTATCAAATTTTGAATTCACCTACCAAGCATCACAACCATGAAGAAAGAGAAGCAAAGATCTGAGGGCTTTGGTGTGAGTATATAGCGAGGAAGAAAATAATAATTGTATTTGTAGGAGAGAGAAAGCGAGGAAGTTATCTGTTCAGCCCATTAATATTAATCCCTTAAATTAAGGACTTTTAATTATATTAGTATTGTAAATAAAAATGATGAAGTGTAATATTTTTGTACTTATTTTTTAGATGTATCATTATTGTAATTATTTTTAAAAATATACTAATATATGTAATTAATCCTAAAATTTATTTAAAATTTCATCATTACCCCTTTATAGGAAGTTGAAAACTATTAATACAAGAGAAAAAATTTATTGGGACAATGAGAGAATGTATGAGTGATATAGGAAAGTAAATAATTTATTCTCCTAGAAAGTTGTAAACGATAAATAAATTAGAACAATTTTTTTCTTTTAAAATGATAATATTTTAGGAACGGAGGAAGTATTATTTAAAATCTAACCTTTGATATTATTACTACTCTCCATATATATATATATATATGGAAAAAATATATGTACGCAACTGTATATTATACAGTTGGTTATGACGATGGTTTTTTAGGCTATAGCTACAGTTTCACCTGTAGTTGTGAGACCCCGAATTTTATGAAATGAAAATATTCAATTTTTTATAATTATTCTATTTAGTAAATGGTTAAATTGATAAAAGGTTAAAGTTAAGGGTGATATGTGAAATTTTTTTAAAGTAATAAGTTGTCATAAAATAATCGGCGATAAAGTATAGTAATACGCGTGGTTGCATAATAGCACACGATATTGATTATTGATGCTTAAGTGAAAAGTCACTCAGTTTTATTCAATTATTGTCACAGTATCATCTGCATAATATTTTATTTTATTAAATCAATAATTGAGATGACAAGTTATTCATATTATTATTTGCATAATTAACAATGTTTAGAAGTTCTGTCGATGAAAGGTTTGGTCACCTAATTGCGCGCCAATAGGGAGAAATCTTTATCGGAAATCCCCCTCTTTCCTGGCAACGATCTGGTTGTTAATATTGCGAGTTATAATAATAATGAATAAATATTATTAAAAATCGAGTTTGAGTTTGGAGTTGAATTTAAAGACGCGGACGTGATATTTGAGTCCGGAATGATGAAATTAGTAAAAATAGGTTATAAACACAAATTTTACTGGGGTTGACTTTTTCGGAAAAAAGTCAACAGTTGATTTTTTAGAAAAAGTCAATTGACTTTTTCAGAAAAAGTCAAACTTCAAAATTTTAAAAATAAAATTATTGCTAAAAATATTTTCATTGTGTTGGGATTATTAGTGTTGGTGGAAATCGATAATTATTTCGATAATAATTGATGTCTGGATGTTATATTGACCAATCGGATAATTAATCGGATAAATGAGTAATTAATTGATATTAATTCACATGTTTATAACTATTTATTCAAATGTGTGTACTATTGATTCGCATGCATGTACTATTAGGGGAGGTGGTGCAAGATTGATAATACTTGCATGATTAAATTAAAAATAGAGGTATAGATGAAGGTACTATACTGTAATTAGTTTTTTACATGTATAAAACTATTGAGTCACATGATTGTACTATTGATTCACATGATATACTATTAGGGGAGGTGGTGAAAGTTTGATAATACTTGCAGGACTAAATTAAAAATGAAGGAAAAGATGAATGTATTATACTGTAATATTTTGAGCCCCAAAACGTGCAATTATCGAAACTATATTTTTCTATAAATAGAAGCTCATTCTTCCTTCATTCTCACCAATTTACTAAGACTCACAAGAGCAATTATAGAGAGAGAACCTATAGAGAGAAAGAAAAAGAATAGTCTGCTACTTCACTATTCTAGTATCCAATCTTCTTCCAAGATAAGGGGTATTATTTATTTCATATTCTGAAGAGATATTATTTTTTTCGTATTCATATGAATATTATTTTCGTTCAATATTCGTAATGAATATCATCTTCGTTCAATATTCGCAGGAATATTATTTTCATTCAACAGTCGTAAGGGGTATTATTTATTTCATTTTCTAAAGAGATATTATTTTTCGTATTCGTATGAATATTGTTTTCGTTCAATATTCGTAAGGAATATCATCTTCGTTCAATATTCGTAGGAATATTATTTTCGTTCAACAGTCGTAAGGGGTATTATTTATTTCATATTCTGAAGAGATATTATTTTTTGTATTCGTATGAATATTATTTTCGTTCAATATTCGTAGGAATATTATTTTCGTTCAACAGTTGTAAGGGGTATTATTTATTTCATATTCTGAAGAGATATTATTTTTCGTATTCGTGTGAATATTATTTTCGTTCAATATTCATAAAGAATATTATCTTCGTTCAATATTCGTAAGAATATTATCTTCGTTAAATATTCGTTGGAATATTATTTTCGTTCAAGGGATGTTATTTTTATATAATATTCGCTTGAAATAATATTTTTTTCATACTCTATAGTATGTAAGTAATATTATTTCATTTCAGATTTTGAATTATATACTCATTTTGTTGAAATTTTGGCTTCTATACTCCATAAAATTAATAGAATATCCTTGATATTTGCGCTTCATCCAGTATCTTTTCATGGAAATATTATTCTGAGTTTTTTTGATAATTATTGATCTTTTATGACGAAATAGTATTCATGAATTACTATTCACAGATTACTATTCACCCAGTTACTATTCACTCAAATATTATTCACTCGGGTATTCGGAGCACTTTTCATGTCGGAGTACTATTCACGAGTTACTATTTATCCGAATATTATTCACTCGGGTATTTGGGGTACTTTTCATGTCTGGGTACTATTCACGAGGTACTATTCCCAAAGTACTATTCACAAGGTACTATTCACGAGGTACTATTCACCAAAAAAATATATTTCTTTTATGTCCAAATTATTTTTGATACATGAATATTATTCTTGAATTTTACTCCACAAAGCAGTATCATGTCGACAATTTGGATATTTTAAACTCTAGATAAATTTGAAGTCTTTAATATTTATCCTTGATTTCGTTTGAGTAATGCTTATATCATTGTCATCGTCCTCATACTTATATTGTGATGAAAGTCGTCTTTGACTTACGTGCATAGATGGACTGTTGATTGGTATGATTATGACCAGGGATCATTCGGTATAATCATGACCCGTAATGTTATAAATGATGTGGTAAAAGTTCTCATTGGCCCGTAGTGCATTGATGGACAATTGTTGGTATGATTATGACCAGTGATTATTCGGTATAATCATGACCATTGGTGATTACATGAATATCCTTGGCCCGTAGTGCAAGGATGATTCAGTGATGTAGTTTATTTATTAAGCTGAGTTTTAGCGATAAATTTGATGAAAAACTTTTTAAATCATAGAAGATAGTAGATATCATGATTTACTTGACTCTTCTAATGGATTGCTTGTTCCGCTGCCGTTGTTGATCTAAAACTTGTTGTCTATTGTATTCTATCAGTTGTTATACTGTTGAAGGCTAAGGATAATTTATTCTGCATTATCTTAGTCATAATATTTTTTATTGGGCTAGTTGAGCTCACCCTTTTATTTCACTGTTCTCTTCAGGAAATGAGAATATAGCTGGGACTGGTCGGAGAATGGATTGACGGTCCAGATGGTGGCTATAGTAGTCCTCACTATTTTTATAAAATAGTGTGATAATAATTGTAATGAGGACTCCATTGAGTGTGAATATTGTCTAGAAGACAATATTCTTGTTTAAACTCTCGGTTATATTTTATCGTATTTTGCACGACAGTTGTATAAAAGAAGTTTATAGTTAAGTTTTGTACCATGTATCTGGCGACCCAAGATGGGTGATGTATACATGTTTTGGGGGCGTCACGGTAATCATAGCTATTCTGGGCTATGGCGACAATATACTGTCGTTATATCCCAAAAAATCCGTCGTCATATCTCTATTGTGTAATACATGATGATGATATATATATATATATATATATATATATATATATATATATATATATATATATATATATACAGAGAGGATCGGGTAAGGACTACTGTCTTGACTGTATTGTTATATGTATCCAAATCACACCAAAAACATCAGTATTATGAAAAATTTAGGTTCCATAAAATATTAAACTTTTTTTTTATTTGCATTTTGAAAAAAAAAAATCAAGATTTTAATCACTGCAAGGGAGTCCTTACCAGATTTGGACTCTCTCTCTCTCTCTCTCTCTCTATATATATATATATATATATATATATATATATATATATATATATATATATATATATATATATAAGTACTGGTACAAACACAATGTTACATATTACAATAAATTTTTAAAAAATCCTCAATTTACCCTGATTATATAAATTTAAGTAAAGAGAAGCCATATCCATATGTAATCTCTTTATTGGAATGGTAAATAAGAATATAATTGAACCAAGTTGTGTCGAGTATTGAGTTGCTCATATTTAATTCAAAAAAATTATTGAGTATAAAATAAGGTTGAATTGAGATTCGTTTAGTTATCGAGTTGAGCACGATCTCGAATCGAGCCTGATTAATTTGAACTTTTCTAACGAATATGATTCGAGTATCAATATAAAATTATAATTTGAGGAGATTGAAGTAATTAATTCTTCTAGTTTTTTTAAAACGTCAAATAATTTGAAACAAATAAAATCTCTTAAAACGTCATATATTATGGGACGAAGAAAGTATTATTTATCATGATAAAATCTATTTAATAATTTTAACACAATCAAAACTTTTTAACTTTCTCTAAAATTATAGTTGACAGATTTCTATCGAATACTGTAAAAATACCGCAATCCTTATAGAATTTATTATCTATTACTTGAATCTTGATCCTTTTTATTGATTGTTAAAATATGACAAAAGAAAATCTTGTTATTTTTCTTTATTTTGAAAATTATATCCACAAAAAAGAGGAAACCGAATTTGTTTAACGAAATATTCGCTCCAATATTAAACGTCTACTTTTTAGATGGCACGCAGATTAAGGTTATAAATTTATTACAAATTAAATTAACGTCTCCAACCCATATTCTCTATGGATCGATATATATGCATATTTCAATTTTCAATTTTCAATTTTCAATATTTTAATTACTTATATTCACATAATTAAAATTTAGTCAATTTTTTTTTAAATTTTTTTCATGATGGTCAAGCTGTTAATGGTTTTATTTTTTTATAAACTAATTAGATGTATTTAGAAATTATAGAAGGCATGGTTGACAAAAAATAATACTCCATAAATTTAGAAGTGAAACAATTAATTTAGGAGGGATAAAAAAAGAAGAAGTGATCATTTAATATGGGGGATGAAGGAATAATTAATAAAGTTAAAGTGATGGTTGTTAGTACTCCTATAAAACAATGTCGCAAAGCGAATGTCAATGTCAACCGAGGTTCGAGAAGTTAATGCAAAAAGCTTTAGTATTTCCTTTGCTCATTTAGTGAAGTGAGATATTTGATGATTCATTAATATATTTTATTATAAAATGTTAATATGGTATTATTAACCTTTCATAATAATAGCATATTTATTTTTTTAGAAAATTATAAACGATAAATAAATTAAAATAATTTATTTTAAAAAAAATAATTATTATGAAATGAAGATAGTAACAATTTTAACAAAATCAACAATTAAAATAAAACACTTTTACTAACATACAGAAATTTAAACTCTTTCTTCAACGGACAGTCCGTCGTAGCTACCTAATTTTAAATGATTGGGCATGACTAGCAATAGCATAAAATATGAGAAGGTGTACGTTTGGTTATTTAGCTCTTTTATGTGAATATGATAATTAGACATGAATATTTTATAATTTTATTTATTTATATTTTTATAAATAAAAATAAAAATAAAACCATAACAAATAAAATATTCATCCATTTTTCATGTGCGTATGAATTTTGTTTGTAGTTTGTACGCGTTCCCTTCCCTCTCAAAGACTTACAATTACCGACAAGAACTAGTCAATTACTACCAACAAGACGTTTTGTAGTTTGGCTTTGCTTATTTATACTCTATTACCTAATTCCCCGTAACTATTCAATTTCATATATAAAATCAAATTAACCCCCATAAAACTACTTGTAATTCATCCCATCATTCGCCGGCAACCCCCTCTCTCTCTCTCTAAAACTTTGACTGACGGCGTACCTCAAATGAAGGCATGCAAATTTTCATCATCATAAATTTTCACTTTTATTTTCTCTCTTCCTTACTAAATTTAATATTTATACTACTACTACTGCTGCTGCTGTAATTCTTCTTAGCACTCTCTCGTGCTTTTGCAGGGGATCAATTTTCTCCTCACCAAATTTCTATTTGTAACAATTTGTCTCCTCAGCTATTCTTCAAGTCTTCAGGTTCGTGTTTTTCTCTTTTCATCTTTCAATTTCTTATTTAATTTCCAGTTAATTGTATATAGTGGGAGTGGTATTTACTGGAGTTATGTATTTATTAATAGATAGGAGAAACATGTTCCTCCGGCAGCAAATGCGATGCAGGCTTGCTCTGCGGCCCGTGCCCTGCAAATGGTAACACCCGCCCCAGATGTACCCGCATCCGACCCTTGACTCCAACATTAATGGTACTACTATCACCATCTTATTATTGCTAGTCGATACGAAAGCTTAAATATCTGGTTTCCTAAGTTAATTTCGTTTTTGAGAATTTATGGTTTCTCTTGTTATTTGAGCAGGTGAAAGGTCTGCCGTTTAATCGCTATTCATGGCTGACGACTCACAATTCGTTTGCCATATCGGCTGTTAAGTCGGATACGGGTTCTGACATTCTTGCCCCGACTAATCAAGAGGACTCTGTTACCAGTCAGCTTCAAGTAAGTAAAGTTCCATTTTTTAATTACTCCCTCTTTAGTCTCGATGTAATTTTGTATCCAAATAAAATAATAGGGTAAATTTCACTTCAACTCCAGGTTTTACCATTTTCTCACGTGATCACTCATTTAAAAAGCTATACTTAAACACAGTGAATTTGGTACTTTTTTTTTCTTTCAAATAGACTGTGCATGTGATTAACTTGTCAGTGAGGCATGGTTATAATGTTCAAATCAATTAAAAAATGTCTAAAATGCCCATTGTTCATCAAATTTATTGATAATGGAGTACCATTGTTGTAACACCTCAGTACCCACATAAAAAAATATGAAAAAAATTTATTTGTGTGTATATAAGAAATTAAGTTACTAATAATAGTACCTTCAGTCATGACTTTTTGGTGAACTTGTGTTGGGCTAAAATGGCCTAAAAAGATATTATTGGGTCAATATTTGATTTGTTTTGGACTCGGAATTTGATCCAGGTTGTTGCATATGATATCAGAGTCGATTCTCGAACAGAAATTTAAGTTAGGTGTTTGTAATACCCCAATCCCACACGAGTAACACTCCAATCCCCTACATCGAAAGATATGAGAAAAAATTTGTCTATATATAAGAAATTAAGTTATTAACAATAATATCTTCAATCATGACCTTTTGGATGAGCCTATGGTAGTTTAAGGCATTGTTTGGTTGGATTTAATCCGATTCAGACTTGAGATTTCCAAGTTTTTTTTCTGACTCGAAATTTGACCAGGTTGTTGCAATTGGTTTTCATCAAATTTATCACTAATAGTGTACCCATTGTTGTTCATGAAATTTTAATCAAATCACTTTGAATATCTTCTAATTCTTACGGGCTTTCTTTCTCCATTGATGTTGAACATTAATTAAACTTTAACACCTCAAATCATTTAAACTATTTATCCAACAATCACCCCAATCCACTTAATTGCAACAGCTTCAAAAAAACATGGAAAACCCAACTTTAACTCCATCAAGTCCTTCAATCGAAGTGTGTTAATATCTTGGCATTGTTCCTTGATATAGCCCCAAAACATCATCAAATGAGTCTCAAATCATAAAAATAATCTCAATTCGCTAAACATGTAAAATCACTATAAAATCAAGTGAAACCCCTATCAAATCCATGAATTTAAGTGTATTAATATCTGGCATTGTTCTTTGACCAAATACGACCATCATCAATGGATTAATAACCCCAAAACATCATCAAATCAATCCCAAATCATAAAAATCATCCCAATCCGCAAAACATAAAAAATGGCTATAAAATCGAGTGAAACCCTTGTCAAATCCATGAATCGAAGTGTATTAATCTATATGGTCATTGTTCTTTGACCAAATACGATCATCCTCAATGGATTAACAATCCCAAAACATCATAAAATCAGTTCCAACTCATAAAAATATCTCAATTCGCAAAAATTGAAAAAATCTCTATAAAATCAAGTAAAACCCTATCAAATAAATCAATCGAAGTGCACTAACCTTTGGGCATTGTTACTTGATCAAATACGATCAAATACGAGAATCATCAATGGATACAACCCCAAAACAACATTAAATAAGTCCTTCAGCTAAAAAATTATTTCAGTTCGGGAAACTTGGAAAAATCCTAGAAAATTGAGTTCTAGTGATGATTTTGATGATGTTTATTAATTATTTGGTTGTTTGCTAGTCCAAAAGAATTTCAACGGCTTTGGGTTTGAGTTTGGTCGAAATTTGGATGAATTTGTAAGAGAGTCAAATTGGGTACTAATAGAGTTGCTGAAGGTTGACGAAGGAAAAAAAAAAGAAACGAGAAAATTAATAGAAAGGACATAATTGTCTTTATATACTAAGAACTAAGGTTAACGGTGTTAAGGAAGAAACTTGTTTTTTACTTCACCTTAAAACCTGAAGTGTTTAAGTGTAACTTTTAAATGACAGGTGATCGGTAAAACCTCAAGGTGGTGAAGTTAAATTTACCCAAAATAATAAGTTAGTTGTTAGTAGTGATTCAATGATAATAAAATTAAGATGACATATTTGAAGATATTATGTCATTTTATATATTGTTTCTTTTCACTGCTAAGACTTTTTTTGTGGAACTAAGGGAGTACTACAAATTTGAATGCTTAAAATACAAACACATAGTCAAACGGGACTCTTTTTTTGTGGAACTGAGGTTTTTTTTTCTTTTTCCAAATGGACTCTTTTTAAGAGAAGTTTTTTATTTGATAACTATAACTGTAGTATTACTCTTTCAACAACCCCCACATGGTTTATTCAATATTATTAAGGTGATCGATGGATTCTCTAATAATTGAGAAAAATTATGAGACACGGGTTATTAACTAACAATGTGCTTTATATTTTTATTTATTCAATCTTGATCATACATTTTTTAATATACATATAAACTAAAAATGCATTCAATGTAGTGAAATCTTTTCTCTTTTTTTGAGCGCATGTACCTCTTTTCCAGGGAAATATGTTTTATATATCCCAAGTCTCGTATAAAATTTTAAAAAATATGAGAGACTGGTTTACAATCTGTTATAGTCGAATATATGAAATCTTCTAAAGTAAAGTTGGGTGCAAATTGTCTCGACATATAGTGCAATGCTAATAGATTTGTTTCTTTTGTAGAATGGCGTTCGAGGGATAATGCTTGATATGTATGACTTCAACAATGACGTATGGTTATGTCACTCGTTCAGTGGGATATGTTTAAATGTTACAGCATTTGTAAGTCTCCCTATGATACTCTATCTAATTGTTTTTATATATTGTAATTTGTGAGAGTAGTTTCTCTTATATTACAGTGTGCAATTTTCCATTGTTTAATTTTTTTTTCCAGCAACCTGCAATTAAAACTCTTAGAGAGATTCAAGTGTTTCTGGAAGCAAACCCATCAGAGATTGTGACCATTTTCATCGAGGATTATGTAACATCTTCACAGGGATTGACAAAGGTCTTTAATGCATCTGGTCTCAGTAAATACATGTTTCCTTTGTCTCGGATGCCTAAAAATGGTGGAGATTGGCCTACAGTGGATGATATGATCCAACAGAATCAACGTTTGGTGGTCTTTACATCTAAATCATCTAAAGAAGCATCAGAGGGGATAGCTTATGAATGGAGATATGTGGTAGAAAATCAATGTGAGTATAATTTTTAGCTCCTTTTGTATACTGTGGTGAAAGGTTAACATACGGTAGCTGTTACACAAATTACCTATTTATGATAGTTTTGCTTTAAAAAATTTATTCGACAAATATAGAACCTAAAATTTTTATGAGCATTTCAATTAAAGAAGGATCATGTCGCAAATATGAACTGGACTGTCATGCTTTAGGATAGCAAGTATCCTATATTTAGAAGTTACTGAACATTTTACCACCTAGGTTCCACAAAAACAGTCTCATTTGCCAAAAAATTTTATTCCACAAAAAGAGTATACTTTTTAGAGATAGTAGTATAAAATGAGACCATGTCTATCATACCATATTACTAAACTAACAACTTATTTTATTTTTAGGGGTATACATGGAACACAAATAGATCTTTAATACTCGCTAATTTTATAAATGGGACTTTTTTTGTGGAAAGCATCCAATTGACATGAGTTTGTGGTCCATATTCATTCGCTTAACATTTGCAGCGTTTGACTTCCAGTTATTTAATCTTTTTAAAAATTACTTCCAAGTTAATACTAAGCTGAAATTGCAGATGGAAATGGTGGGATGACCGCTGGTTCCTGTCCAAGGCGCTCTGAATCGTCTCGAATGAACTCAAGAACTATTTCACTTGTACTTCAGAATTACTTTCCAACAAATCCCAACTTAACAACAGCTTGTGTGGATAATTCGGCTCCATTGATTAGTATGATGAACACTTGTCAAGAAGCAGCCGGAAAGCGATGGCCAAACTTCATTGCTGTTGATTTTTACCAGGTATGAGCGTTCAACACTAGATATAACTTTAATCAAGTCGTGCATCATTATTCACTAACCATTATAGCCACGTTAACAAAAAAAATATTTAATTTTGCCAACTCCAATGGTGTTTTGATGCCAGAGGAACGATGGAGGAGGAGCTCCAGAAGCTGTGGACGAAGCAAATGGTCAGCTCACTTGTGGATGTGCCAGTATAGCGTATTGCAAGGTTAGCTAATTTCAACTATTATCTTGTCCTGCTTTTAACATGATCAAAAGTTCACATACCACAAATTTTTATTATCAGCCCATACTTTCATTAATTTTAAATCGGTTGCAAAAAATTCTCTATCATACCAAATGATTTTATAGGTTATCTTTTTATTTCTCATTTCTTCTTTTTATATGTTTTTCTGTTGTTTCTAATCCTTTTTTAAAACTCCATTGACTATACATTTGTTTGATACTAATAAATTATCTAAATTAGATGGACTGCACACTTAAAAGTTCCCTGAAATCCGCTTAGGTAAAGGGATATGTATATACATTTTAATTGCAAGCAGATATAAAGAAAAGAAAAGATACAGGGGACACCACCACTGAAACTAATAATAATAATAGGATATGTGCTACATAATGTGCAGGTAATAAAAACTATTAACAGGTGGGTCTTCCACTAAGCTTTATATTTTTTTCCTCCTTTTTTTTTTCTTGGAGGTGAGTAATGTCAGAACTAGGAGTTGAGCTTAGAAAGTAATGCCATACTATAAGAATGAATTAAGGAATTTATAACTCTAGTAAGGATATAAATTAACTAGTTCACTCACCCATTATCTTTCTGAAATTTTTCCTTTTTTCCCCAAATATTACAGGCAAATGCAACATTCGGCACATGTGACACCCCTCGGCTTTCACCTCCACCACCAGCAGGACTCACACCTGGACCACCCTCGCAAGATCCCAGCAATGATTCTCCGGTTACTACACAGGTCCAACTTCATTGGTTGATCGGAATAATTCTTGCTACAATTCTCGTGGTACATATTTATTGCTGAAGAGTCGTCTCCCGTCTTATTCTTTGAACCACAGTACCACACGGCTTTATATATAAAATTAGATTTGATGACCAATTTATACATGCTTTTTAGAGTATGTACTGTGGTTCCCAGCGTCATTATGTAAATATGAAGGTAATAATCTAAAGTAAAGATATCAGTTTGAAGCGAAGGCAGCACAAAAAGAATTTTGTATATTTATGGACGAGGTAGTTTTTGAGCTTAGCTAAAATGTGGTATCATGAAAAATTAATCAGTAGTATAACTGTATGTGGGAGTGCTTATGGGTTATGGCTAGATATCTATATATGACTATGAGTTCCCATGCCAAAAAAAAAAAAAAAAAAGCAAAACGACGCCTGAGAGATTCGAACTCTCGCGGGGAAACCCCATGTACTTAGCAGGCACACGCCTTAACCACTCGGCCAAAGCGTCGTGTGTGCTGGGAATTAGACACTGAACAAAATTGTTTGGTTATTTGTAAGTTTGAATGTATAGAGGAAAGCAGATCTTAGAGTATAGAAAATCCTTTTTCAAACTGTTCTATGCGAAATGAAAAGTACATAAATATTTTATAATTTTATTTATTTATTTTCTCATGTTATCGAATCACAAATCAATCCACCTTTATGGAAATAGATAGAGCAATATTAATTTTTCATTTTACCAGACCAGGTTAAAGACAATTTTATCTATTCGAACATTACAAAAATATTCCTACTCTCTCCGTCCACAAGAAAAGAAAAGTCTTATTTGCAAATTCTACAAACTTTTTAAGCTACTCCATGTTTGGAGTTTTTTGTTTAATTTTTTCGGGCGGGCGCAAAATATAGTTTTTATTTATGCAGACTTGATCCAAAAGATTTGGATACAATAATATCATAACATTAAAGATTTCAAGTACATAGCTTTCTTATAAATTATACTAACTAATAGTCAAATTTTGTAAGATAACAAAACACACACACTGCCCGCAAGATAGAACGCTCGAAAGTCATTAATAAATAAATGGGTTAAATGAAAATTGTGTATGTAGATGGTACGCATATTGGGTGAACTGAAGATCTTTTAGTCCAGAATTAAAATATTACAAGGGAAGGAATTAGTGTTCAATTTTCATATCCAGAAATAATGTACATTCTAATTAGGAGTAATGATACTTCCACTTCCACTTCCAGTGTAGGTCATGGCATTCAAACGGAAAAGAAAGGCAGTTGTATAAAATAATCTGTCTGCTCAAGATTTGAACTCGTAAGAAACTAATGGTGATAACAATTTATATTCTGTCAAAACTTAAAAATCTTCATTCATTGACCTGTCAAGATCAGAATCTTGTGTAAAATGTAACCCATATATTTGTCAAGGAATTTTATTTCACAAACACAAATGAATTAAAACATATGAACTCATCCTTGCTATTTTTTTTATAAAAAATAAAAATAAAAAGAGAGAGAAACCTTCTTGCAGTTTACTTTTTTTTATTACCATTCATTTAGTATATGATGTTCCTTCAGTAAAAATATACATCCTCACTGCAACTCCCCAACAGGTGCCTCATTGAGCCATAGAAAATGAATAAAGTCGTACAACTTTGTACTTACACTAACCTGCACATATGATTGGAACAACCAAATATCCTCATAAGTCATAACAGAGTTGTTATTATTATTATTATTATTGGTAACAAAATTATTGTTTCCGAGTCTTAGTCATGCATGTGAAAATATGTGTTTATTATACCTTATAAGGTGTAGGGTTCAACCTCCTCATGTGATCGGGACGCATTTGTTCCAGTTGGTTGATGCAGCGGTCCCTAATCTCCTTAAGGGGCAGTAATTCTGCTCTTGCTTTATCTTCAAAGAGCAAAACCAAGTCCAGACATTGTAAATGAATGAGTCTATAATATATACTGATTAATAAGACTCTGTGGTGATTGTTTTTGCCATTCAAAAATTTTAGCAAATTTTTTCTGCTTCATCAAAGCAAAGTTTTAAAAGTTCTTAAAGTAAGTATTCGGTAATAATTGTTTCCAGAGGTCAAGTTACACATTCTAAAATACTTAAATTCTTACCAGGGCTCCCAGGCCAAAAGCACTTCAGAAGCTCCACAACACGCTGCGGCACCACATAAGCTCTTTTGGATTCGTTAAATGGGTGACGACACAGAATCCGTTCCCCTACCTGAACTAATACTTATAGAGTAAGATATGGCATAAGAATATTCTATAGCTACTTATTTACGAATTATACTATACAAATACTGAAGGAGTGAGACACATTTTAGTCTCCTTATTTCATTCATTTTTATTAAGGTCAGTAAAAAATTTATAATCTTATAATCATATAAACCTTGTGTGTTATTTTCAATCACGTTACACGTATTAAAACTTCTCTTAAATCACTTACTGTCATTCATATCAGAGAGGGAGATGCCTTACACCAATACCAACATGCACAAAAATTGGGGTATTCTTTTATAACATTAAACTCTTACTGGAAAAAAAAGAAAGAGAAAAGTTTAGATAAGATTCTGCAAAGCGCTCTACAGGCACCCGCCTAAGCGTTGAATTCCCCTTCACCGCCACACGTACTGCAAAATTGCTTCAGAAAGCATTTAAGTACTCAAAATTGTCCATGACTCGTCCGAGTCGCACGACTTAGACTCAACTCGGCATCAATAATTCCATAAAAAAAGGAAGAATAAAAAGAAATTGGAGATGAAGAAAAAGAAGAATATATCACTAAGATGCCTACGTAGTCCCGTTTGTTGCACCTTCTAAAAAATAAGCAAGATCCACCTCCATAAAACTCTATAGGTGACCCAGAAAGGGGTGAGATGAAAAAGAGAGGTTTCTCCGGCTCTTTACATTATGGAACACTAGCTGCTAGTTGCTATCGCCAGCTCCGCTATCTCATCTCTCCTATATCAAGGTTCTTGGGTTTTTTATTTAGATATGTACTAGAACCCAGTAATTGTTATCAGGTTATGTAGTTATCTTACTAAAGGAACCATCTGAAAGTTTATACATAATATTACATGAAGTTAAAATTTGGTATGTTTTAAATTCTACACCTACATTTTCACTACAAAAAAAGAAAAAAATTACACCTCATGGAGTTCCCACCCAGGACCCACTTGCCTAGGCACTCGAAACTCCCTTCGCCCGCCTAGGCCTGTCTAACGCTTTTTAGAACAGTGGATTAGACTGAAAGTACATATCTTATTAACAAATAAATTAGCTGAAAATCCTGCCAGAACTGAACTTTGAATGTGGGGGCTGTTCTTATTTTACCGGAGCACCCTGTTCACACCATGTAAAGCTCCTCTCCAACCTATATAAACCAGTATAAATTTAATCATGCACATATCCTACATTTAACCATAAATTCCATTAGAGGATAACCTCATCCCCATTTTTCCTACTGAAAGAACCAAGCATGAAATAAATGGTACTTATCCAGTATCCACTGTATACAACTTTCAGAGAGAGTTGCTCTTATGACTTCCTTTAAAATGACAGCTATACCAACCGAGAAAAATGTTTGATAGATCAGATTCTTTTAGTTTTGGCCATTAAACCGGCGAGAATCAGACTATAATCTGAAGAAGTTCGCAGATATTTAATGAAGTCAAGAGAAGAAGGAGCATTTTATTAAGCATTGTTTTTGGGTCAGAAAGATGAATTGAAAGGGAAAAGGGGAAGGGATTATACACTTTCATAAACATATATACACAAGTATGGTATTGGATGCTTGATTTCTTGCATTAAGAGCTATCAGATTTGCTCAATTTATTGAAAAATAGCTCATATAATCACATATTAAAAAAATTGGAAAACAAATGATTCAAGATAAGAAAACCTAAAAGAGATTATTATTAGGAACACCCATAAGTATATGAAATAACTTTACTTGTCAAAACAAAATGATGATGATGAATATACCTTCGGAGGTGGTTCATTTTCTCCCGTCATTATGTCTACAAGGGGGTAACCTTCCTTTCCATACAATCGGTAAGACCGTTTCTTACATGGAATAGAGACCTAAAAAAATTTTATATATACATATATAAAGAACCTCTCTTATGAAGATCGAAATGCAGCAGAAATATTACTTAGCATGGTCAAACCTTTGAGACATCTTCAGAAAGTTTAATGCGAGGCTGATTATTTATTTCAACAAGCTTGAATACACAACCTAGAGCTGCTTGAGCATAGCATGTAACCAAATAGGTTCCAATTCCATAGGCATCAACCTCATGTCCCTGCATTGATAAAGAAATGCAATATAGTTGACAACTGATAAACTGAGGCAGGAAAATTAATTGGCACTCAATTATTAAGTCATAAAAAACACAAATTCAAATTCCATCTTCCATAGTAAGAACTTGCTTCTTCCAATGCTTCTTCCACAGTTCATCATCACATTTTAGAAAAAAATAGATACAAGTAGTCACCTGCTTGTTCAAGGCATCTAGTGTTTCCTCATTGAGGTCATTGCTAGCTGTGATATTCGTCTTTCCAAAACCAGATACTCCAAATTCCTTCTCAACACAGAGGAAAAACTTCCTGGCCTCGCAAGACAGATACGCAAGGTCACCTGAGTCTAATCTAATGCCTAGTGCTTTATACCTACAGAACACATACTCAACACTCAGGTATGTAAATAAAATCAAACAAATGCATAGCAAAAAATCAAATGATTAATATCCCAAAAATATAAAGAATAGAACGTACAACAACTGAAAGAGAGGTATGAACAATAAACAACATAGAGAGACTTTCCATCACTAAGGGGAAAAATACATTTTGTAGGAATAAACCAAGGACAATGTGGTCAAAATAATTTTGAACGGGAAACAATAGGTCAGTAACAAAATAACATTCGGAGCACATATACTAACATTTTAATCAAGTAAATATGTCGATACTACAAACTTTTTGGACGTACCCCAAATCATTTAGTGCTAGAGCAACTGCACAAAAATTAGGAATGCCACTTCTCATAACCTGGCAAAGTGAACGCAATACTGCTGTGAGCAAAACTCAATTATTTATTAGTAATGCACCTACTATACCGAAACAAGAGATCATGACCTCATGCAAAATAAAAATTGACCATGACCATAATTTGACCAAACTATAAGATAACATCTGGCTTGGAATGCAAGGCAAAATATGGGACATGTTGGCAAACGCTATTATTTATTAACAGATATTCAGCCGCTCAACATGGAAACATTATAAGATAAAGTCAGAAATTCGATCTTTCCAATAACTTTTCATTAAGAAAGCAAAAAATAAGAACAGACTAGAAAGTCATAGCACAAGTAAACTAACGGTATGTAGAAGAGGCCAAAAAATCGACAAAAACTGTATCAAGTCAAGAAAGAAACATGAAAAATTAAGTTTTTCCCATTAAAAATCAACTATAGAATCAGGGGCTCCAAGTTCTTGAACTACTTGCACAGTTTGTTTAAGTTTAACCTATATTTCTCAGACTTATAACCATTAAACTAAAAGAGTAGCTTGTTTGCAACAGACATTTTAAGGAATCACTCGATAACCTATATAATGAGGACATGAACTTGGAATCTCATAAATTGGTGAAAAACTAGTTACAATCAGGAATTCACAAGTTTGTGCAACCAATTTCATTATACATTAAGATAGTTCAAGAAACAGAAATTACTTGGTTAACTCAAAAGGTTCTGATAAACCATCATAATGAACACCCAGTCTTAGTGACAACATGAACCAATAGATGCTAAACAATAGGTAAAATATAGCATTTAACGAGTATCAAAACAGATAGCAAACAAGGTGTACATCACCAATGATTTATTTGTGAAAATAGTTAAAAAATTAACTTACATCATATGTGTCTACAAGAGCTAGAAAGTTGCCAGGGAATGCCAACGCATATGAGGTGAAAGCTGCTAGCTCGCTCTGATTGGTCTCACCAAAAATGCCACGTAACAAGTTTGACCACTGATAATCGTGCAAAGGTAGAACAAGTGAAATATAAGAATAAGACGTATAAAAAGATAGACCAGTAAAGAGGATAAATATCAAATTTTAGCTGAACTGTAAAATATTTTCTTCCTTGTTATCTTTTGTACTTCTTTCTTTGGTTATGAATGAAGGCAGGAAAAGGAGAAGAGCTCTAAACTCTAACTGGCTGTTCTTTCTGTTCAGAATGAAGCCGGGAAAGGGAATGAACTCAAGGGATTCAAATTTTTCATGGTGTGAATGCATATAATGCAAAACATTTGATGACATGATTATTGTTATAAGAGAAAGTGACTGAATTTACTTTCATAACATTTAGATGTACGCCTGTTTCACATTGTAAAAAATGAAAAAAGGGAAGTATCACAACTACCAACTGTTTTTGTTCTCTTCAACGTTTTATTCAGTCATGTAGGTGATGTAGCACATGTTTCTCAAGAATCTGTGGGCCGACTGGACCGAAACAAGTCCAAACAGTGTTGATTTTGGGGCCAACTGGTATTAGTTACAGTGCTGGTTTTATGGAAAAATTCCAGAGACCATAATTTTCAAACCGTAAATCAAATCAATTATCAAAATATTACCTCAGAATCCGTGCTTAGCTACCTAGATAAATACACTTTGGTTTGATTTTGGGTTCGTTAACCGCATGTTTCAGGATCCTAAAAAACTCTTTAAGATTTTTGTCAATTTCTTTTATTTCCAGTCTATTAGATGTAAGCCGGTAAGGGAGTTTAGTGCTTTGGTTTATTAGGGTTGTGCAGATTATCAAAGTGTGCTGTGTTGCATTTTAAACATCATCATGGAAGACAAGTTTTCTGCCGTATTCCAAAATCATGTTTGAATTGCACATATGCAAGTGTTGTCTTAAAATCAGGAAAACTAACAATGAGAAGCCACAAATTGAAATATAATACTCTCTCCATTCAACAAAATGTCTCATTTCTCAAAAAAAAAATATTCCAAAAAAAGAGTTATGTTTCTTTTGATGGTTGTATAAAATGACATAACGTCCTCAAGTTTGCCATCACAATTCTATTATCATCTCATCATTACTAAACTAAAATATATCTTAAAACTTGTAAAGTTTGCAAATTGGACTCTTTTTTTGTGGAACACAAAGAAGATAAGAAAGGGAAGTGAATAAACTTTATGCACTTGAATGTGATACTCAAAGCATCCAAGGATAATTTTTGAATACAGCTAAAGATTCAATGAACAATTAGGATAATTGATAGAAGTTTATGTACATTAGTGGATATGACGTACAAGAAACAGTTAACAGAGAACAGTCAATGGAATTCACCACACCTTAATTTTATTTAACCATGTCTGCACTAGACTAACAAAATCCTCGCAAACACTTGAGCCATCAGAAGTATGGAGTGACTTCTCTACAATCTCATCAGGGCTCTGCAAATCAGTAGAATAAATAAGAGAACTAATTAATCTCAAGGCCAGAAGGCATACATGAATACAGATCAGTAGCAAAGAATCCATCCTTTTACCAAACATAGCTTAACCTTTAAATTTAAAGATTTAATCATTTCTATTTAAAAAATAAATTAAATAGACCAAGATAATATACATGTATTAACATATAGTATTTAATTTTGTAATTTTTTTTATCATATAGTATATATATATATAATAATTAAATGCGTCTTATCCCCATTTTTCCCTTGTATCCCCGTGTCACGCACCCTTATCCCCACACCCATCTGTGCTTCTTGGATTAGAACCTAACAAAAGTTACAGATTAATATGGCATCACTAGCATCACTGGCATCACAAAAGTTTCTAATATCTAAATCATACATACAAATGTTAAAGTACAGCTTATTTCCATCTCTTCTTTACTGAATTAACAACAACCATATACAGTGGTGCAGGGTAACATTAGAAATAAAAGGTTGTCACAAAACCAAAACAATATAAACTTCAACAAAACTGATGATACGGAGATACAAGCAAAACGTTTAAGCTACTTAAAGCATCACATCAAGATATGCAATTAATAAATTTCAAGTCTTTAGGTAAGAAATGTATCATAATTACCAACCATGAATGAGCTGACAAAAGCATGGGAATGCGTTCCACGGAGAGGTATTCCAAATAATCTCCCAGCTGCAACATTGCTGTGACAACAGAAAATAGGGATGAGGTACATGACCTACACCAATAGGTATAATTGATCTACACCAATAGGTATTCTGATTGATAATTCACTGGATAAGAAAGAATGGATAGAAAGTTTGACTAAAATACTTCTATTCACATGGATACAAAAAATATCCCTTTGCATCATATCATATCTGATATCGGGTGATTACATGTTTTAAGACAATTTATATATAGTAGCATTGATAAAGAAGACCAGCGGTAGACTACATCTTCTAGTGTATATGGCAGATCAACAATGGAAGTAGAGACCATGAAGATTCTTTGCTTCTGATGGTTTCAACAACCAACTATACAGAAGATTAACACCATGCTCAGGTATTCTTAATAAGAATGTATGACTTTCTTCTCCTTTTTATTATGTCACTAATTTATTGTTTGTAATATCACCCTCGTTTGACAAAGATCCATGCACAAATTGTCTTCCTTTAGTTTTTCTGGGTAAAAAAGAAGAAGTGAACCTCCAAATGTATTAGACTTAAGACTTGCATCTATAAGCACCATAGTCACAGCTACAAGCCAAGTACTCTATTTAGTTAAAAAAACTTCAGCAACTGAGTACGAGGTTTAGATGTTGGTTCACTTTAATGGGTTCTGATAACCATCATATCAGCGATAATAGTTCGAAGTATTGAGATTATCAAAAATTAATGTTGAAATCACTGAGCCAAGGCCTTGTACCATTCAGGACACAAGCACAACTTTCCTAAGCAATATATAGGGTTAAATTAGTAATGCACCAGCCCATACTGTTTGGGCATAAGCATAATTGCCTAGATAATAAACTAGTGAGGTGCATTTATCTATCACCTATAAGCACCGAATAAAAACTACAGATAATAGAAAATCAAACATAACATGAAAACATATATTGTTTGGGAAAGCTTACATCAGCAGCATGGGGAACACCGACAATACAAGCAGAAGCAGATGATATTAATCAAAAAATGGTTTGGCAAAATCGACAACCAACAAACATAGAGAAAATTCAAAATAATTGAATAAACGCATAAAGAGAGAGGGAGAGAGAGAAGACAGAAGGCAAACATGATTGTTTGGTAACATGTTAGACATATACTAGAAGGCAAACACATATAGGTATATATGTTGACAAACACAAAGTAAGGAAAGCATTTAGTTCAATATAAATGAGTGTAGCTTCTTGGCCCAGCCACATAGTGGATTAATTGTTGACAGAAAGTGAGGCAAAATAGACTGAAACAGTTAGTTTTCGATAGAGTCAAGTTCAATGGTAAAGGAGTCCAGCAGCTTTAGAAGGGCCGTCGAAACTTCAAATCTTCTTTGCATCACATCCCGTAAGATTATCCAAGCCAATTTCTCTTTACAATTGTAACAAGTCATGAAATAATACCCAAAAATAAAGACTCATTTATTACACTGTTTTGATTCCATAGTATATTTTGCATAACGAAATATCCTACCAAAAGATTCACAAAGAATAGTGGAAGAAATGAAGTTCTCACCTAAAGGTAAAGAATGTGCAAGAGAAACAAGTGATAAATTCTGGATATAAAGAAGAAACAGTAAGACTGACAACCCCAGAATTGTAATGGGATATTTAGTTTTAACAGGATCACCTTGTAGCATCAAATCCTCCAAGGTAGCAATACTTTGATGCACTTATTCCACCATCAGGGCCCTACATGCAAAAGAATATAATCTTTTGTAATTTATTACTTAAATGAGCATTTAAATAATAATTAATAATTGTTATATAGACTACCTGTGCCCGTCGAAGCCCAAACTCAAGAAGAAGTTTGGACTTCCCAGCAACAAAACGATGCCTTGCAGCATTTGTAGCAACAAGTGAAGCATAATTTATAAGATTTACATAAGGAGTCTCTAGCAGTTGAACCACCTAAAAAACACCAGAGACTTTAGGAAGTATATTGATAAAAGAAAAAATTAACACTGAGATGTGCATTTCGTTTATAACAATTGAGAGAGAGGGAAAGAGCTGAGAAGCTTCTCACAATTAAATAAATCATAACATGCATACTTACAGCTACTGGCCCTTCAACCCTCATCAAGGGCACCTTTGGGAAGACAACTGACCCCTCAGGAAAGGCATATACTTCAACATCAGAACAATCAATTCCTCTAAGATAATCATAGAAGCCATCCTACAGCACATCAGTAGAAAGTGATTGATGAACTCTTACTCAACTAGCAGAGTCACTGAGTATATAGATTACAAAACAGGAGAAATATGTCTTAAGTGCAGTTTAGAAGTACACCAGCATAACAAAAACTACAGACTATCAGAAAGTTCTGTCCTTCAAAAAATGGAATTCTTATTTAACATAGGAGCACTTTTGATTAATGCTATATGAGGGTCAAAATGAAATTTGACTATATACTCGGTGCAGAGAAAGAATAGAATTGGCTTCTTTTATTTTTCCGTTCTGCAGTATCATGGATCCATCTTCCGTTAAATCAAATATGTTTCAAATTCAGTGCAAAGCTCAGACCATTAAGCCTGCATGTCTTCATCATACTTTGCTACTCTTCACTTTTCACAAGAGTATGGGTGTTGAACACTTCATTTCAGTATAAAAATTTGTCAAAATCGAAGGGTACCGATGTCGGATTCTTCAAAATACCCGTGTCTGACCGGACACTACATCTGAGTCCGACCAGACACTCCATCCAAGTTCATGTAACTTAACTCTCAGGTGATTTGCAAGTATGCATGAAGATGAAAAAGCTACATACCATTGCATGGTATACCATATGCATGTCGTTGCACAAGATAATTAACAAAGGCGCTCTCAACTTTTGAGCGTCAAGGTGGTATCCTGTCTTCACACAAAATTAATTACAATGCCTACTTACGTCACCAGCCAATAACTTTAGATCGTTATACATTTGTACATTTGAACACATTTACATATATATATATATATATATATATATATATATATATGGACACTAACATCCTTTAGCAACAATCCACATCATTATAACTCTGTTCATTCAGCTAAGCATTGTCAAAAATTTCTGCAAATAGCATGTTAATTTAACAATTCTTTTGTTAGCAAAATGTTTAAGCAAAACTCCAAAGTCATATTTCATATTCCGCACTATTTCTCACTTCATTATCTATGCCAGATAGATTATGAATGAACAATTTATTACGAATGCTCAACAATTGATTATACTGAATTGATTTACCTCACATGTAGGAGGCAAAGATGCCTGTATAAAAGCAATCTCTTCTTCAGTAAATTTAAAGTTAGCAATGAACCTAATGCATTCTTCTAGTCCAGCAAAAACTGTATATTCACCGCCAAAGGGGTTTTTCCGGAAATATAAATCAAACCTGAAACATATTAGAGGTTATGAATACGAAAATAATCAGCTACAAAATTTTAAAGCATACAATTAACACAAGTAGAGTCTTGGAAACAAATCATGATGAACATTCACTTCCTAGCTGCCAATAAGTAGAACTCTGAAATTCACATTTTTCATTCATTCAAAAGGCTTTATCAAAAGGATGACCATATATGATCAACAAAACAATTTGGTTAATTAAAACTTAAAACAATACCATTTCGCCCATTTAACTCTTTCATCATTATCAATTCTCAAATAGGTAACTGCTTGACTTAAACAAATCTAAATCTATTCCCAACTATAAATATAGTTAAAGAACCTTAATCAGTTTTGAGGGTGGAAACTAAGCTTTATTATTCAATTCAACTTTTCTAACATACTGGATCGTCAAAACAGAAATTACAGTTTATCTTCTCATATATCTTACCTTTACTTGGAAATCAATACTCAGCAACTCTTTATAGTAAAACTATGAGATATCTAAGCTAAAGCTTCCACAAAATTCTTAGGGAAAGAAAAACTGATTTGCAGGCAAATTTCCCAAATAAACAACCCTATACCAATTGAATTGTCCGTCCTAACCAGTTTGATGGCATGCATAGTCATGTTTAATAATCAAAACTGTATGCCAATCAAATTTACTATAATGTATAATCCATTAACAACAACTCCATCAAATGAACAAAGGATTAAAAAAAAAAAAAGCAATTTTGGTTATTGTGAGAGAGAAAATAGGAGACCCACACAGCACGCTCGTTATGCTTGCCGGCTTTCCAGTAAGCATAGGCCATAGTGAACTGATAGAGATCTGTAAGCATAGGTGTCACCATTGGATTGGTCGGTCCAGGTATAACCCCTGGCCGATTCTCTTCAGCTTTCAGGCCGTTAGCTTTGCCGTCCATTCTTTCTTAATAACAATTATTCTAGGGCTTCACTTTTCCCACTCTAAAAATCTGCAATTCTCTCTGTTTTTAATACTTCTAAATGTTATATATATATATATATAAAACACGCAGAGATGATCGAGCTTTGGTGGTGTACGAGAAGAAGGTAGGATAGAGAAAAAGACTGAGATATAAATTGTTGAGACCGTTAAAAACAAAGGGATGAAGGAGATACCTACAAACAAACAGTAGTGGATACTGTGTGCTGGTGGCGGGGATATTATATACAACGCATAAACATACCGTTGGTACTTCTGAGGTTACTGTACGTTACCTCTTGAAATGATGTTTTGGGCATAAAAGATTAAATATAATAAAAAATATATATAACTATGTGTAAAATAGTAATTAATTATAATCATTAAATTTTTATAATTATTAAATCATTCATATATAGTATAATATTAATTATAATTCAATATATTATTTTTTTAGTCTGTCATTACTCAATTACTCTACAAAAATATATAAATGTATGAGCCAGGTAAATTAGACACTTAATCATTTTACTACTTAAAAACATAGAGGTGCACAATTTTCACATGAATTTTTTTTATTTTTATATTATTCATTGAAGATGCAAGTCACTTTCTTTTCACGTGATAGAAAATTATGTGTAAATATCAAAAACACGTATGAAAATATTAATTTTCCAAAAATATTATAGTATCTCTACATTTATTCTACATTTTATATATGAAATTGATATTTTCATATTATTTTTTGACATTTTCACACATATAGCCACGTATTAGCTGATGTGTCGAATTTTTATTGACTAATATGTGAATCATACGTATAAAAATATCAAAAAATAATATGAAAATATCAGTTTCCTTAGTATATTCATTATCATTATAGTTGTAATATCTCTACTTTTAATATATTCATTATCATTTTTTTTCTTAGTTAATGCACCATTTACGGCTCATTTACCATGCACATTTATTGTACTTATTATAGTCTTTACCCACAATTACTGAACTTATTATTTATTTCCATAATTGTACTTATTTATTGCCTGCCACCTATTTACTCCATTTTCTTTTTCTCTAATTATGTATACATTCCGTCTACTTATTTTTATGTCCTTTTAAATAATTAAATTTACAATAAGTCTTGAGCAACGCGGACGCGGGATCCCGACCGGTTTAGTCGACCGATCCAAAATTTATTTATTTTAATTTTAATTTTTAAAAAATATATAATATTTTTTCAATTAGAAATTTTATAAAATACAGTGATTTTGATATAATTTGGATACATATAAAAAATAATATTGTACAGATTGTACAACACTATTTTTTATATGTATCCAAATTACACAAAAATCACTGAATTTTGTAAAAAACTTAGTTAAAAAAATACTATACATTTTTTGTGAATCAAAACAAAAAAAAAAAAAAAAAAATTGGATCGATCGCTAGACCGGTTGGAATCCCCTGTCCCGGTAGAAGGACGGTTAAATTTATGCAATTTTATACTCCATGTATTCTAAAATTAGAGATATATTTTTACTTTTAAAAATTAACTTATAAAATCTTAAAATTCAAAATTGATATAAAGTTATTTAGTTTTGATACAAACAAATATAAAAATTGTAATCTAACTATGAAGTACTACTAATTATCACATTCGTTTTGTTGTTTTAAAAACTTAAACAAAATTATATCAATTTTTAGTTTTAAACTTTGAAGTACTACTAATATTCCTATCTTTATTTTTGATATTTTCACATGACTCTCTCATATAAGCATACATTAGATCCCACATTCATGTGATAATGAACAATATAAAAATATTAAAAACACATAAAAATAATACTCCTGAATTATATTTCTTAATATTTGTATTTTGACCTAGAACGTTAATTTTTAAATAACTTATTATGTATCCCTTTTTCTCTCTAAATATACATATCAAATAATGTGTGTTTACTAGGGGTGTTCAACCGGTTTTTATCGGACCAAACCGAATCAGAACCGAAATAGGCCAAATCTTAATCTGAAATCTACAGTGCAGGTTGACCTAAGATATCTTGAATCCCATGATCTTAGGTTGATCTAGATTTTTACCGAAAATTAATATAATTATCATTTTATTATTTTTTTTATTATTATTATTATTATAATCATTATTTTATTATTATTATTATTAATTATTTATTAATAATAATAATAAATTAAAAAATCGGTACGAATCGGTCCGGTCCGGTTTATATCGAACCAAGAAAATAAGAAAGCAGAAATCCAATGCTGTTTTAGCAGACGTGTCGGTTTTTTCTTATCAAATCGAACCGCTTGATATTTATATCGAACCGGCCGATTTGGACCGGTCCAGTTCATCCAAAAACCGAAAAAATCGAAAAAAATGTACACCCTTAGTGTTTACATTTAAAAAAGAGAGAGTTGTTCTTCTTAATGAAAATTTTGAAATCATTATCTATAGATTTGTCGATTATGATTGTAACAATAAGATGAATAATGATAATATTTGTATATTTTTTAAAAAAAACATACTAATTAAAAAGCAAAATGTGAGTTGTGAAAATAGTTAATATGAAGTTAACTTTGGTCAATTGATCAATATAGTGTCAACACGCAGACGAAAAGTGATCTTTCGCTCTGTGTGTTAGCACTGAATTAGTCAATTAATTAATTTATCATAAAAATTAACTTCATAGTAACCGGATCAATGAGTTATACATATCTGATTATGACATATAAATTGCATTTCATCCGTCTAAAATATAAGATCATTACTAAATTTTTAATATTTTAAGAAAAATAACATTGACTAAAAAGCATATTGTGAGTTATACATATTTGGTCATGACATATAAATTGTATTTCATCCGTCCAAAATATAATATTATTATTGATTTTTTGAAGTTAATTTAAGATATTTTTAAAATCAAAATGAACATGATTTTTTTTTCTTTAAAGCAAAGCATAATAAATATTATAAACTATTTAAAAAGTTATTACTTGTTGTAAATGTGTGAAATTTAAATTCATATTTAGTTAAAAATTAAAAATTTATAATTAAGTTAATATTAATTAAGATGTATACGTGGGAGTAGAGTTGACTTAATAAATAGTAACAATTTATAAGGTAGTCAAATCAATTTATAAATTGTTTTTATTATTGGATATTTGAGAGTGATTTATTTTCGACTTGTAAATCATTTTGATAATTAAAAATAATTTATAAGTCATTTTAAAATAAATAAGTTTGACAAAATATAAAAACTATTTTGTCCTTATTTTAATAGTGTTTACATTTTATTTTAATTATTTTGGTCAAACACTTTTATATTTTATTTTAACTTAATTTATAATTTATAAAAAATATCAAAATGCTTTTATTTATAAATTCCAGCTTAATACGACTTATACGTCATTTTAAGTTAAAACAAGTGATCGCCGAACAGGCCATTAGGATAGCCGACGATGAACTAAATTGGAAATCTAACCCTTCTATTTATAATGTTTTTGTTAAACTATTCTCTAAACTTTTTTTAGCATAACTGTTCCTCATAGGTGCATTAATCATGTAAATGTGTTCCTTTAATATTTCATAAACTTTTTTTTTTTCACATAACTGTTTTTCATAGATATCATGCAAATGTGTTCCTCTAATTTTGTAACCTATTAAAATTTGATTTTTCTTCTCTCTCCTAATTTTTTTAATTTTTTATTTTTAAAATTTATGTAAAAAGTATACTCTTATTCTTCTTTTTATTTATTTATTTTTATATTGATATTTTGAATTCAACATAAAATATCTTTAAATTCAAAATTAATATTAATTAATTAATTTTAAACAATATAATTACCAAAATTATAAACTTTACTATTTTTATTTTATCTAAATGGCACTAAAAAAAAAATAGTAAAGTTTATATAAACTTTAGTATTTTTTTATTATTTTATTAATTATATTTTTTTTCATATCGTTATTAGTACTATTTAGATAAAATAAAAAAATAGTAAGGTTTATAATTTTGGAAATTATATTGTCTAAAATTAATTAATTTATATTAATTTTGAATTTAGAGATATTTCATACTTAATTCAAAATGATAATATAAAAATATATAATTAAAAAAAGAATAAGAATATATTTTTTACATGAATTTTAAAAATAAAAAAAAAAAAATGAGGAGAGAAAATCAATTTTTAATAGGTGAAAAAATTTAAAAGAATATATTTGTATAACTAAGGCATTTATGAGAAATAATTGTACTAAAAAAAAGTTTGACGAACATTGAAAGAACAACTTTGCAAGAGTAACGCGAACATTTATGTTAAAAAAAAAATTAGCTAATAGTTTAGCAAAAATATGACAAATAGGAGGGTTAGATTTGTAATTTAGACGCCGACGATGCCTCCGACTCAATTATTGTATTCAAGAACTCCTCTTGTACACTGGATAATCGAACAGAGAATTATCTTCATCGATCTCTCTTCAGTAGCAGGTGAGTTCGCTTTAAGTTTCTCCCATCCAAAAGTTAGGGTTTCTATTTTATTATAATGGATTGAGTTAGATTATTTTTCCAACATCAAATCTCACATTTTTCATTATTCTTATTATTATCAGCTCGAAGTCTAATTGATTTAGTCCCTCTTATTTGTTTCGTAAATACTTTGATTCGGTTATGGGAAAAGGAAGGGAACAATGAGATGAAAAAGCAGCAACATTTTTTTTAAGATTTTATTTTATGAAAAGATTCGAGATTTTGATTTATTTGATTTTCCTCTTCATATTGGATTGGAAGACTGTTTGTTGTGCTTATTGTGTTATGATCGGTGAATTTATATATTGATTTTGAAGACCCATAACCTTAACTGCATGTATTTTGGGTTGCATTAGTTTTTGATATTGCAAGTATTGCCTGTAGAATTTGAATGACTCTTCAGACTGGTTTATGTGGATTTTGAGTTTCTTGTGAGGCGGTTGCTTGCATAGTCGTACTTTTGAATACATAGCAGTGGTATATTTTCTGAAGCTTAGCTTTGTAACGGATTTCAGGCTTATGTATACATACAGGCACATATGTTGGAACGTATGCTGATCAATTGTTGATTGATATGAGCTTATAGGGACTACTCCACTTCCACTCTTTGATAGTGTTGGAGACTTGGAGTGGGTGATACAATCTAATTAACTCTGTAGCTTTTTGGAAAATTAGGTTGTATACAAGTTCTCAACAGTATTGAGAAAATACTTTTCTAATCTGCTATAAAGGAATTCCTCCAATTCTCCACTTTTTCTTGGCTCATATGGAGAATTACATATCTATTTGCTCGTGTAACTGAAGGAAAGGGAATAAATTGGAGAGAGAATAAGGCACACCTCTTGTTTGAATAACTAATATGGAAAAAAAAGGAAAATATAGTTGTTGACTATCCTATCTTTTTCAGAAGAGAATGATATAGCTTTTTGAGGAATTCTAGCTTTGGAAGGTTTCAGAGGAACATCAATTCCACCTTACTTACTTTGATCTTTAAAAAAGGAGGGGTAAAAGAAGTTCATGATTTTAAGCCTATTAATTTTGTAGGCAGTCTGTGTATAATTCTGTCAAGGCCCTTTCCTTAGTCTTTGGAAGGTTGTAGCCTTGGTATTTTGGAGACCTTGTGAGGAAGGCAGATTTTAGATAATTCTATGGTTGAGAAAGAATGTTTCGAAGCTATAATTCAGTGGGGACGACGTCCATGAGTGATTTACAAGTTGGATTTAAAAAGCCTATAATCGCGCGAACTGGGATTTTCTTCTCTATTTGTTTTAGAGGATGGGATTTGATTAAAGACGTTTAGTATGGATTCAAGCTTGTATTTCTTAGTGAGATTCTCGGTGTTGATTAATGGGTCACTCAAAGTTTTTTCTTTTTACCCGTCTTTTAGATGGGCAAGGCACAAGTATTCTATGTCATCATAATTATTCATTATTGTGATAGAGGTCTTTTGTCATTTGACGGGAGGGCAGTGGAGGCCGATTGGATTGGGGGCGTTTAGGTAGGGAATGAAGATTCAGACATGTTCACACATTTTCCTTTTGGGAATTTTAATTTTATGAAAGGCGGAAGCATAGTTATTAAAAATCGGACCGGACTGGCCGGTTCAACTGGTTGGACCGGGATCCGGAGCCTAGGCCGTTCCGATTTCAATAATATACCGGATGTACATCTGAACCGTGATGAACCACTCTAACCAGATGGTTTCTTAAAAAATCGGTGAACTGGCCGGCTAAGAAAGACCCAGTCCGATTCAGTTCAGCTTTTGGAAAAGATACTCATGCTAAAATTATATTCATCTGTTTGAACTCATCCTAGAAGCTAAAGGATACCCATTCTGAGTTTAGGTTGTATTCTGTGTGTTGTGCTATTTGATGATTGTGCTCCATTATTTTTGAACTATATTAGTTTGCTTTTATAATCATTTGAAATTAAAAAAAATTAAACTAAGAACACAATAGTAGAAGATCGAAGAAGATGAAAAAGCTAGTAAATAATAGTAAGAGAAGATGGAAAAGATGGATTATATCCGTTGCTAGATAGATAGAGAGAGAGAGAATGTGAAGGAGATAGGGAAACTGAGAATGAAGGGAATGTGGGAAATTAAAAATGAAGAAGGGATTAACTCTAGAAAATGCCAATACATATTCTCTTTTGACTAATTATATACCACATAATATATGTGGGCCTACTCTTGCATAAAGTTTGATCGGTACTTGTAATTGTTTTATTGGTATTATGCATTAAAGGTGAAGGTAAAATAAATCAAAACAATTGAATTGATATGTATGTATTTGTTAACATATTTATTAACATTATTTCATTGATATGTTTTTCTATTTTTTGTGATACTTTTTTATTCATTGATATTATCGATATATTTTTTAATTCTTTATTCTTTTTTTAATTTTAAATTTTAGGTAAAGGCTTTTTTTGTTTTGTTTTCTTTCAATTTATTTACTATTTGGTAGAGTTATATCATCCTTGGTCTCTAGTAAAACTATGTCTTTCTAAGATACAATGTATGATTTTGTACTTCATATTAGTATTTATCTTATAAAATATTTTTTTAAAAATTAAAACCCAGTGCCTTAGCTGGTTCGATCTTCGGTCGGTTCTGATAACTATGGGCGGAAGAGCAACTATGTTTTTGAAGTTCACTTGTGTTTTGAATCTCTTTGGGGTGTGGAAGTTAATGCGCGCAAGAGTATTTTCTATCTTGTGTTAATGTGCAGAGGTCAAATTCCTTAGCAAAGATATTTTGGTTCAGATGGGTTTTTTTTCAGCTTCTTATTTTAGGACTTCCTTTGGGAGAAAGTATAAGACAAAGGAAACATGGTTGCATGTGGTGGAAAGTTACGAGAGGAGGTTATTAGGATGGACATTGAGTTAGTGTTCTAAGTGGGAGTACCGTTTTATCAAGAGTTTGCTTTCCAATTTTCCAACCTATAATTTGTCTATGGTTTTTTCCCAACTTTTATCAAGCGTCGTTTGGGAAAACTAATGAGAGATTTGATTTTGTAACGAGGGAGGTTGGAATACTATTTAGTGAAATAGGATCGGGTTAGTCTCCAATGAAGCAAGAAGGATTGGGATTAAAGATTTTGCCTTTTAATTCGGCTCCTTGATAAGTTATGGTGGTGGTTCGCAGTGGAACAATTTAATTTTTTTTGAGGAACAAAGTGGTTTTAGTCAATTTAGGCAGCACTTGGGGTATGAATATTGTGAAGGGTCCATATGGAGTTGGTTTGTGATAGCTCGGGGATGGGAGATTTTTTATCAATTTTTATCCTATCTATAAGGTGGGTGAAGTATAGAGGATTAGATTTTGGCGTGATCCGTCAATTGTTGATCATTTGTTTGATGGATAGTTTTCATAATCTATTTGCCGTTGTGGTTGACAAGACAACTTTTATTTTGTCTCTATGTTTTTCTATAAAAGATGGCATATGTGTTGTAAAAGATGGTCTTAATAAACTGATGACACTTATTAGGGCAAACCAAGAAGATTTTAACAATTCCAAGGCTGTGTAGATACATGTACTGTTGTCAATCTTGTTTCTCAGTCATGTTATGTGTCCATTAAAGTGGAAAATCCCGAACCTCTACTAGTTGAAACTGAGATTGTGTGACGCCAGCAAATTGAGGAAAATGCTGAAGTTTATTTTGAGTTATTCATCACCGAAGAGAAGATGGTTTGAGAAGTTGATCCATACGAAGTTGATAATGTTGAATTCATCATTCTAGTTAATCTACAACATCTAACACCTTTGAATGCAAAAGTAGTGCTATCATAAATTATCTTTTGAATAATTTTTGATACATTTCGTTTCGTGTGAAGATCTATGAGATGTCCACATATTGTGTCTTATGCGGAGGAGTTCCAAGGATTATTCTAGCATATTACGGAACTTGAGTTCGAGTTTTTTCCAACCCGAAGAGGATGATGAGGACTAGAAGTCAAGAGCAAAGAAAAGACTAAAGAAAAGACTTTATAATTACTATTTGGAATTTTTATTATATTTATATTTATTAGGAAATATTATTATCGTATTTTAATCGTTTAGTACTTTTACTGTTCTTCATGTAATATTTGGGTTTTGAGTCTCTTTAAATGGTGTTGTAACTTGTAATCCTCACAAGATTATTATTCCACATGTTATATTATTGGTAATTGATATTGAGTTATGAGCTATTTTATAGGTGTGCAGGGCATCACCCAAGTAAAAGATCTTTGGGGTCACTAGGTGCGTAATCTCACCAAGCTAATTTTCCATTGTTTTTCAATTGTTCTCTACAATTATTCTTCTCAAAATTTTGTCCAACATCAATTAGTATACCTAATAGAAAAAGGAAAAGGGAAAAAGAAGAAGAAGAAAATAATGATACAAGATTTTCTTTGTGAATTCAGCGGGAATTACCTCAGTTTGGACGAACTCCACTTGGTGAATTTCTTTTGATAATTAGTCGTGAGTTGACCTTCATCTATCATGTATTCATACGCACACTAACTAAAACACTAGCTAAAAGTTTATTAGGAAGCAACCATCTTGTGGTAATTGAGAGTTACTTTCAGGGAGTGGTCTGGTTGAATATAAGTTTACTGTAAATGATGAAAGTTGGAAAGCCAACAGAAAGACTCGATTCTGACTTCGTAGAGCCGGTGCTGCTGTTGCCTGCGTGTAGGGCCGTCCCCCACTCTAGTCCCGGGGCTCTAAGGTGCTTTTGTTTTTGGAACAGACGGCAGTGTTTTGCTGACGCCATAGAACGTCTGAACTTTTATAGAGATGTGTATGCATCATAATTCTTATGTGAAAACGGGACGCCATGATGAACAATCTTTTCTTTATTGCTGCTTATTGTACTGTTATTGTGATAGATCTTAATATCTGGAATTTTAATTGTTTCTAATGTTATATTTGGGGACTATTACATTAATTTATCATGCTGGTTGGAACTGAATCTTTTGGTGCTCGCATAAGAGTTCAAGTGGTTTTGTTTGTAGGATTGGGTAAAATTTTTCCACAATTTTTTCGACATAATGACTTGGTTCCTTTGTAAATATGTTCAAATAATAATAAAATCTTGACTAGTAGGAGTATTTGATAATGAGCAGCTGGTTGGGTCAATGTAACGGGCTGCTATGGTTATCTTGAACCTGCCTTATTGGGGATTGGATAGGTAAGAGGTTCAGGTTGAAAATTCTGATCAATGTGCATGCATTCTGGAATTACTTCATGAATCTTTTTATTCATATATTGATATGCTATTGCTTGGTCTGGAGATTCACCTTATACTAGAATGAGTGATTATGGAAAGTAAATCTGTTACCGAGCACCTGCACACAACCACGGAAGAAACTCATACCAAACTTTGAAGAGAGAGAAATATGAAGGTCCTAATTTTATCTCAAACATTGCATCCACTTATGGTTTCTTGTTGATTCACTCTCATTTTAGGTGAATTACTTTTTTTAGTTTGGTTAACATAATAAAACCAAACATTCTTGCTGGAACAAATATTGAGAGGAACCTTAAGGGAGTTTGGTAAATTTTGTTAAATTGACCTCTTCACTTTTTCCTGCAGATTAAGGTTCATCTTGATTGATAGAAGATAAGTATTGCACATATTTCTTTCACGAGGGTACACTATGAGTGGAGATTTCAGAAAGCGCAAATCTTTATGGAATCACAAAGAAGAGAACGAAGTTCCTGCTGAATTTAGTGAACACACTGTTTGGCATGGACGAGGAAACCATTTTAGTCATCGAGCCAAATGGTCAGACTTGGAGGCCAACAATGCAGTAGATTCAAATGATTGTTCTCGATGGTCTTCTAGGGAAACCTTGCAAGACAACAATGATCACAGGGATAGCAGTATCAACAGAGAGTTGAATGAAATATCTGAAGCTTTAAGTGCAGTTGGTGGGGATAAAAAATACATCATATCTCCTTGTTTTAATGGGCGCAGACAGCAAAATCATAGCCGTTCCCCAGAAAATAGTTGGAGCCAATCACGCAGGTTTGTGATTTAGTAAAAGGGGGAATGCTTTTCTTAAAGAGTAAAAGTCTAATTTGCACCCTTTAGTTTGTAACCAAAATTTAATTTACACCCAGAGGTTTTTTTTTAGGATTAAATGCGGTTGTAAACTTAGAATACAACTTGCACCCCAATGTATAAACGTAAAATACAACTTGCACCCCAATGTTAAACTACAGAATACAACTTCCACACCAAGTTGACACAATAATTTATCACTCTGGGATGAATTTAATCGTCAAAGACTAGTGTAAATTGTTAGGTGTAAAATATAGGGTACAAATTGGACTTTAGTCTTTTTCAAATAAGTAGAGAGGTAAGTCTCCCCATGTCATTTAAAAAAAAATATAATATATGTATATATATAAGTATTATTCTTTGGTGCCATTGCTTGGAAACGAACACCTCAAGGTTTCTAAACTATTATCCCAACTCTAGGCTTCTTCCAACAGTTTTGTTTATTTATTTATTTTGGATTCATGATTTGATTCTCGTATTGACCGTCTTTTAGGAGTCTGTTGTTTGGTGTATTTACTTTATAACTGGATTGTAGGTACCAGCAGAATAGCAGGGACAGGGACAGGGACAGGGACAGTATACGGAGCAGGAGCCCACTCTGTGATCATAGAAGTGAATATTATGGATGGAATGACGGAAGAAGTGGATCCAGAGTATCTTTTCAACCATGTAGAGATTTTGCTGGCGGGAATTGCAGAAGAGGCAGTCAATGCAGGTTCCTTCACCAGGATAATCCCAATCTTGGGGATGGAGGTCTATCAGAGAGAAAAAGAGCAGGAATATTGATAGGTAGACAGGAAAGTGGCGAAGATTTAGAATATGCTGATAATGAAAGGTACATGGATTATTCACTCGATAAGGTTTCCAACTATGGCAGAAGCAACAGAAGTGCTTCCTTTGACCATGATCACAAACGCGAGCCACGTAGGAATGTCAATATTCCTTGCAAGTATTTTGCAATGGGGAGATGCCACAGAGATGATTGCAAGTTCTCTCATGATGGTCTAGCAGGTGGCAGTGTGTTCACAAGGTTGCGGGATAATAGGTATGGCAACAATTTGGATGATGAGAACAAGTGTTGGAATGGTCCAAAACGGGATGATGTAAATGGTGTCTCAGATGTGAAGATCACTGGATGTGGTAACAGTGATGTTGGCAACATAAATTACAACGATAGGACAACTGCTAATAAACAGACTTATGAAAGATGGGAACAAAATTTGGATGAGAACAAATCATGGAATGGTCCAAAATTGGGGGATGCTACTGGTGTCTCAGATGTTGAAAGATCCTCTGGGTGGGTTGAGAGTAATGTTGGGAATGTGAGTTTTGCTGAGCGAACAACTGTCGAGATGCAGACTGATGAAAGACGTGGCTGTAGTATGGATTACAGGATGTGGAGCACAATGGAGAATCATAGTAATGTTGCAAATGTAGACACTTGTGAAATAACAGGTATAACAAACTCATTCGGCACAGAGGTCCCACTCAATCCCCAAGGTTCACATTCTCAGAGACTGGTTGACACCTCTTTGGAGGCTTATGAAGAGATAGCTGAAGGACCTTCAACCCAGCAGCTTGCTAACAAAGTCATACATCCGGCAGTATCCG
>CM035132.1:22009891-22014891 GCA_020205605.1 Panax ginseng
CATTATTGGTAATGTCTATAAAGTTACATCAAGGAGAGGTTTGGTCACCTAATTGCGGCGCCATGAGTGAGAAATCCTTATTGGAAAGCCCCTCTTCTCTGAGGCTATATTCGGTTGTCATAATTGTGATTACGTAATATTATTTATGAATAATTAATTATTAATTTATATGATAAGGAAATATTTATTTGATGTGGATATAAATGATGGATTTATTTATGTGGTTATAAATGAAGGAATTAATGTTGAGGTATTTTATCAGTATTTTGTCGGATTGGAGATATTAAAAACTCAAATTAGTGTTCTTAAAGCTTTATTGCGTGAGTTGTAATTTTAATCCGACCGTTGGATCGTTGTGATTTTTGGATATGTTATACATATATGAGTTGAGTATATGTCCACAAATTTTGAACCGTTGAAAATTAACGCATGATTTGTTATGAATTTTAAAAGGTATTGAAACGGTGTTGAAAATCGTCCGTTTGTGGATTTCAGATATTTTCTGTTTGGAATTTGGAAAAACTCAAAGCTACAAAGTTGTAGATAATTCGATTTCGTGTGGAATGGATATAAAATTCGTATTTTTCTGATAAACAGACTATTTTCTATAAATTACTGAAGTTTCAGAAAATAAAATAATTTTTATTAAAAAAAGGGTGGGACCCACTTTTGTTTTAACACATGTGGGCTGCTAAGATTTTTTTTTCCAGACTTGGCATGCTTTGATGGCTGATGGTTGGTGCGTAGAAAATAGAGAATAAATAATATTAAGTTATTGTTTTAATCTCCTTTGGCGTTCTAGTGTTTTCCTATAAATAGGCGCTTAAGTTAGAATTGAAAATCACACCAGAAACTGAAGTTCTCTCTCTCTATATTTTCGAGCGTATTTTTGTGAGTATTTAGATACTTAGAGAGTTGCTATTCAGTGCAAGTTTTCTTTGGCTTTTCATCCGATATTCCAGTTAGAAATACTGCTCTTTTGAGGTAAGGGATTTTAAGGGTTGTTATGTTTTTCATGTTTCGTAATTTTTTCGACCTTCAAAAATTCTGGAAAAATTAGAAATGATAATTTGTTGAGTTTCCTTGATTGTGTCCAAAAATGGCAATTTTTGGATGTATAGATTAGGAGTTATGAATTTTATGGGAAAAGACCATTTTAAAAGTAAACCCTTATAACTCCTTGTGGTTAACTCCAAAATTGGTGAAATTTTTATTGGGAGTACATCTATATAACATCAGTATATTCTGTAAATTTCGGAATTTTTGGACAAAAGTACAATTTATGATAAATGTTTAAATATTCGGCAGTTTTGGCCATGTGAAAAATAGTAAATGAATTTTAAAAATTTCGAGAAAAATATATGTTTAATATGGGACCATATTATGCTAAATCCCAGAAAAGAAATATTTTTGGAACTGATTTGGTATTTTTCATGAAAATAGATTAGTTATGAATAAATAAATTAAATATGTTATGTGAAGTAACAAAATTAAAAAATAAAATTTTATGGCTTGGGAATCCTATATATGGTATATGCAGATTTTTGATGAGGTTGTTGGTTATTGGTGATGAAATCTTATGAGTTTGGCATTTTAGTATGATTAAATGCATTAATTAGTAAAGTGTAAACAATTAAAATAAATTGTTTATAAGAAATTGTGGTAATATTAATAATATTAGATTATGAGATTATTAAGTGATTTATAACATTTGGATTAATGTGTTATGAAATCATTAATTCATGAATATTACTTTTGAAATTAAATGCAGTTGTTGATCGTATTGTTTTTATTATCATATATAACATTTTATAATCACGGTGATGAAATTTCTCTTTGACTTAAGTGTAAAGATGGGTAGATTATTGGTATGCTTTGACTATGGGTTCTCTTTGGCGATGAGTGCAAAGATGAATTGTTGGATTTGGTATGATCATGACTATTAAATTTATAATTGAATATTTTTAGCTTTAAGTGAAAAGGTGAATTGATCAACATGGTTATAATTATTGTTTATATAAATTCTGAAATGATTATATATTTTTTTGAGATATGAATATCTTTGGCATGTAGTGCAAAGATGAATTGTTGATGAACATCTTTGGCCCTTAGTGCAAAGATGACCTGTTGTTGAATATCTTTGGCCCGTAGTGCAAAGATGACCTGTTATTGTAAAGATGACGTGTTGTTGAATATTTTTGGCATGTAGTGCAAAGATGAACTGTTAATGAATATCTTTGGCCCATAGTGCAAAGATGAACTTATTAGTATGATTATGAGCAGGAACTGTGATTTGGTATAACCATGATCTTTGATGTTTCAGGTAAAGACATGTGATGAAAAATATCTTCATCTTGGATGAGAAGAGAAAATTAGAACTACAATTATGATTATGAGTTATTCACATGATCGTGAGCAGGATCATTGATTAATGTTACTGAGGTTAAAGCATTGTTGGTGGACTTTTAACATGGAGAAGATAATAGACTTTATGGTCTATTTGACTCTTCTAATGGATTGTTCGTTCCGCTGCAACTATGGTTGAAAAGTTTTATCATCTACCATATGTTCTAAATCTCTGAATTATTACTGATGAAGGCTATTGATAATTTAATTATCTTTAGTTATGATATTCTTTATTGGGCTAGTTGTGCTCACCCTTTTTGCTTCACAATTCCTTTCAGGTAATAGGAGTGTATGGTGGGTGGGTGACGGGGATAATGAGAAGAAGAATAGTGTGGTGGTCAAGAGACTATCAAAGTTTCTCAACACATTATAAAAGCGGCATGACATACAATATATAATTGTATTGAGAACCTAAGATGTGTGTGTCGTATATTATATGTCACTTAATAATTGATTTTGGTGAACAACAATAGGGTGAGGTGAACCCAACTTTGGAAATGTGTTTTGCCACTATCATACAAGATGTCTAATGACATACAATCTCAGTATTATCATAAGAAAGGGTTGTGCACATCCACTTCTTTGAGTATATCTACGAGCACTTACTATATGATCTTGGAGTTGGGTTGAAACATAATGTTCAATCACAGACGGTGGAGAGATAGTTATATGTCGAGAGAAGACTCACCATTAGAAGGAACATAATAGTAATCTTCTCGTTTTTCTTTGGGGTCTATTAGATCAACCAAGGATAATTCTCTGGACATATGATATCTATCATAACTTAGATTCATGGCCTCCTATGTACGAAGGTTTCCTTGAGCACTTCCCAAAGATTTTAATTTCTAAAACAGTTCTAGATTGTACATTTATGTAAGGTATCACTGTGAGGTGCTGTCCATAGTTGGGACATAAGTCACAGTTGGTATTAAAACTCACAATATATGTGTTGTATTTTGCACGACAATTGTAGTAATAAAGTTGTAGTTGTTTTCTGTACCATGTATTTGGCGACTCAGAATATGTTGGATGGATTGGACCTATTTTGGGGGCGTCACAACTCATGTTGGTGGTGCATCCTCTATGGGTGATCTCTCAGGTACAACCTTTTGTGCTTCTGTTTTTGGTAAAGGAATGTCTTGGATACTTGACACAGGAGCCATAGATCACATGATTTGCTCTCCAGACTTGTTGACTACAACTTCACAAGTTACCAACCGAACCGTGCACCTTCCCAATGGAGCAGTGGCTGCCATCACACACACAGGCCGCATTCATTTTGACGATTTTGCGTTACATGATGTCCTCTGTGTTCCATCTTTTAAATTAAACCTGATTTCTATTAGCAAGCTTGTTCGAAGTTTCCACTGCCTTGCTATATTTACTAATGATGTTTGTATGTTTCAGGACCAACGATCGGGGAAGATGATTGGGACGGGAACTGAACGAGGTGGACTTTACTACCTTGATACTTCAAAGAAACCCAGATGCAACTCAGTCACTGCAGCAGCCTCTCATTCCCCGAGACTTTGGCATCAACACCTTGGTCATCTTTCAAATAAGAGTCTTTGTTTGATTTCTAAACCTGTTAAAGACATGTTTTTTTGTGATATTGATGATTGTTTAATTTGCCCATTAGCCAAATAAACACGTGTTCAATTTCCATTAAGTTCTATTACTACTCATGCACCATTTGAATTAATTCATGTTGATATCTGGGGAGGTTACCATGTTCCTACAATCACTGGTGCACGATACTTTCTCACTATTATCGATGATCATACTTGATATACATGGGTTTATTTGATGCATCATAAATCTGACACTCCTAAATACATCACCACATTCATCAATTTGATTGAGACACAATTTTCCTTGAAAGTTAAAATTATTCGTAGTGATAATGGTTCCGAATTCAGAATGACAAATTTTATTCAGATAAAGGAATCATTCATCAAACTAGTTGTGTCTCCACCCCACAACAAAATGGAGTTGCCGAAAGAAAACACCGCCACTTTCTTAATGTGGCACGATCTTTATTATTTCAAGCTAATCTTCCTAAACAATTTTGGGGAAATGCCATATTAGTTTCCACCTATCTCATCAACCGAACTCCCACACTAGTACTTAAAGGAAAAACCCATTTTAAGATGCTTTTCCATAAACAGCTCACCTATGATCATTTACGAGTCTTTGGGTGTTTGTGTTTCGCATCCACACACCATCATCGCCCCACAAAATTTGATGCTAGAGCCACACGCTGTCTCTTCTTTGGGTATCCGTACGGACAAAAAGGATATCGGGTTTATGATCTCTCAACCGGTAAAATATTTGTCTCACGAGATGTTTCCTTTCATGAGACCATTTTTCCTTTTCCATATTCCGCTGCAAGTTCTCCTCTGGTGCTTCCCCATACTCAATCACCAACCTATGATGATGACATCTCAAATTTACCTCCCTCTCCCACCTCCAATACGGAACCTTTTTCATTGGAATCTATTGCTCCGTAAATTCCTTCTTCTTCAACTCCCTCCACTGCCCCAAATTCTCCAATGTCATCTCCTGCCACACACATTCCTCATTCGCGGATGACA
>CM035132.1:22017391-22277391 GCA_020205605.1 Panax ginseng
GTCTGCCTCGTAACGATAATCATAAAAGAGTTCTTCCCCAGCACAAATTCGTTCCTTTGCAAATATGCCCACCCTATGATCCCCAGCCACCATCATAACCTGCAACAAAGTCATGGTTATATGTGTCGAATGTTACAAGTAACTGGCAAGATGCATAATAATATTGTGACAGCCCTAGATTGTCATGTTCATCAATCTTTATATACATGATGATGATCTATTCACATCTTCAATCAACAACTAAGGTACAAAATCGGATGCTAGGACAATTTGGGGGCTGAAGGAAGCTAGACAGATACCTTTGCATAGCAATTTGGATCAGGAGAATGGTTGGCAAACTTCAGTTTGTCCCCTTTGCGATAAGCATCAAGAACATACTGTACCAGAAAACCAAAAATATGCAACTTATAGTTTGATCCGCGAGAGTAAAGTACAAATGTTAGGAGCTAAATCCAAATTATAAAGGTAGCGTCATTTTCAGTATTTACCTGATCATTCAAATTGAAGAGAAATGAAGAATTTACACGGTCATATATCTTGCCACGTTTGTCTGCTTCACGATGCGAAATCAGTTCTCCCGTATACTCACCAAGATATTCATGTTTCGCAACACTATTCTGGGAAGTGACTAAAGATGAGTCGTCGCAGGAAAAAAAATTAAGAACGGGAATTAACTACATAATATTTAGATGTTACCTTCAAAAAAGCTCCCCAGCCAGATACATCAGATCTTCCAAGCAACACCTGTACATCAGTGGGCAATAAAAGACATTAACATCAATCCAGCAACTATTTCTTTTCTTTTCTTTTTTTGGATGAGTCAATTTCATCAACGTCTATGAGTTACTTTCTTCACATACTATTCGTAAACCACAGTGCAACATAAGTTTGTAATACAAACCAATAGCTGACCAAAACATTTTGACTGAAGAGTTTGATAGGCAAATAACTACAAAACAATAAGTGAAGCATACGAATTTGTCTAAATAATTCCGTATACAATAAGTGAAGCACTCATAGCTGGCTAAAAATGTGTAATTTAGTATTTCTATTTTAGAAATCAATATTAGAAATTCATTGAAACACATCTCTTCAACAAATTGAATGTTCGAATTGCCCATGGCAAAGTATACGATCTCTTTAGATAAATGAAGAATATTTTATTGATAATAAGAGAAGAAATTGCCATAAATATGGAGGACAGGAAGTCCAACCAAAAAAGAAAAAGTATACAAAGTAAGCTGGTGGAAAAAGCATACACACTTTAGTAAAGGACCACCCACCTTTATAAAGGTATGAGAATGAAACTACTCGAAAAACTCCAAAAGCACGAGCCCAAAGAGAAGTTAAATCAAACACTACGAAAGTAAATCGACACTCACTGTCCAGCCACAAATTTTCCTAGCATTTCTCTTGTTTCTAACTCCCTACAAAATAGCTAAACAGGGACATCTCCACATAATACTAACCTTCCACCGCAAAAGCCCCAGAAAATGCATAGAAGATCTTCCACCAAAGAAGCTACAATCCAACATTCACCAAACACCAAGTAAAAGACACCACAACCACCAAGCCACCAGATAATGAACTAAAAGTTAAAAATGGGTCTCCCCACCTGGAGATAAATATTTGTAAGCCTAATCCTCCGAGTCTCTAACACATGTTATTATGTCAAGCCGATTAAAAGTAAACAATCACACAAAAGACTTACTTTTGGGGGAACCTTTCCCTCCAATTATGAGAAGCTAGAGAAAATGATGAACTTGAAAATACCAACAAAAAAAATATTTACGAGGTTCAAACTTCAAAACATCTCTCTCTTTCTGTAAATATATGCATACTTAAATATGCATTCATTAGGTTCTTAATTGTACAGGCAGAGAAGGTAAGTGAAGTTTGAACAAATGGCAATGCCTATGCTGACAAAGAAGATCATTAAGAACAGAGTTGAGTAGTTCACAAGGCCATAGGACCCAAAAGTCTCTGGCATGGTACTCCCTCTGTTCCGCAATATAAGATTAATATTGACTTTTTAAAGTTAATTTGACATATTTTCCAACTCAAAATTGACGTGACTAAGTTAACCATGATAACAATAAATTTTGTAATTAGTAGTACTTTTTACATAATTTACGATATTCATAATTGTATTACCTAAAACTCAACGAGTTCATATCAGTTTTAAATCTGAAATTATCTCAAACCGACTTCAAAAGGGCATGATCCTATATTTTGAAACAGAAGAAGTATCTCTTTGCAGAATTGAGTTAAAACAAACTAAATAATTTAAGGTTTCAAATCTATCACATTTGTCTTCTATGAAATTGAAGTGGGAATGTTAACCTCTCTGATCCGGAATGAAAATAGTGAACTAGGCAGAAATTTGCAGTAACCTTGTCCCACCAATTTTATTCAAGTTTACGCTTGTTTTTTTATCACATGATGCCAAAGAAAGTTGAGTTCTGAAGGAAATTTCCACGACCATTTGCGCACCAAGTATAAGTTTGTAGATACCAAGTTCCTTAGGCAAAGCCCCTTTGCCCTTAGGTTGGCACACATAACCCCAATCCAAAAATGATCCAACATATCCTCAATATCCCCAACTTACAAAACCTACACAACACACTCAAAACGTTTCGAGTCACCATCTTAAAAAATGAAAGATATTAAAGATTAACTTCTATACTCGAAATAGCCTCAAATTTTGAAAGCAAAAAGACATTCATCAAATCTTCAACACATTAACCGAGTACAAGAACGGTATTACTTGCAAACTGAAAATAAAAAATTCCAACTTTATTTCTCCCAACTGCACAACCATCAACAAGACCCACCAACTCACTCTTGCATGCGTTATCCTGCCATCAACGACACTGATTCCTTTCCCCAGACAAATCACCACAAATCTAGGTAAACTCAGTCCCCTGCTAAATCGATTCGGATTCGCTGGCATTTGGGAAAATCCATACTTCCTAGATTGACTACTTCTACATAGAAAGCCTTGGTTGGCAAAGAGGTGATAATTATGAATGTAGGAATATGAAGTTTTTTAGGCATTCCAACTATGGAGCTTATTTTAAGTTATACCCCCCTTCTTCAACATGAACAAGTTCAAATCACACTTTAAATATAAAATATATATATTTTTCGAACAAGAAAAAAGTTAATAGTACGAGAAGAGAAGAGCTTGCATCTCTGGTGGAAAATCAATAACAAGAAACATGCAATATAACATAATTACCCTTTGTTGTTGCTTTAGAAGAAGCTTCATATTCCTACATTCATAATTATCACCTCTTTGCCAAGGAACTCCAAGAGAGCCATCACCACAACTGCAAAGCCGAATTGAAAAATTTTAGGGAAAAAAAAGAATAAAGGGAAATGAGAAGGGAAAGTTTAATTGTACAAGAGAAAATGAGAAAATAATATCAATCTCTGCAAACAAGTGAACACAGGAAAAACACATAATATCTCTCTTAATAGTTAGTTAAATGTTAGAAGTTCACGTAAACTAATTACTGTATATCTTATATATAGGAAATATTCATCCTTCTCTCTAAAAATAGGGCATTGATGCATCTGATTTGAAAGCCTTCCCACCACAAATCAATGAAGCTGTTAAAAACAAGAGCTTGCCTACATCCTCTTTTCTACTTCTAACTTCTTAGGTTATCTGTTTGCTATTTTATAGTTTTAAAAAATTGTTCATTTGTAGTGCATAATATTCAAGTCTTTGGCATCATTTTTAGTAATTATTCAACTTTTTTTTGCACCTTTTTCTTTAGGATATCTTATAGCTTTCTGGAACAAAAACAAAGCCAATTGGTTGGGACAACTTATTAGACCAAAAGATGAAATATAATGAAGTAATGGAACTAAAAGATCCAGATCAATGATAACATGTTACCTAATCCAGCAATTCCGGCAAACATCAGGATCGCATTCTCTACCTGCGGCAAAGCATGGACACTGTCGACTTCGACACTGACTTTTGGCACAATGACAGCCTCTAAATCGATTTTTGCAACTCCTTGGACATCTAAAAGATTATATATCATAATTTAAAATTATAATGTACATATAGATTATTACTTATCCCAAAAAAAATTAGATTACACAACTATACATATATTGGCCCTTTTAGCAACTTGACTAATTTGAAGTAGACAGGGAGAGAGAAAATAATTTGGGTGAAGAAACCAATGGCTTACCCACAGTACTTCTCACAGCAGGTTCCATTCAAAAGGCAAGAACACTCCTTCGCACAGGCAGACTGACACCCACATGGATTATACTGTCGACAAGGCTGATCCTTCCTCTCAGAAATCCGCTTCCTAAATGAATGGTAACCAGTAGATTTCCATGTATACTTTAAGCGGCGAACTCTACCTCTCCTCCGTAAAAATCTTGATCTCCTTCTTAGTTGAGTACCCTAATGTATTTCACCGCCAAAACTAACTAATAAGATTCTAATATAAGAAGAGATGATGCAAAACATGCAGATCATCAAAAAATGTACTGACCATATTTTCATTACCATCACCCTTGGAATAGCCTTCAGCCAAAGAATCCAAACAGTTGCCTGCTTCAGAGGATTGCTTGTTCTCAGAGTGATTCAAGAGCTGAAAGACCTCTGAACATGTCTTCATACCGTTCATAAGATTCCTAGCTATTAAACAGCTGCAATGGTGAACCCTTGTTAGTGAATAAATGAATTGGAAGAACAAAATGCAAGGTGCAAGTAAAAAAAATAAAGTGCTCAACAAGTTCCTTAGATAGATGGAAGTATATGTTGCACATTGAGTGTGTAGTGCTCTTACTACCTTTTGAAGATACCCAATCACACAATTATCCTACTAATTCAGTTCATTAACTATACTATTGAACCATATCTGCGCTGGAAGATTGTTGTTAGGGAAAAATGTGGCTGTTCAAATGTAACGCCAGTATGCAGCACAGCAGTAACACTTGTTTAAGATGTAGAATTAATGACAATGTGCAGAGAAAGTTGCCAACAAGAGACCACTGGACTATTATCGAAGCAATTTCACAACTAACGTAATAATTTCACTGCACAATTAAGTCACTAACCTGTTCCTGCCAAAAATCTCTACCCCTTTCTCAAAAAGGGCTTTTTCAATAGCCTTCCAAGATTTAACATCATTTAGTTCTTTACAGATGTTCTCATCCACAAACTCGCCTTTCTTCAAGGTGTCATCACTATTAGTCATGGGTCTACCACTAAAAGCCGGAGATCCTTTCCTTGTAGATCTTCTAGCACTTGGAGATTTCACTTTCTGTGAAGAAGAACTAGCATCTTCATTTTCTTTGCGCAAATTGAACTGAAGATTTGTATCACCAGAGCATGGACTTCCACTGGCAAGAGAATCAGAATCTGAAGTTGCCACTTTCTTCTGCCTTTTCCTCATGGCAACAACAACATGCTCAGCAAGTCGCGTGATATTCCTCTTGTGAATCCCACGCTTCTCAACAACCTTAGTCTTGGGTGGTGATGATGAGGGATGAGTAGAAGTGAAGTCGTGTAAGGGTCTACTCTCTGAGTCGCTGCTTTCTGATACATTTCTTGCATTTGATGTTGCACTTTCACTTTGGCCAGGCTTTGCCCTCCTCCTTAAAGATGGGCCAGCAGATTGCCTTCTTGATGTCTGAGAACCAGTAACATCAGAAGGGATCCCTATATCTTTACAATTAACCATCGCAGGAGAACTCACTGTAGCTTTACCTTCTGAATTTAAGACCTAACATGAGTCAATTAGAAATTACTCGATAAGTTTTATTTCATTAATTGGTAAGGAAGAGCAGTGCCTGCTAATATAGTATAATAAGTATACACCAAATAGCAGATGCTGAAGCCAAGGGAGGATGCTAGTTAAGGTAGCCCACGAAGCATACAAAATGGAGGGTGGCTTTGAGGAGTAGTATTTGATTCCTAATGGTCTATAAAAGTAAGATTATTTACCAGGCGATAACAGTGCAAGCCACATGGTATGTTTTCCTCATCTGGGGAGCTCCATGGAAGTGATTTCTCAGCCTAATTGAAGATAAACTAAGATAAGTGCCCCAAAAACTATAAACTTCAATATAACAATGAAATAAACTTACAGGAAAGATGAGATCCTGTGAACACCCATGTAATCTACAGTCAAATACCTGCCAGTGAATATGACAAAGCAACAAAAATTAGTTATGGAAGACTGCAGCTAACTACAAACAAATACATAACGAACAAGTACATGAAGAGTGCTTACAAGACATCGACGACAAAATAGATTGTCAAACGAATCCAAAGCTGCATCAAGATCTTTATCAAGCAACGAATTTGAAATCGCTTCACTGTGTCCATTTTGAGATCCCCCAACAGCATTTTCTCTTTTATTGAGAACTTCGTATCTTGCCTGTATAAGATGTTTGATCGTAGTTCATATCTCTGTAAAGCCAGCAGGAAACAAATGGGAAACAGCTGGACCAAAGCTTACACTATGACCAGTTTTTATCAGAGAATTAAAAGAGACAGAAGCATCTAGCAAAACCTCCAGAATAAACCTCATTCCAGACTTTCCCATTAGATGTTTACCTTGACTTCAGATGGTTTCCTAGATAAACATTGTGCCAGTACATCCAAAACAGCATCGGATAAGCCAACTTCGTTGATGGTCATTCTAGCAAATACATATATGAAGACACTGTAAGAATATGATATATATACCACTAAAAATATATATATACACTCCATCCTAAAGAAAAAAGTACAACTTTCTTTGTAGAACACAAAGAAAATATAACCATTTTAAGGATGGGGGAGTATTAAATACTTATGCAATCATTCATACAAACATCAATTTCTCAAATAGCAAAACAAAGACGATTTTCTTATACACAAATATTCATAAACAATACGCAAGACACAAAGACAAGTCAAACCAAGACGATGAGGAACCTGAAGGATAGATAAACTTCAATGAGTTATCATGCCTTCGTTTGGTAGGAAATGTGGAGGGAAGAGAAAAAGGGGTGCATTGCCATTTCACTCCTTCCCACCACATGTAATACTCTGAAAAATAAGCGGAAAAGTAAAGCTCAATGAGTAAACAGCCCATGAAATCTTTTTGTAATTTCATTTTTTTACTCAAAAAGGTATAATGGTGTCATGCATTAGGAATATGGATAAAATGTATATTAAAAGGCTAATCCTCAGCCTTTGCTTATAAATTTAGATAAATAATAGTAATATTAAAAAAGTGGGATAAAGAAAGAGAGAACCAACAAGTGAGTGGTTGTAATAAATATCAGTAAGATTTTTCTCCCAAAATACTTCAATTTCACACTTCTGTATGCAAGAGATATGCAGTTTATGCGGTAAAGATACTACTCAGACTTCAGTTATAAATAGGAAAGAATGAACAGAACACATGTAGATTGCATGAAAGTGTCAAATAATTTAACTATACTAACCGGAGAATGTAATCTTCAGATTCCACAAATTCTTTCTTTTCCTCGTCTTCATCAATCACTTCTTCATCACTGTCACTGGCAACTAGAGCTTCACCCCCACTTTGATCATAATAAATTCTCCTTCGACCAAAGACAGATTGATCTTCCGTCATTCTTTGATTTCTGCATTATATTTATGTTGACATCCGTAATATCTCCCATGATTTCGATATAGCATGCAAAACATAACGATGTTTATGGAAAAAGTATTTTTACATGAAGGAGAAATAGGACTAAAAAATATACTTAAATCTTTAGCTTAGGACACAAAATATTGAATCTACAAGTTGTTTTACTTGCATAGAAATTAGAACCAGCAGTTGTCACATAAATAGCTACTGGAACCAACATCTTAAACACCAAGTGTGAGGTCGATTCATAACTGCAAATGATGAAAGTGTGATGCAAAATAATACAAATCATTTTATTCAATTTAACTTCATAATTTTGTCCTGTTGTAAATTGTAATTAAGATATTATTTATAACAGCTAAGTCTTGAAGTTTAAGAACATCAGCTCTGAAATCTAAGGGTCCCCACAATGGATTAGGATCACAAATCAAACTGTGACACCTCAGCTGCTTAAGAGAATTTTCATATTTTCTTGATAAGTCTTGAGAGATATGGTATTTAATATAAAAGCTTGAGGTGGCGAGGCCCACAACTCTAAAACAGTAAGGTGCTGAGTAACAAAATTTCACATCCAAGATTAAAATCAAAGGTAATCGGAAACCAAGATGACAGAGGTATTATATCCCAAAGGATGATGGATCAGGGCTATGAGCATATGCCATATGATAACAGAAATTATCGCCTCAAAGCCTGATGTCTAGAAGTAATTCCAAAGGTAATGCAAGTAGTTAGGATTGGCATGAACTTGAGAGATCACATTTACATTATTCTAAAATAGAAAAATACAAGCAATTAGGAATTTATTCTTTGGATAAAAGAAAACCAACAAAGAATCAATTAGGATTTTCAAATAGCACACTATATTTATAGATGACCATCATGAATGAGGTCAAAACTTTGGAAAGGAAAATTAATCAATTCATACAAGCAAGTGAAAAGTAAATAATAATTTTTTGTAAAGTAAATTCCAAGTATAATAGGCGACAAACAAATATCAAGACTCAAACTTTTCTCAACACAAATGAGAACCTTACCTGTCCAAAAAAATCCATGTGGTATAAGGTGGTAATTTTTTCACTTCAATAAGCTTGATGGGCCGAACAGCATTCTTCACTGCAATACTAGATCCTAAAAGAATTGCTGCAGAGCCATGGCCATCATCTAGGGAACTGTTGCTGTCATTATCCCCGCAACTTTTATCAATACCATTTTGCATATCAATTGCATCTTTCTGCCTCTTTGTCAGTAGATCAACATTTGTACCAGTGTCATTACTCTTAAGATATCTTCTTTCTAGTGAAGACCTGAAAAAATTGTTGGTGACTTCAGCCATCTTCTGTCTATTTTCTTCCATTCTTCTCTGAAAGAAAAACCCTAAAATTAATATGTTAACATAATATCACAAGACATGATTTATAATCACTGATCACACTAGCTTAATTGATGCTACAGAACCTTTATATCAACACAGCGGTCAGCAGCAACTTGTTTCTTTAAAGAATTGATAACTGAATAAATTTTTGAAACTGCTGGACTTCTTTCTTGCAATCCCTCACTCTGTGTAGAATTGACAAAAGTTCATCATACCAAAGATTGTATTGTTGAATGATCTATCATTTAAAAAGGTAAAAAATGAAAGAACGTGATAAAAAACCAATATGCATTAGGTTCTTACAAGAAACACATGATTAAGCATGACTATGTATGACTATGTATGACTTAACTTGCAATCTATTTCAGTTTTTCTTCAACAAATTAAGGCAGAATGCAACATGGATTTTAAACTGGAAAACTCGATAAAGAGAAAACTTTACGTGAAGAACCATACAGAAAGAAGTTAACGAAAACTTTAATGAAAGCAAATTAAAGTGGAAAATCCGAATGCCGGTGCACTTGAATCCCCATTTTTAAAATTTGGCGAATTGTCATATCCTCGTATGACCAATCAGTATCCCCTCACCCTTATCCTTGCTTATTAATACTAGAGGCATCACACCAAAGGATGATTGAATCATTCGGGCATAAATATTTCACAAGGTAATAAGCTTGTGGTGGTGATTACATCATTATTTAAAGAGAAACAAACGTCTAATTCTACTTAGGGAACAATAAAAGTACTAAAAATACTATAATGTCCTAACTAAATAATACCTAAAAATCTTAATAGATTGGGAAACCTGGGCCATAATTAAATACGAAAAAAAAACCTCAATGGATTACAACAAATCTTATTGCATAATCATATTCATATTAAGACGAGGAAAATTGACACAAAATTCTAGGCTTCAAACATAGAACCACTAGTATCTCTCAAGCTTCAAGCGCAAGATGAACTTAGCTAAGGCTTCACAACAAAGGTTTCCAAAGGCATATCATTAAATAATTCAACAATGAATATTTCATAAACTCTAAATATTTCGCAACCTAAGCCTAATTACTATAATTACCCTAATTCCCCAGTTATTTAATAAACTACAAAATACCTAATTACATCAATTTTTACCTAATTGGAGAAAACCTAAGGAATAAACAACTAAATCTAGGGTTGCATTTCTCATCACCAAACATTTAGCACTTACTATAATAATATGAATTACGACAATGTCAACACTAATTGACAACTCTTTTCTATCTATATTGAATAATGACTTCAATCTTACTTCCACTTACAAACCCTCTATAAACTTTGCATTATCATTACCCATCATAAAGCGTTCCTGCATTAGAAAAGTATCTTTAAAATGTTCCATTCCAGATTTAAGGCCGAGAAACCAAAAGAAACCTTACCAATTCACTTAAAACCATAACAAACATGCCAATCAAGCAGCAACACCGGTTTCAATTGCGGATGCAATGCTTATTTTACGAAAAATAAGTGCAGTTCATGTGTGCTAAAAGATGAGTGGGTAACACATGGCAGTGCACAATTGGTATCTATCCATTTTCTCCACAAAACGACTTTGTTTTATGTTTAAGTATATAATATATTTTTCTTACCAATTCACTCATTTTCTCACACTATTTCTCACTCTATGCTCTCATAATACCCTTTCAATCGCACAAATTTCACTCACCCTCTCTGTCTGTGCCCTTTCTAATCTACATGTCAATCACCCTCGTTCACAAAACCTTAGAAACCAAAAATCTCTCACAATCCCTAACCAAAGATTATCTCCAACAAATAACATTTATCTATCAAAAAATCTCCAATAAATAATAACCATTTGGAAAAGTTTTATATTTGGAGTGGCAATTAATGTAGTTTTGTTAATCATCTGAGCATCCAATCTTTACCTTCGTATCCTCCATTTTCTCATTTTCAATTGGATTTTGGTTATGAAGGGTAAACCTTCATATCCTCCGATTTCTTCATTTTCATTTGGATTTTGGTTATTAAGCTTAAATAATATATTGATGCTACGGCGTTAATCTTCACTTCTTTTTTGCATTAAGTGTGAGTTTTTTCTTTCTTTAATATATTCAGTTTCTTGCTTTTGCCCTTGTTTATATTATATAGATTTTGTACATTTTCTGACAAAATAAATTAATATTGATCTATATTTGCTTCATCTGATCAGAATGTCATAAATCGCAACAGTTACTGTTCATCAATCATTTTCTCACTTTAAAGATGTAATCTTGCAGAAATTTTCAACATTTTAGGGAGAATTGAAGGCGAAACGCTAACAAAGCAGCTTAGGGCAACCACACCAGCTAGCTATGATACAATTACAATTGCACAAACCGTGTTGTGCCCAGCCCTACCACAAGTTATGCACACTGAATTACGACGGCATAGACCTAATTACCAATTATTGCCCCCTTTCAGATATAGGTTAAATCTTTGATACAACTTCCTAATTTAGTTAGTTTTTGTTTGAGTCACGTGTCCAAGTCTCCAGCAAGCACGACAATAACTATAGTTTGATTTAGTAACCAGCTAGAGTTTTAACTAAATCTAAATTAGAATCAATTATATCTCTTAACTGTCTAGCACACTATTCTTAACATAAAAGAAAAAGAAAGAAAAGCAATCTGGCTGTCTACAAGAGCTAGCTAAGGCTTTTGTTGAGCTTATGCATTAAATTCTCGTGCATTTCATTACAATAGCTAAAATAATTCATCCAAAGAAATAAAAATCAGCTCTTACATTACAATGCAGTACCAAACCGTTTCTATATCTTAAAACAACACATTACACAATTAAGGAAAATAGATGAGCATAGATGTAAACAGCCATATATTAAATAAATAAATTTTAAACAAAAGAAAACATTAGAATGTAGTTAAAAAATCTTGAAAGATCTGGATAACGATAAGAAGCTATGAGTCATACATTGACGAGATAAATCTAAGAGATATTACCGCCGAGCTATCGGGAGGTTCTGATCTGTACGTGGAGGCGGATGGTGAAGCCTTCGACGGCGACATTGCCGGCGGCATAGCTTCTGACGACGGTCGATATATTCCGGTGGAAGATCAAACTCATACAAATTTGTAATGGGACAAATATTTGGGAATTTGGCGGGTCGGATTTGAAGCCCTAGATTGTTATTTTTGGTGGGGGGCCAGGAACAGCGTTCTTTTGCTTTGTCTGCGGTCTAGTAAAGAGAGATGTATATTTTTAAGATTAAACAAATGATAATGATATATAGTGGGTGACGCCCTTTTTAGGTTTTGGTGTGAATTGGGCTTTTCTGGCAGAAATTTAATTAATTAAAGTTTGGTTTGGGGGGAACTATAAAACTTGAATTGCTTGGTAGGAGCGGGGCCGCGGACGGTGGACCATGTGGTCAAATACAACGAGATGACTAATTCAACTTCAAACAACACCAAACATGTGTTTTATTTTGTATAGGTGATTAAGAATGTTAATTGGGCTAAGTGAATCTAAAGTGCTGTTTATTTATTTTTGAATGAGTTTGAATTTGGCTGAATAAATTATTTATAATTCTTAAATTATTTGGTCGAATAAATTATTTTTGGGCCAAGTGTTTTATTTTTAAATGTGTCTGAACGATTTTTTCAAAAAATTATGATCGAATGAACAAGTGTTGAATGATAGTTTTACTTATATACCCTAATTTACAATTAAAAATTTCATTCAATATTCTATCTTGTTTTACTATCGTAAACAAATATTGTTATATACAAATTATTTTTGATTTTTTTAACAAAAAAATTATCAATAGCCAATTTAATTAATGTTGTTGTAATCTTTTGTTTTGATTTTATGGATAGAATGTTATCAAGTTTTTTAGAACTTTATTTCTAAAATTATATTATTAATAATATACTACATCAAATATTCTTCAAAAATGTTAAATATTATTCAATAAATGTTAAATAATACTACTATTATATTATATAAAAAGGGTCACATAATATTTAAATATTCATACCTGTACTAATAGCCTCACATATCATACGGACCACAATATATTGGAAGAATTACATATATTAGTACTTTTTTAGAAATAATTACAAAAATCATACACCTATAAAATAATTACAAAAATATTATACTTTTCCATATTTATTTACAATAATAGTGCAATTATAATTCCTTAATTTAAGGGATTAATATTAATGGGCTGATATGGCAAATCTGGTGGTTTCTTTTAAACGCGTGAAATCTTCTTCTTCTTCTTCTTCTTCTTCCTTCTTTTTCTCCCAACTCCCATATCTTTTGTTCTGGTATTTCTCTCTCTAAAATCTTCTTCTTCTTATTCTTCTTCTTCTTCTCTCCGCCCTTACTATTTCTCTCACTCCTCTTGAAGCCACTCGTCGTCAACGGACTGAATCTACTTCTTCAGACGATGGAACCGCCTCCTTTTGGAACCTACCATGCGATATGTACATGGTTGAAGTGATATTGTCATACTATGAGTTTTTAAATCTCTGGCGACATTCTGTTCGATACCAAATTGGCGCTTTAAACTTGCATATTGTCAAAGAGATGTCAAGACATCCGGGCAACTCTTCCCTATCTGAATTTGTACAAATATAATTTTGGGAGTTGCGCTAAATTTTCCCTATTTCGTACTTTGATTTTGTTGGATATTCATAACAATTTGTTATGATTTGTGAGTCTGTAATGTTTGTGAGTCTGTAATGTTTATTGGAGTTTATGTAACCTGGGTCGATATCTGAGTTGTTTCGCTTTTGGTTATCATTATTAAAACTTGTTCTGGTTACTTTCATATAATTATTTGGTTACTTCTTTATTATGTTTTGGTTACTGTTATCTTATGGTTTGGCTACTATTATCTTATGGTTTGGCTACTATTATTGTGCCATCGATGTGGGATTTTGGTTACTTTTATTTTTTTATTCTGGTTAATATATAATTGTTTAGTATATATGGATTACTCGAATCGAGTTTTATTACATGATATTTCTTTTTGGTTACCATTAAAACTTGTTTCGTTACTATCATATAATTATGTGGTTTTGCTTTTATTATGTTACATTATGGTTATTGTTATTTAATGGTTTTTGACTACTATTATTGTACAATCAATGAGGTATTTTAGTTATTGTTTATTGTTTCTTTTAAGTTGTGGTTTGCTACATTGTTTGAGATGTACAATTAGTAACCAAATATGTATATAAAGGTAACCAACTATTATTTTGATAAGTAACCACGAGTTACAAGCTTGTTTCGTGACATATATCAAATGTGAAGTGTACATGTCATAGTATAATTGGGTCATTTAAACAAACAATATCACCTTCATTACATGATCTCGGATACATGTGTTGTTTTATGTTTTGGTTACCATTAAAACATATTATGGTTACTGTTATGTAACTATTTGGTTACTTATTTATTATATTTGTTTTACTGTTATTTAATGGTTTTTGACTACTATTATTGTACAATCAATGAGGTATTTTAGTTATTATTTATTGTATCTTTTAAGTCAGGTTGGATACATTGTTTGAGATGCACAGTTGGTAACCAAAAATGTATATAAAGGTAACTAACTATTGTTTTGATAAGAACAGAGAGTTACAATCTTGTTTCAGACATATATCAATTGTGAAATATACATGTCATAGTATAATTGGGTTTCCTAAACAAACAATATCACATTCATTACAAGATGCTGGATACACAGGTTGTTTTATGTTTTGGTTACCATTAAAACATATTATGGTTACTGTTATGTAACTATTTGGTTACTTATTTATTATATTTGTTTTACTATTATTTAATTGTGTTTGACTACTATTATTGTACAATCAGTGAGAGAGTTATTATAAGGGTAACCATTTTAGTTTTTGTTAGTAACCAAATAATTAAAAACTTATATCAGAACAGTTATCAAGTGCTTAATGTACATGTGAGGGTTCCCATTTATCTAGTAATGATGGATACTTTTAAATTACATAGTTATAAAAGTTATTTGAAATGGTCTATGCCATTGGTAACTAAATATAAATATAGAGGTAACCATTTTATTTTAAATGGATAACCAAATTTATATAAAAATATTTCAAAACAGTTACCAATTGTTCAATGTATATGTTTACTTTATATTGATAACTCATGATGGAATCAAAAATTAAAATATTAATCAACATCAATTTTGGTTATCAGACACCATCAAAAATGTTACCAACCATGTGGTTAATAAGTTACTAAGCAAAGAAACAATTATATATTTCTCGTAAATAATTAAATTTGTTGTATTGGTTATCACAATACCATTGTCTAACAACCTCAATAAACATTGTAAAGTAACCAAATCAATATTAGACAAGAACCAAATTACATAATTTTAGTAACCGTAAAATAAACCAAATTTTTACATGCAATTTGAAGGCCTAAATGATGGAATTCAACAAAAAACCTCATAGCTTCACCAAAGAAAGCTGGTGACTTTTTCGATCGTTGACCCATTTCCAATGAAATTAGGATCTAAAACGCCTAAAATTGACACTCCAAACTTGATGAAATTGTCAAATTGTCACCGCAACCAAATAAACATTATATCAGAATTAATTAAATAAATATACAACAACCATATATATAATCGAGATTAAGCAATTGTATGAAGGTAACCAATGTATTCAATGAGTAACCACCAATATAAAAGAAACAATTATAAAACCTGAATAATAAAAGATAAAGTAACCAAATAAACACCTTACAAAGATCTAAATACATATTATACAAAGAACTCAAGATATATGTAATTAGTAGTCAAGATTATAAAAATATTTTTACATTCATTTTACAACCAAAATAATCAGTAATGACTTTGTTACAAATTAAAGACTAACAGATGTATGAAGGTACCTACCAATGTAGTTAATCAGTAACCATCAATATAAAATAATCACTATAAAACACAAAGAATATAATGCAAAGAACTATGATAATATTACACAAGAACTCAAGTCAAGATTATATACTAACCAAATCCAAATTAGACAGTAACCAACATATATTTACTTAGTATACACAAGATAAATACATTTTGCATTGCATTTTTATAGTAAAAAATAACTAGTATAATTTGTTTGTTACCAACTAAAGGCAAACTTTTGTAAGAATGTAACCAATGTAGCTAACAAGTAACCATTAATATAAAAAATATAAGTAGAAGTGTACATTAATATGTTTCAGCAACCAATATTACAGTAACCAATTAATCATTACAGTAATTAAGTTTGCATTAGTCAAGAATCAAGTCAAGATTAGTTAAGAACCAAGTCAAGACTATAATTTTATAAAGTAACCAAGTCAAAGATTAGTCAAGAAACCATTATAGTTTTTACAAGAAGTTAAAGTCAAGATTAGTCAAGAATCAAAAGAATGTTACATAATAACCAAGTCAATATTAGTCAATAAGCAATTCAACATTAATTAGTAATATTATGCGAAGAAAATCAATACAATGGAAACAATCGGTTTAATGTTATTTGTTTAGCAATTAAATTATGATAGTTGTATAAAGGTAACCAATGTAGCCAATTAGTTTCCATCATAATAAAACAAACCAATATAAATTAATCAAATATTGCACAAAGAATCATAACAACATTATACAAAGAATAAAATCCAATGTAGATAAAGAACCAATACATGTTTAGTTAAGAACTATAAGATAAAAAACATCATCCATTTAATTGTTATAGTGAAAAACAACCAAAGATAGAGGGTTTGTGGGCGTTTAAAAATAATTGTTGTAACCAATGTAGTTAACAAGTAAACATTAATATAACCAATGTAGTTAACAAGTAACCATTAATATAAAAAATATAAGTATAAGTATAATTAGATTAATGCAAGAACTCAGATTCAAAGATTAATGAGTATCCATTATATTTTTACATAAGATCCAAATCAAGATTATTCAAGAACCAAAATAATGTTAAACAAAGAACTAACTCAAGACATTAGTCAAGAAACATATACATATAATTGTTCATACATAGGTATCTATATACATTTAATTGTTCAAGAACTATATATAACCATAGGAATTTGTAGTAACTATAGGTAAATATATACATATAATTTTTATAATCGATACACCTCAATATTAGATAAAGAACCAATACAATGTAGTCAATTAATGAGTAACCTCAAATATATAATAATATAAATCGTAATTAGTTAGAACCAATATATCAAAGTCAACATTAGTCAAGAATTAATTCATCATTTTCATTAACCAATTCAAGATTGTTCAAGAATATTATACAAGAACCATTATAATTTTAAACAAAGAACCAGATCAAAGAATATGCAAGAACTACAATAAAGTTACCCAAAGAATCAAATCATCATGAATCAAGAATCAATATATTGTTACATAGTAACCTAGGAAGCATTAGACAAGAAGAATCAATTTTATCATTAGATATTATAATGTTACAAAGTAACCAAAACATCATTAGATAAAGAACCAACATAGCTTCATACAAGAAGAATCAAGACAACATTAGACAATATAATGTTACAAAGTAACCAAAGACAACATTAGACAAGAATCAACATATTCATTACACAAAGATTCAAGATATCATTAGACAAAAGAACCAAGACAAAGACTGAACAATATAATGTTATACAAAGAACTAAAAACAACAATAGATAAAGAATCAACAAACAGATAAGACAAGAATCAATGTTTATGATGAGTAACCATTAATATAAAAATTCAAGAGAACTCGTTTGAAAATTATAAATTAATCAAATAAACGGTTAAGTGAATAGTTTATATTTATTTAGTAACCATAATCTAAAACATATGAATGAATCAACCAAACGTTATAGGAATTTGTAAGAACCATTTTAATTATGAAAAATTTAATAAAGGTAACCAATATACACACGAATACCGTAGTAACTATAGTAGTAACTATATGCATATTTAACTTTAAACTCACATACCTCGGAGTTTGATTTGTATCAAGTTGTTGTGATATTGTTTTTTGTTATCGAACTTGAAGTTGATGATGATTTTGTATTCTATTTCGCCTTCTCCGATCTTAGATGTTACTGAAATTGAACTTGAAGTTACTGTGATCTTAGTTGTTGATGATGATTTTGTATTCTATTTCGTCTTCTCCGATCTTAGTTGTTGCTGTGAACTTGAAGTTGCTGTGATCTTAGATCTCACTCGCGCATGAAGAATTGAATTTCTCCGATTTCAAAATATGAATGTTATGTTCCACTCGCTTGATTTTAGGAGCGGTTTGGGGATGAGAGAGAATGTAACCGACGTGTATATGGAAAAAAGATCCGCGTAATATTATGTTGACGTTATTTTTGTAATTATGTTGTTTGTGTTTTATTTTTGTAAATACTTTTTAATTGTTGTATATTAGTGTAAAGGACCCCAATATATTTGTGTACGTGCGACAGTAGCATTGTTGATAGGTGTTTTTGCCGTCTACAAAACGAGCGTGGGTATTCGGGCCTACTGTTTAAGGCCCACCCTACAGCTTCGGTCCTACGCAAATCCGTATCAAATTCGTTTGGATCATAAAAAAAACACTTGGTGCCGATAGAAGGATATGAAGATCGGCGGGGTAGTGTTCGGAGGTCCACGCGCCGCCGCTTTTCCCGCAGTACTTCTTGGACGCAGCAGAGCTACAATTCGATGCTACTCCCCTTCTTGTGCTGCTGGTACATATTTACTTCTCCAACTTTTTAGCTTTGAAATGAATAAATACATTTTGAACTAATATTTGTACATGTATGGTGTGAAGTATCCTAGAATCTGGAAATGTGAAAGATTTTTAATTTGAGTAACTTTCATTTTTATGTGCTTCTCCTCAATCCCATAAAAAGAGTCCCATTTGCAAATTTTATATGTTTTTCTTTTATTAAGGATATATTTTTATTGTTTATCCCCAAGTAATATAATTTCTGAAGGATATGTTTTTCTTCAATATTTATTCCTAAATAATATAATGAGTGATGAGTGTTTAGTTTAGTAGTGATGGTAAAATTGTGTTGTTATGCATGACGACATTATGTCATTTATACTATCTTCAATAAAAAGAGCGCCCTTTTTGTGGAAGTTTTTTTTTTTTTTTTTAACAAATGAGACTTTTTTTGTGGAATTGAGGTAGTAATAAAAGTGGAAAACGATACAAATAGCTAAATGGATGCTAAATAACAAAACAACTGACATTGTTATAGCTTTACATTGTATTATTATACAAATTATTGACTCTTCCTTGCGGACACACACATAAATATATATTTGAGCGTATGATTGTGTGTCTGCACATATATTTACAATATATAGCCATATAGGGAATCAATCCATAGCCAGGTTGGCTATTTATTTTCAAGCCAACCAGTCTTTTGCCGTCTTTCGAGATTGCGAACGTAAGAGTTTACAAAGTTTTCAAATTCTTCTTGTGGATGGTGACAAATAGTCTGTCAGGCTTATTTGAAATTACATATTATCCTTTTCCCCTTAATTCAGTCAACTTCCAGAACTCAATTAATCCGCCTGCTAAGCTGGCTAGTGGACGAGATCAATTATCACGGGTTCAATAAGAGGCTTATCACACGGGTGTTGGCAACAGTATTAATCATCTTTTGAACCTTCTGGAGTGCCTAGTTGCAGCGTTCAATTTCTGCAAATTAGTCATACCATTATTTGCTATATGTTTACACTTCATACCATTATTTGCTATATGTTTACACTTTCTTCGGAGGAACCCACAGTCACATCCTCTTTTTTTTTTTTTTAATAACTGGGAACATCCTAGCCACAAATCGCCTCTATGGAATTTGAACCAATGACTTGTGTTATTCCCTACCACTAGAGCACCCTTGCAAGTAAAATGCATAAAAAGAATCATTGCACGTTCATTCAACTTTCAAGAACTGACCATATTAGCATGATTAAAAGTAATTATCACATTGATGATTGGTCCAAAACAATGGCATCATTCTGATAGCGTTTTATCATCCATGGCCTCAACTGGTACAAGAGGAGCTATGCCTTACCAAGGTAGAATACAGAAGGCACACAAATAGTTTTTGCATCATTCGCTAGACAGTCTAGTGGATGTTGTTGAATTTTTTTTAATCGTGTTCGTCTGCAATCTAACAGTAGAAGATGAGTTGGCTAGGAAATGGTCAGAACTCACAACCATGAATCAGTCCCTAAACACATGCACACACACACACACACACACACACACACATATATATATATATATAAAAATTTATATAGGGACTATCCATTCTTTTGCTTGCTTTAGAGAAGCTTATCAAAGGTCACTTATTCAAAAGAATCAAAACTGTGTAGTTTTGTTCAGAGAGTTAATTTATTATTGATAAAATTTCCTTTCATCTGTTTCTTCTCAAATCATACAAATAGTTCTTTCTATTCGTAAGCAGACACGTTCTTTATCACAGGTTCTCTCATGCAGTCTCTGATAGCAATCCTTTTTTGTTTCTAACTACTACTTCAAGTTCCAAATCATGACTACTAATATTTCCGTCCCAAACCTGAAATCTTGGATACTACTTTTCAGTCCCAAATCTTGATTACTACTATTTTGGTGATAAAGTGCAACTCAGTTTTTATTTATTTAATGTTAATAATTATGATAGTAATACTTTTTTGTTACCACCACAAGTTAGTACGAAAACAAATTAAGCTTTTAGCTGCAACCAGTATCATGCCTATGTCTTATGAATGCTTATGTTTGCAGAGCTAGATAATGGGAATTACAATTTGTACTAGATACGAAAATTATGGTCATCTACTTTATTGTTAAACTTTTTTGATAATGGGAAACTGTTTCCTTTGTCCCAAAATATAACATGGTCTCCTAACCTTAATGCAAAGAATGTGCTTGTGGCACCGAAAATTGAAAGAGTATGACAAAGAAAGAGAACATTTTGCAATTGACATCAAAGTACCAATTAAAGGCAGACGAAGTTATAGATCTATACGCATTGGAACCAAAATTTGAGTCCAACCTTGATTTAAAACAGAAAGAAAAAAAAGAAAAGACTCTAATTTACAACACACAAAACACATGAAAATTCTATTAGTTTACAACATACAACACATGAAAAATCAATAGACCAATTAACTAATAGATTGTTTCTTTTCTCAATTGTACCATTCAGTATAAATTCAAAAACAGAGAATATTAAGGTTTCACCTTTGATTGGCAAACTAAGCAAATCCCTAAGGAACAAATTAATATTTTACAATTAATACAAGATATGTTCAATATATATCACAGAGTGAGTGGGGAGGGAGAGAGAACCTATTCAATGAGAGATCACATGAGAGAACCTGTTAGAGGGAAAATGTGTGCGTATGAGAGAGATGAACAATTTGTATGATTTGAGAAGAAAACAGATGGTGAAGGGAAATAAAAAAGGAAAGGAAAATAACTTAACTCGCTTAACAAAATTATATAGTTTTGTTAAGTGGGCTTAGATAAGCTTATCTAAACTAGCCTTAAAATGCGTATTGCCATATGACTTTGACTAATCGCTATTTGATGTAAAATATATGACTTACTTTCTATTGCAAAATATTTCAGTGAGTGGTTTACTTGACAATTTTTGTGTTTGACGGAATTCTATTTCTTATTCTGAAAAATATCTTAGTACAAAGTGGAGATGCAAAGCTTGCAGACCACACATCATTTATTAAAGATGTAGCTGTGACTGAACCACCCGAGCATCTGCAACACCTTCTAAGAATGCTTCAGGTTAGAGGTAAGGCATTGACCAACTCTGGATCATTTGCGTTGTTTGTCAGAACTCATTATTGTGGATGTCCCATTGAAACAAAGTAATGAGTTTTCTCGTCACATTACTCGTATTATATTTGAGTTTAGTTCTTCTTGCAGGGAAAATTGTCATTTTATTGGTTGGAATGTGTGGACCACCCAGGCAATAATTTGTTTGATTTTCCTTTCAATTTATTATTATATACTTTCAAATCTGTCAATGCACAACATTAAGAATTCTATTGCAGATAATTAAAAGGAAAAAAAATCTAGGATATTAACGAACCCTATAGTTTTTCACATGTGAAATATAGAAAAAGAAAAAAAGTCAATTTTTCTGGAAAAATAATTAATCCAACCAAGTGCCATATTGGACTCAGGGCTACTCCGTAAACCCCACGTGGTGTTCCCCCCAATCCCACTCATATATAGCAATTGCAGCCACATTGGGTTTTGGGTGGCCCATGAGAATCATTGCTCTGGGTACATGTCTAACAGTCAATCAAAGGCCTCTAGAGACTTAGAAGAGAAATTACAGGCTTTAACAAAAATGACAATGAAGCTACAGGTTTGTTATGCTTATCCTTTGCTGCCATTTGTTTTATTAGAGGTCTTTACTTCTTAGATGTTGTTTTTTACCTTTTTCCCCCATGTTTGCTAAGCTTCCCTTGTGTTCGTCGTTGTTACACAGTGACAGAGGTATCAGGATTCTACACTGACTTGCCTGTTCTTCATTCTTGATTTTATTTCTCTTTTGCCTTGGACATGTGCTTTTCTGGCTTGTCAAAGAAGGCAGATTGACAATGTTTTGTTTATACTGAATACAAAGCTCAATTGTATGAGGTTGTAGATTTTTTTGGCGGTTTAGTTACCAATCATTATTCAATGGAGGCCTCAAATATTGTTTTCTATTTTTTGCTTTTCTCTGATCTACTCTTTTTTCATTTCCGCTATTTATTATATTGACATCTTTTACATTCATTGTTAATGCTAGCACTACTCTAACTTGTCTGTAATTCGAGCCATTATGAATTCTTGATTCATGAGTTGGTTCCATACAATGAAACCAATTACATTATTTGGTGTAGTAAAGTAAACATTAGTGAATGAATTACTCTGGATCTAATTACACCATATAATTATTTGTTGATGGACTTATTTTGACAACCATGTGACTTGTGCCTTCTGCACATTATGTTTTTTACATATTGAAGTCATCCTATTAGAATTTTCAATTGATTGATTACTAATAAAATTATCATAATTATCACTTTTTAACAGGAGAACCGATAATTTCTCCTGCGGCCAAGCAAGGGATGATTCCCCTTACAATTCCTCTATCCAGAAACAGATCAGGTTGGTATATAGCCTGTATTTAAAGTTGAAAACTATTTTCTATCTTAAGTGATGATTTTCTTGGCTATAGGTTTTGTGACTGCACTGCTACGATGGCCTACAGCTCCACCTAGGTAAAATCATGAATATTGCTGATAATTATCTTTTGAGAGGTTATCTTTTTCTTGATCTATCTTCTCCAACACACAGAATGGAGATGCCAGTTGTGGAGGTCCGTAAGCATGGCGTGTGGCTTTTGGCCAAGAATGTAAGTCAAGATGAACATCCTTTGGATATTGAGACATGATGAGTTAATTTTCTTTGAGTATTATTTTTAAATAACAAAGAAAAGAGAAGAAATTCCCCTGGGAATATATGAATACAAACAATCTCATTTTTGTTCTTGTCTGATCCAATACAGGTAGACCAATATATTCACAGAATCCTGGTTGAAGAAGACGCCAATATTTCTCAGGAAAGAAACGATGAACTTTTTCATGCTGCAGCTGATGCTGGGACGAAACTTTACAAGAAGGGTGACTTTGCAGAATCTCAGATTTCAAGTTTAGATGTTTATCTTTTGTGGAAGGTACCAAAAATTCATTTGCTTTATAACTCTATTTAACTGGCTTGAGGAACTGCCATAATGTTTAGTAACTGTTAGAATGTAGAATATTCTGTAAATCTGTTAGAATATTATTACAATCTAGCTATTTAGGAAGGTAGTATTTAGCTTTAATTAGAGCCTTAATTGTAGTTTGATTGTAACAGAATGTAGTATATATACAATGAAATGATGAGAATGATTTAACCTCTCATATTCACCGATTCATTTGTTTTCTCACAACCCTAAATATGGGTTTCAACTGTAACTTTAGTTTGTTTCAGGTCGGTTTGTTTCCTGATATTTTGGAACACAAAGTGATGCAGCACTTTGAAAAGGGGGACCATGTAAGACTAACCTGATCTTGCTATAATGTTTTAAAACAACATAAGTTTCATGAGTTTGCATCTGTAACAATTACTCATTCTGGTGGAAGGTGTCGGCTATGGTGACCGGAGAATTTTATACAAACAAGGAGCATTTTCCAGGATTTGGAAGGCCTTATGTATTCAATGCAGAGATTTTGCTGAAGTCTGTAGAAAATCTTTCTTGCCGCCTCCAATAAGTATTTCAACGAACAACTTTGCTTTATTTTGCTTAGGAGCTGTTTTGTGTACTGTATAGGGTTGGACGTACTTTAGAAGCTAAAGACGCTGCTAGGGGAGCTCTGAAGTCACCATGGTGGACTCTGGGTTGTGAATATCAGGTATTGGCTTGTGGCCCTTGCCCTCTCACTTTTTGTGCATTTCTTGGCACCATTTCTTTCTTTATAGTTGTCATGTTTTTTCTGACCAATTGACAATACATTTATTGGCTGTGATTAAATCTGTTTAGGAAGTTGCTAATATAGCTCAATGGGATGATGAACAAATTGAATACATTAAGGAGAAAGTATCAGAGGAGGGAAGGCAGGAAGATCTAAAGAAGGGAAAGGAACCTGCTCAGGTATTACGTAAAGAAATGGTGTATTATCAATTCCATAATTTCTTTAGATGTTAATTTATTATGTATGTTCATGGCGAATTTTTTCATGCCAGTCTCTTTCTATTCACAGGTTGCGTTGGATGAAGCTGCTTTTTTGTTAGATTTAGCCTCAATTGATGGGACCTGGGATGACTTAGTGGAGCGGATTGCTAAGTGTTATAAGGAGGCCGGGCTCCAGGACATTGCAAACTTTGTACTATGTAGAGATTGAGTATTGAATATAGATTTGGGAGGGAGTACGTTTAATTGGGGAATAAAATATTTTGTTTGGTTTTATTTGTATTAGTTTTTCTAAAACTATGTAATTTACGCCACCTAATACCTCCTTATATGTTTATTTATGAAATTATGTAAATGGTGCTTTGGTTCTCATTTTAAGGCTGAATACTTTATTTCACATTTATATCTAGATTAATTTTTGAAGTCAATTTAAAATATTTTAAAATTAATATTATTTTGTTTAATTTTAGTTAATATAGTTATGATTATTGTAGTAATAATAAAATCTATTCTTTGAAATGAATAATATTGAATTTAATATTGTTTCAAATTAACTTTAAAAAAAATAAAAACTATAATTATAATTTGGACCTTAAAACTGTCATAGTTTTCAGCTTGGGCCTAGGTGATCCAATAATACAAAGTAGTACTCCCTCAGTTCTTAAAAATTTGTTGTTTTAAAAAAAAAAATTTGTTCTAAAAAGTTTGTTGTTTACAACTTTCGAGGAGAATAAATTATTTACTTTCTTATATTATCCCTATCTTCTCTCATTGTTTCAAGAAATTCTCTCTTTGTATTAATAATTTTCAACTTCCCATAAAAGGATAGTGATAAAATTTTAAATAAATTTTTATTTGATAAATGATACTTTCTTAATCCATGTGTCAAAATCTTAAAAAAATAAATCCAAGAAGCCTTAAACGGCTTTAAACCGTTAAACCGACCGGTCCTCGGGGCTGCAAAACACCGTCGTTAATTTGCCAAACAGAGAATAGACGAGCCGCCGCGGGAACCCTGTTTATAGATAGCGAGTTTAGCTACCGATTGTCTTCTTCTTCGAATTTATTCTGCGAAATCGCAATCGAAACCTCCATTTTTTAAAAACAGAAGAATGGTTAAAACAAAGCATCAAAAGTCCAAACCTAACAAACAAACACATGTAAGTATTAATTACTTTCTCTCTCCTCTTATATATGCATATGCACACATCTGCAGTATATGTTATACTTGCATATTGTTTCGTGTTTTGGATTACCGCTGTTAATTTACTGATGTATTAGTTGTCCTACTACTTGAGAGTTCGAATGTAACTGTTTACCATTACCTTTTTGCCGTATTTGATTTTTGAAGTATTTTAGTTCATACGATTCAAACTATTTAGTCTATTAGACACAGTCATGACTGATTGTGGGGTTTGATGTTATGAATTGAGTTAATTTGATCTTAATTCACTAGCAAAAATCAAAAGAAAAGAGAATTGCAGAATTGCAATTGTGAATCCTATCTATACACTGAACCTGCTTAGGAAGAGCTAATTAACAGTAGGCATGCTCTTTGCATTTCTGAGTTTGCCGGGTATGAACTTCTCTTCAATCTTTGTTGCCAAACAACGTCTACCTAATGCTATCCAATCATCTAAACAACCTAACAAATATTAAATATATTTTCTAAACTATGTTGAGTATAATATATTGGATACTCAACCTTTTCATAACATTCGACTAATATGATTTAATTTTTTATTGGTTGGACAGATAAAAAAGCACGGACAGCAAGCTGATATTATGGTTCAACTTGATGCATTGGGTTTAAAAATAATCCAAGTAACTGCAGATGGTAATTGTTTCTTCAGGTTTGTCGATGGTCGCCTTATTATGCATTCATGCATCTTGTTTTTGTAGTGTTGTACACCCTATGGCCTATGGTATCAGTTTCTGTCTTAGATTTCCTTTTTTTGTCAGCTATTATGTTAAGTTGTATGGTAATTTGAATTACACTTTTTTTGGAAACTGTCTGCATAGCCTCATTAGTGTAATTCAACCTAATAATTATTGTTATTGTAGAGCTCTAGCAGATCAGTTAGAAGGCAATGAGGATGAGCATATGAAGTACCGGATTATGGTGGTAGACTTTATTCGGGTATGTATTTTAGTATGTTATATTCATTAAGTATTTGATCCTGCTTGTATGTTATCAGACAGAAGCCTAAACGTATTCTGGAAGTTTGTTTTATAAATGTAGCAGTTATTACCATGGGTTGTCTGTTGGAGAAGCAACCTATGGTTGTGTGAGCCCTACCCGGAGTCGTATAGATTTCAGATTTAGTAAAAATACCTAAGATAAATGAAGCAGACTCGTGAGTAACCTGAAATGGCTTTCATGAGATGCCAATTTAGCACTGCAACAGCTGAATGTTTTCTGAATAAGTGCCAAGGGAAGCTGAAACGTAAATATGACCTTGCTATAAATTTCTTATAAACTTCTTCTGAATTATTATAAACGTAAATGTTTTCTTATTGTTGAAATGGGACAAATCATTTCTTTCTCTATGTTATACTTCTACTATCTAAGGTTGCTGTCATTGTTGCCCTGCAACTCTTGTGATGATTGTCAATGGTTTGATTGTTTCAATTGCTCCTTCACTTCTCCACTATGGCCCTAAAATCAAGGTTACCAGTAACACGGATGGGTGGATTTATGTTGAGGGAAACAATTTATGGTTCTCTAGAAAAAACATTTGATGATCCAAATACTAATATTAAGGAACCAAGTGACAATTGAGGTCAATTCAAGATGTAAGTGATCTCAACCTGTCAGATAAGCTAATCAGTGTAATGGGAAGGATGAACTTACTACTGTGTTTATGTTGGTACCAAGTACCATCATAGAAAGACTGAGCCTGTGACATTATATTACCGGGACTGTCACGAGCATCTCAAGATCATGTCATATATTGTTAACTATGGTTAGAGCTATTCTGAAGTTCTATTCTGAGATTATGAAGGTCATTTTGTTTGATTTATCTTTTCATCTGTTGATCGGCAATACGCAGCAACCAGCTACCATTCTGTTTCATTATTGGCTTGGCATTATTTCCTTAATCTTTTTCTAATTCAATTTGCAGATAATTTTGTGAAATCAATTGTTTAAACAGTTGCGGTTAAGGAATTTCCTATTTCTGCTATGTTAGTTTATATACTACCTTTTTTTCCTCCACAAGATCTTTACTGTGAACCTATTAAGTAAATTTTTACTGGAGCTTTATTTAACAGAAGAATCGTGAAACGTATGAGCCTTTTATTGAGGATGAAGTACCATTTGGTGAGTACTGTCAATCCATGGAAAAGGATGGCACATGGGCAGGACATATGGAGATACAAGCTGCTTCTCTTGTTACTCATAGTAATATATGCATACACCAAGTAAGTCCTTTTATCCCGCCTCCATTCATGTGTTCCTCATTTCAGCACTTTGACCATAATTCCATGATTGCAATGGCTATTCACAATGTGAGGTTCTGAAAGAACCTCAATTAGTTTTGCAATATGAAAAATGTGTTTTATGCTCTATGGTTTATTTTCTAGACATTATATTTACATTTTATTCTTATCTAACAGAAAATGTCACCTCGCTGGTACATACAGAATTTTGATAACCGTGAAGCTCAGATGATTCATTTGTAAGTACACTTAAGATTTTCATCTGGACCAGTAGTTTATTATGGCATTGATGTGGAACTTTTGAGAAATAAATTTCCAAGAAAATGACACACAAGGTATATTATAGTGCTGTTAATGCATTATTATGTGAGAATAACAGAAATGGGGGATAGAATATGCAAAGTAAATTGTGGTCTGCCTCAAAGTTTATTTGGCCCTGTTTTCAGGGGTGCAGATGTGGCTTGTATAGCATTCATAAACTGTACTTGCTTATTCAAGATATATTCACCACTTATATCTGTCTTTTCAGCTGGAATCAAGCTTCTACTTTTATCATTGTTGTATTTGGTTCCATTTCTGTTTGTTGATAACTATTTTACTTGTATTACCTGATTATTATATTAGTTTCTTACTTTCTGCGGCTTGGGAAGCTTTATATTCTGAATATAACTTGCTGGTTAGTTTTGCAGGTCTTATCATGATGAGGAGCACTATAATAGTGTGCGATTAAAGGAAGACACTTGTTCTGGAGCTGCAAGACCTGTCACAATCAAGGTTTTTTTTTTGGCTTGTCTATTGCACCTTTGATTTGCATGTGCTTGTTCTTATTACAGTTTTGCGTTCCTACTTGCAATCTGAATATCTGATTGGTAATAGAAGCCTAATAATCTCTACTTATCTGATAGGCCGATGTTGATATTTCCACAAAATCTCATCAAGCTAAAGTTTCTGTCACCAAGTCTAAAGGGAAAGCCGATAAAAATATAATCCAAGCAGGATCCGTTAAAATGGTCATGGTTGGGAGTGGATGTGAAAATTACCAAAAGGCTGAACAGGTGATAATTGTTTTAAAGAGACTTTTTGTCGTTACCTTTTTTAGGTATATGGTCTCACCAGTTACATGGATGCTGAAGTCTTTCGTCTAATGTGGATATACTTCCAGGTTTTGCTGTTGATGCCGCAATTTCTCATAACAGAACAAGGATCAGAAGAATCCTTAGTTGAAAATGATAACTTTTCTTTTTCAGCTGGCATTTCACATGGTAATGGCCGGTTAGTACAATTTTCACATTATTCTGTTTCCTATTTTTATCTGCAAAGTTGTACTATTGATTGAGTTTATGTCCCGGAACTTATTGACTGTACTGTAGAGATATTTTTCATCAGTAATGCGCCCTCCCCTCCCCCCTCCCCTCCCCCCCCCCCCCCGTTCTTCTTCTTTATCCTCCTTCCCCACACCCCCCCCCCCCCAAAAAAAAAAAAAGAAAAAGAAAAAGATAAAAAGAATAAGGAAGCACATGTTATGCTAATTCATTAGTTTGTTAACTTTAGGCATTTATGGTAATGTCTCATGTATGTCTTTTTAATTTGTTTTTCTTCTCTTTTTTGTTTCCTTCAAATAATCTTGATAGTAGTTTGAAAGATTTTTTTTTGGTCTGCCTCCTTTATGTTTCAAGTTTTCTGAAGTTGCACTACGATTTTTGCTTCCCTTAATAACTTATATATATTTCCAGGTGAGAATCAAAACGATAACCCTGTGCCGCACAAGGCAGAAGTTGATGATAATACAGAAAAAAGGGGCCAATTTTGTGATAATATAGAAAGAACTCGAGATAATAACATCTTGCAACAGTTTGAAAAGGTTTCTAATATTCTTAAATTTAGATGTAAAGCAGAAATCCTCTTCATATCTCTTAATTCAGTTTGGTTTTTGATTTGATATTATGTTGGTCATTTTTTCTGCTTCAGCAGATTTTCCCGTCAAGAAATAAGGCATGTCCTTGTGGTTCAAAGAAGAAATACAAGTCTTGTTGTGGATCAGTTGCAGGGAGATCCTCAGCTAAATTTGCAATGTATGATTCTTGAAGAATAACTGTTGAACTATTTAAAATTTTGAGAAATGTTTAGAATAATACTTATGATTAGGCTAAATGATGTTTGGTGGTTACTTGGCGAAATTGCTGATACTTTCTATTTCTTCATTATGGTGGTGATGGTGTTGTATCAGCAACCAAACTGTTGACTATGGCGAGGGTCGGAAAAATAAAAAACAAGGCAAAAAAAGTGGAGCAAATAATGTTGAGATTTCACATGTGTCTGAAGGAGAGCCACCTGACGTGGGTGCACTTTGCATTTGAGGATCATCTCGAGGTATTTTGGCTGTTGCCAACTGAAAGTCCTTTGTGATTCAGATTATAAATTTCTCCAGTAGTTATCTTGAAAATTCTTTTCATACAACTAAAGAGTCTCTGAGGTATAAATTCAGTGCTATTTAAGGGAATCTCAATACTCAAGGTGAATATGATGCTCATAAAATATGTCATTTTGAAAAATACTTTTTCTAGTTTTTCACTGTTACCAGCACTCCAACAGGTATCTTGTGCCATGATAAGCTGTGGAGAAGCCACATTGAAGGCATAGAGCAATTGCTCTTCTGGTTCTTTGGCAAAAAAATTCTTAGTAGTAGTTTAAATTTCTAAAAGTTCAAATTTGCCATCCACATTTTTTAAACATTTTGATCCCCTTCTCATGTGTTCTGTTGGTTTTGATGTTTATATTTCGTTTTTTTCTTCAAAATTTTAACTCAGCACGCAACATTGTTGTAATCATTTAGAATTTCTTGGCACTTATTTTCTATAAATGCAGGTTAAAAGCTCTTATTGATCGTAGTGGTTAACTTTTTTATTAGAAATTTAAAGATGCAAATTTGTTTTAACCTAAATATATTAATGAAGGATACTATTGATAAATTGGACTATGAGAAATCAAAATGGAGAGCTTAGAAAACGATTGAAAAATCTTCTTGCTAACTTATTTTCTTGCTAAATTACTAGATTTTAGAGCAATTAGTGAGATAAATTACTTTTTTTGAGATCACCAATCTCTATCCCCTAATGGAAAAGTAAGACCAATTACAAGTTCATTGTTTAGTAATATGGTGTTTGCTAAATTATTTCTCAATAAGTTTGTTGGTTAGTCATGGATTCCATGTTATGGTCCTTAGTCCTTGGTATATATGTACATCAAACTTGCTAAAAACCAACAGCCTAGAGTATTTCTGGTTCCCTAATCATGTCACTTGTTTGATTTGCATGCAAAAGGTAAGTAGGGTCCCTTGCTCCCAAATCCATCCCCACTTCATTGGAGGCTTTTATGTGTTTCACAAGGGATGGCATCATTTTTTCTTTTTTGACATAAATGAACAGTTTAATTCCTTTTTTCTACTACATTAAGTAATTTGAATGAAAAAACAAGTATAGCTTGGACTTATTTATTCTCACTCATACTACTTTCCTGTTCAAATTTTAAGAAGGCGAGCAGCAAGTCTATTATTTGTCTGTAAACAGCAGATCTGATTATGTATGTATCGTATCACTCACCAGTCATTTTGTTTGTTTATTTCTTTCTTTCAGCTTTCCTCAAATTCGCTGGAATGTGATTGCTGTTTTTCACTGTCATTAAATTTTAGAAGTTGTGGTAATTGTTTAATGTGTTGGACTTCTTCTATTTCACCTAACAAAAGGGGGCAAATGAGAAACGAAAAAAGAAAGAGGCAAAGAAGGAACCAGTGAAAAGGAAAGGATACAGAAGAATGAGAAGGTAGCATTGTTATCTGCCATTCATCATTCGTGGAAGAAAAGTTTCAACAAGTGAGCATATATATTTATTTATATATATGTAAATAGATGACTGCCAGAAGGGTGTCCCATGGAGAAATAAAATGATGCTATGAAAACGTGAGAGGAATAGTGACCTCCAGTCTTTGTTGACATCTCTTTGTGATCCATGTATGGCTGTGAAAAGGGTATTATTCCCGATGCTTGAATATTCTCTTGCTCAAGACAGTTAAACACTGGCTTGGCTTCCTTCTGGTTTAATAAGAGAAGACGGTCATCTTAATGGAGGAGTATTAATGAAGCGATTTGGATAAAGCTGGACAAGTGATGAACCGGAGGAAGGAAAATATTATATTTTCATTCTTGAGCTCACAGTAGTTGATAATTTCCATGGAAGATTTTCTTCATGACATAGTTGTGACAATTGCAAAATTTAGCTCCTCCTTGTGATTTTTCAAATATTTACCAAACCCATGAAGAAGTTATTCTCCCTGCCAAATTGATGGGGTGTTTTTTAGACATGAGAAGTACAACCATAAAACTATCTAAAAAAGCTAGCACTATAATTAATTACAGATTTTTTGTTTTCAAATTTCAAATGAATCATATTAGTTTTAAATTTGAAAACATCTTTAAAAATCAATTTTACCACATTTGAATTGAGTGGGTAGGTTTTATAGAAATGAGTTTTTCTCCATTAAAGCATTAATTAATTAAAAACCTTACTCCATTTATTACTATTACTTTTCTAAGGTTGCTCATTCAAATAATAGCGGATATGTTTTTAACCAGCTAGTACAAGAGGTTAAAAAATGGGCAATCTAGTTTTGGGTTTGGCCACTTAATTGAATTCCAACTAATTGTAAGGCCTGTCCAGCATTCGGAAATCTTGTGAAAGGGAAAGTTTTTTTTTTTTCCTTCTTTTTTATACTCATCTTTTTTTCGACGGAGGAATTCGCACCCGAGAAAAACAAATGAAATGGATGATAAATTATAACGTACCCTCCTTTCATAAAAAGTCAATTTTTTTGGAATAAAAAAAGAGACATTTTTTAATAATAGAGATTTGATATTTTCACAAATTCTTATTTACTCACATGATGAGTTCGGGAACCGGCTTGTGGAATTTTAAAAAGTGAAATTGATGCGTGAATGATGGAACAGGATATAAAATGTTGCTTGATAAGTGATTTTATTTTTTTATACCTAGAAAGGGAAAGTTTGGTGAAGAATATAAAACTTGCGTTGAGGACTGGATATACATTTCACGCAACAAAAAACTAATAATATATCAGGAAAAAAACCCCCAAAACAAACAACCTTTTTTTACCTACCTGTTTAATAGTCTTAATTGCCATTGCATTATTTAGAAAATTGGGCTGTGTGTTGTCCCCTAGCTCCAAATTTTTTTTGGAGAGGTGGTGGGGGGGGGGGGGGGGGGGTGAGGGGTGGTTGTTGATAAAGTAAAAGAACGGATCATGTAGTATTAACTTTAATTTTAGGGTTGCATGTGTTCTTAAGAATGCACAGCTTTTAGGGTTTTTGATTTATTGAAGAGTACTTACGTAATTGGACATAACTATAAAGATCGACTTTGGTTCACTCGATCACCAATATTTTCTCAACAAAATTAATTATTCCTTCCCTTGTGTTTGAATTCACTCCTCCAGTTTCAACTTCTTATTAGAAAGCCTTTCTTAATTCATATACTTTAATTAAGATTTACACCAAACGAAAACATATTTATATATAGTATGCTGCGCTAAACTTACAGAATTTTTCTTTGTTAAATTTTAGAGATACCTTAACTGAATATCGAGTTAAAGAGAGACTACATATATTTAATCAATGAGGTCAAAACATTGAATTGGACCTTGTACGTATATACCCCCCCCTCCCCACGCCCAACCCCTACCCCTCACCCTCACCCACATACATAAAATTGTGTCTAATATAGAGGTGCATCATGCTATGATAGAGTACCTAACTTGTAGGCACTATTTGTTATAAATAAGATTGGTGTCCACATTTCTAACATTAATAATATATATACATATATACCACCCAAAATGGAACGAATGGTTATAGATGATTGGCGTTGTCGTGGCCACTTATGAATCTCGTCAAAATGAATCCGATTATTATAAAATTAATTTTATAATAAATTAGTTAATTATTAATATAATATTAATATACAAAAATAAACTATTTTTTATTTGCATATTAATAATATATTAATTAATTCATCAAAATTATAATTTTCATCAAAACCACCACTTTTTAATATTTACAAACATGAAAAGACATCTAGACAAACAAATCCTAGGGCTGGCTAGCTACCTCAATTACTACACTAGTACAATATCTTATTATTAATAATAAAAAATAAAAGTGTTATATATATATATAAAATATATATATATATATATATATATATAATAGTTTTGATAGTCTTATTAGATTCCAAAAAATTAGAGGAGAAAGTGAGTTAAAAATATAAAGAGAAACTAAAATTTAATTAATTTTATTATAATGATAAACTTATATAATAATAATAAAAAAAATTAATTCTATTTATTAATATATAAAAATTAATATCCACCATGAATCACTATATATAACTCACATACTTATACCCCCGGCAGTACCCCTCCATGCAACACCAAAGACGCTTCGAAAATTTTGAGGCTAAAAAAGTAAAAGGAAATGGAATTTAAAAATTCATTAAATCTTATATTATATATTATATTTAAATAATATTATTATTGGGACTAGATTTTTGAAATTAAGTATAAATAATTATATTTATATATATTTATTAAATGATGTTTTAACTTTTTGTTTAAACACGTTTTTTTTTTCTATTCTTTTGCCTTTTCTGAGTTCGTAGTGTAAATGGAAAAAGAAAAATTCTATACTATTGAATCAAAATATAAATAAATAAAATTATAAAATATTCATGTTTAATTATCACATCTTAATCGAGGATAATTTTTTTTTTCTTAGATCTTATTGAGTTTGGGGAGAGAAAGAGAGTTGCACAGTAAAGAGATAAATTTCTTTCTTTCTTGTCTGATCAAAGGTCAAAAAACCGCAGACGTTATCTTTGACTGGCCTGGTTTTTGGTGTTTCGTGCGTGCATGTCTCATGCATTTCTGCTCTCTCTGATTCTTCACTACTCTTTTTTCCTTCCAAGAGTTTGCTGTAAATAAAGAGTTAAGTAATTAAACCTCCAAAATAAGTATATTTCTACGTTACTTGGTTAGTATGGAATTTATTTTTAAATAAATTGATTATTAAGTGAAATTTTATGTGTATTAATATTTTATTGACTAATTAATGATCAATTTATTAAAAAATAAATTTCATACGAACCGGATTTATTTCTACCAAGCATAATGTGATAAAAATACCAGTGTATCTTTTCTTCTGAAAATTAGAGCATATATTATATACTCTCTCCGTTTTTAAAAGATTATAATTTTAAAAGAAAAAATTTATTTTAATTTATTTGTCATTTACAACTTTCTAAGAGAATAAATTATTTACTTTTCTATATCATCTCTACCTTTTTTTATTATCTCAAGAAATTCTCTTACTTGTATTAATAATTTTAATTTTTATAAATGAGTAGTAAATAAATTTTAATTATTAAATAATAATATTAACTTATTTTTTAATTTATTTATAAAAACTTTAAATAATAATCTTTTAAGAACGTAAGTTCAGTGTCATGTCAACCTTTGTAATATTAATGTCAATGCTTACTGCACTTTAATTTGATGATAACAGTTGATACACCTGACTGCTAAAGCATAAAATTAACAGCAATGTCAGTTCCAAATCGTCTACCCAAAAAAGATCTTTCATTTTAAATTAATTAGCTCAAAATATCAGTCCTTTGTTTGAGAAACAAAAGTCTTGATTATCAAAGCATGCTTCCGAAAAGAGTGCTGAGATATGAGATGCCTTTATTAACTTCCATGCCACAGATTGCAATCACATCAAGATGAGATGATCATGCACCCTCTTTCTTAATTAATTCTATCATGCTTTTAACAGTACTAATATAATGACCAAACTAACTTAATTGGAGAATTGTCTTATCAAACTTATTGGCTCTAATTTTATTTTCTTTTTTGGTGAAATGGACTGAAATTCTTTTATGTTAAGTGACGTTAGGTCAAGCTAAACATATGTGTAAATTAAGCTAATCGATCCATTTGTTAATTAAGAAAATAAAAAACCAAGTCATGCAGCTTTATTATTATTACTTATTGGCTCTAATTAGATCTTCACATAGCCGGCCCTTAGCAATGGCTATTAAGGCTATCGCTCAGAGCCCACAATTGAGGAGAGTTCAAATTTTTTTATAAATTTATATATTTATTTATATAAAAAAAATAATATAAAGATTAGCGATATTATGTAATTAAAAATGATATATTAAAAAATATTAAATATGATAGTATAATTGATGATTTTGCATCTAAAAGTGCAATAAGAAGATATTTTAAATGATATTTTGTGATTTAGATTTCATTGGTAAAACTAAAGAAATTCTCACTGTAGTTTGTGAGTTTTACTGATTACACAATTGAACTTTTAATTTTTTAAATTACACCACTAAACTAATTATTATTTTGAAATTGGAACATTCCGTTAAAAAAAATAAACGGACGTTAATTTTTTATCTACAAAACTAATGAATTACCCACTGTAGTTGACACATTTTACTGATTACACCATTGAACTTTTAATTTTTTAAATTACCCCATCAAATTAATTAAAAATAATTATTTTAAGTAAAAATATTAGAAAAATTTTTTCTTCATAAAATGAGTAGAGTTTCATAAAATATAGATTCAAAAAATTAAAGTAATTTAAATTAAATTAATGTCTACTTAATTTTTTTAACAGAATGACCCATTTTTAATATTAGAATTTAAAAAAAACACTAAAAATAGACATTAAAATTAATAAAACAGTAAAAGATAAATAAAAAATTGATTCAATTTTTTCAAAAAGAAATTAATAATTTTTATAAATAAATATTTTCAAGAAAAAATTGGAAAATTCTTCTTATTTTACAAAAATGAGTAAAATTTTAAAAATATAGATTCAAAAAATAAACTTTATTTTCAAAAAAAAGATTTTTTTAAAAATCAGTTAGGTTTCATAAAATTTTTTTTTTTTTAAATCTATATTTTATGAAACTTTACCCATTTTATGGAAAAAAATTAAAGTTTCTAATATTTTTACTGAAAATAATAATTTTTTTAAAATATTTAAAATAATTATTTTTTAATTAGTTTAATGGGGTAATCACGAAAATTAAAAGTTCAATGGTGTAATCAGTAAAACGTGCCAACTACAATGAATAATTCATTAGTTTTGTAAATAATTAATGTCCGTTTATTTTTTTAACAAAATAACTTAATTTCAAAATAATAAAATTAATAATTGATAATTTATTTATTTATTTTGTATAAATGGGCACACTTTAAAAATTTTACCTTGTCTTTAGAAAACTCAAGAACGGCTCTAGATCTTCATACAATCAGCAAATAAAAAACCTTTACCAACTACGTACTTCCAACAAATTTTAGCTCAAGAGGCCAATATTAAACATTCAGTAGTGATGATCAATATTGTTTAAAGGCTAATGGAAACATTATCTTATCACCTACTGTATGATATTATTTTCTTATAGTACTATGCTCACGCTACCTAATATCGTACTCGATCACTCTCCCAATTTTGCTAAAAAGAGTCTAATTTATAAATTTAATGATACATATTTGTTCCATGTTTATTCCTAAATCTATCTAGCTAGTATATATTAAGTTTATTATTGATGACATGATATTAAAACTAAACTTGATCAGAACTACCATTTTATTCTATCTTACGATACTTCTTTTGGAACATATTTTTTTAAGGACTCTTTTTTGTAGCACGGGAAAGATCGAGTAATATTTTTATAGACAAAAAGAGAGAGAAATATAGCTCTTTTACTTGGTTTGTAGTACTATGCAATTAATTCTTTTTAGCCTAGCTAGTCATGTCAATATATAAAATATGACTTAGTTCTAACAAATTTATATATTTCAGATTGTTCAATGCTGACAACAAAAAATTCCGAAAGAAATTACCATAAAATTAGAATGGTACGGTTGGATGGACATTTATAGTGGTTATACATATACATGTATATATATATATATATATATATATATATATATATATAGAGAGAGAGAGAGAGAGAGAGAGAGAGAGAGAGAGAGAGAGAGAGAGAGAATCTGCATGTCTGTGTGTGTGTGTACAAGTGAAAATGTGTGTAAATATATAATGTTGAAGGGAGTCGAGGGTGCAGGAAAGGAAAATAGTAAATTTGAGTAAATGAATGAATGAATGAAGAAAGCGATTTATCGAAAAAGGTTGAATGAATGAGAAGAGGCCTAGGCCTCCAATCCCCACATTAGTCTCGATGAGTCACAATCGTACTCGATCGATCGATCGTATTTTTACTTTTAACATGCATACATACATGACAGATGAGCACCAAATTCAAACAAAAAGTTTCCAACCGTTGAAGAAATTCCATATTTGGAAATTAAGGAAAGAAAAGGTTCATCTTTAGTTTCAGATAATTAATTAAAGCAATCTCAACTAGATATATAACGCGACGATATAATTTAACTGCACCATATATGCATATGTATGCATGCATGCATATATATATATATATGTTCATGTATTATTCATATTTTGAAGAGAGAGAAATTGAGAGAAAACTGTGTGTGTGACTTTGTGGGTTTGGCAGTGTTTCGTAGATCCTATGCAAAGGAAAAGGGAAAAAGAATCTAAGGTGCTGCTGAACTCTGGTCCTTGGCCTATCTTGCAATAGAGTCATTTTGTTGCTTTTATGCTTTGGACTTTCTTCTAAGACCCGTGAATATATATATATATATATATGTGCATCATGTGTTTATATATATATATATATAGAGAGAGATAGAGATAGACAGAAAGATGGGAAAAGAGAGTTGGAGGACCACTTGGTCTGAGCAAGGTTGCTCTTACGGATAGCAGAATGAGAAAGTACCCAACTTTATATTGCAATCTTTTGTTTGTATAGATTGGGACACCTATTGTCGTTTCTGCTTGCCTGTCAAAAAGAAAGAACAAATTAATTAATTAAAACTAAACTAAGTGACCCGTGTGAATTACAGGCACTCGATAAAAACTTTAATTTATATGAGTCACAAAATTCCTACCATATCCCCTTTGTTTTGACTAAAAGAGAACCTGGCCATGTTAAATACTTAAAAAACACCTTCTTTCACTCTATATCTCTCTAAGTTAAAGTTGTCCACCATCATACATCTAAAACTTATGTCAAGATAATGAATAATAGTTTCTAATTTTGTTAGGAAGATCTCAAGGGCGGAGTAGAATCCTTAGCCTTTAGGAGGTCTTAATTTACGGCTAAATATTTGTCTTCTGAAGGAATTTATAAGCTACTGTACAAACTAAGAAAAAATATTTTTCCAAACAAAACTATTTAATTATGCTATGAAATTCAAAGCTGATATCTAGACAAATAATCAAAAATTAAAAGCACTAGCATTCTAGTTTCTCTGGTCCGCAACTGCATCTGCATTATTGAATTTTGAGAAATGCTATCAATATCTCACATGTCTAAGTAGAAGGTTAGACCATCATTAAAAAATATATATTAAAAATAAATCTTACATGCCAGCTTAAAGGACACTAAAGTTCGCTTAGGTAATGAATTTTTCAGCCTTTAGGATCTATTGCGGATGATTACAATAGGAAAAACAGAATACTTTTAAGTGCAAATGTACAAATAAATTGAACGTATACATTCACTCTTTTTGACCAAGGCAAATATTTGCTTATTATTCTCTTGATTAAAAAAATATATAAATTTAATATTTTCACAAGTAAATTTGATAGTTTCACAATATTCTCTCTAATATGAGAAAAATCTCACTTACTATTTGTTGGGCCATGATATTTTAAGTATTGGGCCGAATAGATTGTACATATTTATTTGGTTAATCTCTTGGGTTATCTCTATTGGGCTTGGCCAGTTGGGCCAAGTCAGTGGGTCCTCTTGCTTGAATTTTGAAAGACTTGGGCTGAATTGATTGGACCTACCCATTACATATTTAAATATCTACATCTTTGACCGATAATGATAAAAAAATATGACAGTTGATCGAGATGTCTGTAAAACATTAATGTCGATGGGATTTTAGCTCTACTTATGTGGAAAAGCAGGGAGATGATGTAGGAGGTAATCGCATTTAAATGCGATCAATTTGAGATCACTAAGGAGTGGGGGACTGTGTCAGTGGGTAGGGTGTGGCACAAGAAACCGAGAAGAAGAGTATATGATAGTAAGGGGGTCGATCAAGGATAGGTAACTGATATTTTTATCTCTCTCAATACACTAAATATTTATCCTCCATTGTTAACCTTGTGATCTTTCAGATCTTGACTCTCACGCCGAAGTTATCCCCGACGGTCGGCCGTGCTTTTAGTGTTGATCGTGTTTATCAGGCTTGAGGATCGGACGCGTCTTACGTGATTGGGACGTGGGAAAGGATCTTGGCATTAACATTGGCGCTAGAAGGAGGGCGTGTTCTAGTGTTCTTGAGTTTTCAATCATAAACTTTCATTTATTCTACGTCGGAAGAGGGTGAGGAGTAGAACGGTCACGCCGGAAGGACAGCCGATGGCTGTAAGCTCTTCCATACAACGTATTTCTGTTAGGGATCATTTAGGTCCCTCAAAGAGTGCTCACGACAGCACGGCTTCCAAACACGATTCAGGGGGTTCTCGTTCGAGAGCTCATGGTGAAGCCAGAAGGAGGTTAGTCTTTGTTGCTGACAAGGAGCGTGATCATGGCCGAAAGCGAGTAGAAGGTACCCCGCCTAGAACTCGTCACCAATGTGGTCAAGATGACAAGGCTGCTAAGCTGGCGAAGATTGCAGACGAAACAGATAAAGCTTTAGAAGTTCTTCTAAAGCAGAGGGAGGATATAGCCGAACAGATGCTTCGGATGGCAGAGTTGAAGGACGAGGCGTCCACTTATGTGCAGTCTGAAAGACGTAGCAAGCCCAGGGATGTACAACAAAGAGAGGGGAAAGAACCGGTGTACTCTATTCATGTATCTTGGGGTCGACCTCATGATAGAAGGAGATCAAGAAGCAGAACTCCTAAGGTATCAAAGAAAGCACTTTATCTTATTGGTTCTCGGGATCACAGTGACAGTAGGCGAAAAAGTAGGTCTAGAGAACACATTCCAGAGACTACAAAGAAGGTGTATCAACTTGAATATTCTCACCACGATGACAGGGCCCTACGCCGAAGTAGATCCAGAATTCCATCGAGAGCAGCGGGTTCTGATGGAAGAGGTCGATCTACTCGTAAGAAGAGGATTTCACCAGAGAAAGAAGTCTCCTCATAGCCGGAAGGTATAGAGTTTCTTGTTAAGGAATTAAAGGAGCTGCAAAAGCAGTTGGCCGAGGTTCAACAGGTGATAGATACTCCGGGGAAGAAGGCGTCTCCTTTTTCTTTGGATATTCTTAAGGAGAAGGCAGATCCCACCAAGAAGTTGTCCCATATGGAGAGTTACGATGGGTCAGGGGATCCTTATGACCATAGTCAGGCGTTCGACAGGCTGATGGATTATTATGATTTCACTGACGATGCTAAATGTCATATATTTGTGACAACATTGAGGAAAGATGCAAGACAGTGGATGAGGACTTTGCCTGCAGATTCAGTCTCGTCATGGTCCGAGCTATGCAACAAATTTCATGCTCGTTTTGGGAGTAATCGAAGGAGGGGAAAGCCTACAGGTTCTTTGGCTCAAGTTCGACAGTTTTCGAACGAGTCCCTATGTCAGTATGTGAAGCGCTTCAGAGAGGCAGTTGGTCAGGTGACTGATCTTAATGATCTTCAGGCTATTGGGTTGTTTCAAAATGGCTTAGATTTGGTGAAGTCTGAGAAGTTGGTGAAGAAGCTGATGTTTCATCATCCGAAGAGTCTGGCCGAAGCTTTTGATAAAGCTGAGGGATATATTGTGGTGGAGGAAGCTATGAATAGCTTGAAGCGTCCTTCTTCGGATGGAATGAAAGAGATAGATACCAAAGCTGAAGGCGATCAAAGGAAGGGGGGATGAAATAATGATCGGCTAGAGGGTAGCTCAAAGTAGTACAACAATAATTGGCGTCAGGGAAGTAATCGCCCACCTGCTCCTACCCAGAAGGTGAATTAGGTATACACCAAACTGAATACAGATAGGTCGATAATATTGGATCAGATTAGGAATCAGCCGTACTATGAACCACCTCGTGACAATATTAAGCCTGGACAGGGCAATACTCAGAAATTTGTGTCTATCATCAGGCCACAGGTCACGACATGAATGAATGGTATAGTTTGAAGGACTTTGTGGAGAGGAGGGTTCAGAGTGGTGTGTTGGTTCAGTATGTGGCCGGAAGGGATCATCAACAGGATCAGCCGAGCGGTGATCGAACTGTTCAAGTGGTTCTACCGGTTCAACCCATACAACCTGTTCCAAATCAACCGCCAAGACACGTCGTTGATGTAATTATCGGTGGGATAGAAGGAAAATTGATAGGGAAGAAGAGGTGGAGTTATCTGGACTCGGTTATGTCCGTGGCGGGTGTTTTTTCGAAGACCGACAGACCGTATCCAGGCACAGTCATATTGTAAGACCCCAACTTTTATGAATAAAGATGATTTTTCTATAAATATCATTTTTGAATATTATGGAATGAATTTGATATAATGTTATAGTTGTGGGTAATATTTATAAATTTTACAAAGTACGCAAGTTGTTATATAATATTTGATTGGTCGAGGAATATTCATTTTAACGAGGGAATATTAAATACGACGGCAAGACAATCATTAGTGGACCCCACAACGGAATTATTGTCGATTGAGAAAATGACAAAAATATTTTTATGAAAATAACGACGGAAGTTTTACACGTTAACTGTTGAAACACCGGTGTTAAAAAACAAGATGTCTGGCGTGATTGCATAGTAGCACGCGGTATTGATTATTGATGCTTACGTGAAAAGTCACTCGGTTTTGTTCAATTATTGCTACAATAATTATTGCAGATAGTATCTCACGTTATTTGATTCAATTATTGTTGATATTTTATATATTATTAAATCAATAATTGAGATAACAAAGTTATTAATATTATTATTTGCAATATTAACGATGTCTGTAAGTTACATCGAGGAGAGGTTTGGTCATTTAATTGCTACCAATAGGAGAAATCCTTATCGAAAGCCCCTCTTTCCTAAGAGCGACACCGGGTCAATTAATAGTGTGAATTATAATAATGATGATGAATTTTGTTTTATTATTATTATAAATGTAATAAAATGCAGAAAATTTTTATATAAAATAAAATACTTTTTATAAAGTTTTGTTTTATTTGATTATAAATAGAATATAATATATTTTATTATGCATATTATTTAAGATAGTAAAATCTTTTTTTATAAAAGAGAATACTTTTATAAAGTTATTTGTTTTATTAGATTATAAATAGAATATATTATATTTTATTATGCATAGTGTTTGCATAGTGCCTGCATAGTATTTACATAGTAATTTTTTTTTATATAAAACAGAATACTTTTATAAAGTTATTTGTTTTATTAGATTTTAAATAATATATATATATATATATATATATAAATAGAATTTATTATATTTTATTGCATAGTATCTTTTCCATTCTCCTATAAATAGGATGCTTAGTTAGAATTGAAGACACACCAGAAATTAAGAGAATTCTTCTTCTATAATCTTGAGCGTATTTCTTTAGAGTTTTAAGAAGCTTTGAGCATAAAAAACAGTATAAGTTTTCTTCAAGAATATTCTCGCCCTACCTGTCGGAATACTCTTCTTTCTAAGGTAAAGGGTATTATTCTTTCGTATTCATGAAGAGAATTATTTTCTTTCAATACTCGTAAGAGCTGTTATTCCATTCTTAATTATTATGTTAGAATAACTTTATCTCATCCAATCACCGCATACATGGTAAAATTCTTACATTATTTCATTCTTTATTATTACATTGGAATAAACATGCAATGAGGCTCATCGTATGCTGGTGAATTCTGTTGTTATTCCATTCTTTATTATTACGTTGGATTATCTACATGCTGCGGGTTACGATGACTGGTTCCATTCTTTATTATTACATTGGAATAACTCGCCTATGTGGATTACCGCATGCATAGTGAATGATCCTTTGTATTCATTCCTTATTAAACTGTGGAAATAATCTGTCTACGTGGATTACCGCATGGCGGGCAAAAATCCATTTGCAGTTTTATATATTCTATTATACTCAGTTGGTTAAAGTTTTGGCTACTATACTCCATAAAATTAGTAGAATATCCTGAATATTGCGCTTCATCCAATATCTTTTCATGAAAATATTCTTTTGAGCATTTTTGAATTTTACTCCACAAAGCAGTATCATGTTGAAAATTTGGACGTAATTGATTTCAGGATAAATTAACTTATAAATCTTTAAAATTTATTCTTGAACTTGTTTTATTAAATTATTATGTCAATGTCATCATCCTCATGCTTATATTATGATGAAAGTCATCTTTGGCTTACGTGCATAGATGGACTTGGTATGATTATGACTAGGATCATTCTAAGTATAATCATGACTGTAATGTTATAAATGATGTGGTAAAAGTCCTCAAAGTGGCTTTGTAGTGCATTGATGGATGCGCTTTTTGTATGATAATGACCGAAATTATTCGGTGATATAGTCATGACCATTGATGATTTAATGAATATTCTTCGCTTGTAGTAGTGCGAGGATGACTCGATGATGTGGTTTATTTATTTGTCGAGTCTCGCCGATAAAAATTGATGAAAACATTTTAAATCATAAAAGATAGTAGATATCATGCTCTACTTGACTCTTCTAATGGATTGCTTATTCCGCTGCAGTTAAACTTGGTGTCTATTGTATTTTATCAGTTTAATATTGTTGAAGGCTAATGATATATTATCCTGCATTATCTTAGTCATAATATTTCTTACTGGGCTAGTTGAGCTCACCTTTTTGCTTTCATTGTTCTCTTCATGAAATGAGAACGTAGCCAGGACTAGTCGGGGAACGGAGTGACGGTCCAGATGATAGTATTAGTAGTCCTCACTATTCTATAAAATAGTGTAATAATTAATGTATTGAGGACTTATTTTGAGTTTGAATACTGTCTAGAAGACAATATTTGTATTAAAACTCACAGCTCATGTTGTATATTTAAGGTTATATTTGTATTCTGTACCATGTATTTGGCGACTCAGAATAGGTGATGTATACATGTTTTGGGGCGTCACACATATCTTTCACTGATGAGGATTATCCTTCGGAGCCCATCGAACCCCACGTGAAGGCGCGATATCCGGAATCAAATATTCATCTTTGCACTCTGTGCCAAAGATATTCATCGATTGGTCATGTTCATCTAAACACTGTTCATCTTTGCACTACAGCCAAAGATATTCATCGAAATCATTCATCTTTGCACTACGTGCCAAAGATATTCAATAATATCATCATTTAAGACTGAGGATGATGAAAAATATTTTTAAAGAAATGAATCCAGTGAAACAAAATGACAAGAATTAAGGATTAAGGATTCGTACTTTGTTTTATCCATGTCCAAAAAATACCTCAAAAATAATCATAGTGGTGTAAAATTCAAGAATGATCAAAACATGGATACAATCAAAGCTAGTATCCACAATAAAATACAATAGACAACAAGTTTCAGATCAATATTCGTAGCGGAAATAATAATTCATAGAAGAGTTACGTAGAGAATGAAATCTACTATAATCTATGAAATTAAAAGTTCATCATCAATATTTTATCCCTGTAACATCAATCAATATTCATCTTGAATCAAATATTCATCTTTGCACTATAGGCCAAAGATATTCATCAGTTGGTCATGTTCATCTCAACACCTGTACATCTTTGCACTACGGGCCAAAGATATTCATAAGAAAATCAACCATCTTCGCACTACAAGCTAAAGATATTCAGTAATACCATCATTTAGGACTGAGGATGATGAAAAATATTTTAAAGAAAACGAATCCAGTGAAACAAAAGAACCAGTATTATGGATTCGTACTTTAAACAATCTGAGTTCAAAAATACTTCATAAATAATCATAGTGAAGTAAAATTCAAGAATGATCAAAACATGGATACAATCAAAGCTAGTATCCACAATAGATATTTTGGACAAAAACAAAAATTTAATTTTTACGTGAATAGTGTCATATATATCGTGAATAGTCTTTAGACACGTGAATAGTAACCCAGATACACTAAAAGACAAGAATTTCACAAGAAAAATCTTACCAATAATCCAAAGATAATGATATTAGAAGAAATGATATCATTTTAAAAAAATAATATCCCTTACCTTGAAAAAGTGTGTCTTACATTTGGAATCACTGATTATAGTCTTTGAAGGAACTTTGATAGTATAAGAACACTCAAAGTATCAAAATACTCACAAAAATACGCTCGATAAATATAGAGAAAAAGGGAGAAAACTTCAATTTTGGTGTGATTTTCAATTCTAACCCAAGCACCTATTTATAGGAAAATGCTTAGAACACCAAAATGAGAAAATTTAATAAAATATTATATATATATATATATATTATAATTTCCTATGCACACTTTCATAGATTCAAATCATCAGCCAAACAAGTGGTCCCCCTCACCAAAATCAATAAAAATATTTTTCTTAATAAAAACTCCCAAAAATAAATTATTCCGGAACTTCGGAACTTCAATAATTCATAATAAATAGCCTTTTTGTCAGAAAAATTCAAAACTTATGTCTTTTCCATAGGAAATTTCATTCTCTACAACTTTGTAGAAGAAATTTTTTCCAAATTCAAATGTAAACCCAAGAAATCCACAAACGGATAATTTACATTTATAATCAAATTTCAGTCAAGAAATGGGCCCACAGACATGTTTAACATGTTTTAAACAACTTATACAACAAAAATACTCTTCTTCCTTATATATTCATATATCCCACATTCATTGTAAAAATATCACCATTATTATATTATTAAAATATAATAATATATTTAAATGAATTGTTTATCAGAAAAGAAAAATAAGAATTTTTTTAACAATTGTCACATTAAAATTTTCTCCATCTATATCCACATAAAATGAATATTTTCCTTATCATATAAATCAATAATTAATTATTCACAAATAATATTACGTAATCACAATCATCGACTAACCGAGCGGTTCAGGAAAAGGAGGTTTTCCAATAAGGATTTTCTCCTTACCTGGCGTAATTAGGTGACCAAACCTCTCCTTGATGTAACTTTCTAGACATTGCCAATAATGTTATCTAATAATATTATTCAAATAATATGAATTATTGATCCGATAATGAAAATATCATTGTGTAGTGACAATTATTGAAACAACAATAATATAAAATATCAACGTACCAATTATTGAATCAATAAAATAAAATATTGAGCGAGAACTCATCGTAACAATTATTGAGTAATGCCTTCATACGTAAGAATCAATAATTGGTGCAATCTGCAGTAATCTTCTTGTGTTTTAACCACCGAGTATTCCAACAAAGATAATTGGTAATAACTACGCCAGTTATTTATAAACAACTTATACTTGACATTTTTTCATCCAATCGCTTTTCGTTATGGGGCCCACATTAAATTGCTACGTGTCGCATTTAATATTCTCGACAAAGTAAGAATATTTCACGACCAAATGAATATTCTCAGATAAAAATGAATATTTTATAACCACTTGCATATTTGAAATATTTGTGTATTTTACCCATAAATAACCACATTAATCAAATCAACCCTTACTATTTCAAAATAATAAATAGAGGAAATTTAATTTTATTTATAATAAGTTGGGGTCTTACAACCTCCCCTCCTTATGAAATTTTATCCTCGAAATTGACGTACGTACTTGGTGTTTCGAAAAGGTGAGGATACCTCACTTTCATTTTCGTTTCCAACTCCCAGGTCATTTCCTTAATAGCATGGTTTCTCCACAAAACTTTAACTTGTGGTATGACCTTTGTACGTAAGACATGCTCCTTCCTATCCAAGATCTTGACAGGTACCTCCTCGTACGTTAAGTCTTCGGCTATCTCATCCGGTTCTAACTCAATAACGTGGTTCGGGTCTTTAACATATTTACGAAGCACAGATATATGAAAAATATTATGAACACGAGACATACTTGGAGGTAACGCAAGTCTATAGGCTACATTTTCTACTCGGTCAAGAATCTGAAATGGACCAATAAATCGTGGATTGAGCTTTCCTCTCTTCCTGAATCTTGTAACTCCCTTCCATAGGGCAACACGCAACAATACATAATCCCCAATACTAAATTCCACGTCCTTTCGATGAAGATCCGCATAACTCTTTTGTCGATCTTGAGCCATTTGTATACGTTGTCTGTGACGCCCCCAAAATTAGGTATACATCACCCATCTTGAGTCGTCAAATACATGGTACAAAATACAAACTTAATTATACAAATATCGTGTAACATACGACAATACATAAACTGAGAGTTCTAATAGGAATATTGTCATCTAGACAATATCCATACTCAAGGAGTCCTCATTACATTTATTGTCACACTATTTAATGTAGAATAGTGAGGACTACTAATCTTATCTTCGGACCATCACTCCTTTCCCCAGGACTCGTCCCCAAACTATATATTCTCATTTCAAGACAACATTGAAAGAAAGGGTGAGCTCAACTAGCCCGAAGAAGAAATATTATAACTAAGATAATCTGTAATAAATTATCATTAGTCTTCAACAATGTTAAACCGATAATATATAATAGACATCAAGTTTAAGCTACTTGCAAATAAATATGCAATCCATTAAAAGAGTCAAGTAGAGAATAAAGTCTACTATCTTTTATGTTTTAAAAGGTTTTCATCAATTTTTATCGCAGAGACTCGAATTTTAATAAATAAACCACCACATCTAATCATCCCCGCATTACACGGCCAAGGATTTTTATTAAATCATCAATGGTCATGATTATATACTGAATAAACCCCGGTCATAATCATACCAAAAACTATTCATCAATGCATTACAGTCATTGAGGACTTTTATCACATTATTTATAACAGTGTCATGATTATACCGAATGATCCCCTGGTCATTGTAAAAATATCTCCATTATTATATTATTAAAGTATAATAATATATTTAAATGAATTGTTTATCAAAAAGATAAAATAACAATTTTTTAACAATTGTCACATTAAAAATTTTCTCCATCTATATCCACATAAAATGAATATTTTCCTTATCATATAAATCAATAATTAATTATTCATAAATAATATTATAGAATCACAATAATGACAACCGGCCGTTCCCAGAAAGAGGGGGCTTTCCAATAAGGATTTCTCCTTACTGGCGCGCAATTAGGTGACCAAACCTCTCCTTAGACAGAACTTTCTAGACATTGCCAATAATGTTATCTAATAATATTATTCAGATAATATGAATTATTGATCTGATAATAAAAATACTGTGTAGTGACAATTATTGAAACAACAATAATATAAAATATCAACGTAGCAATTATTGAATCAATAAAATAAAATATTGAGCAAGAATTCATCGTGAATAATTATTGAGTAATGCCTTCCTACGTAAGAATCAATAATTGGTGCAATATCGTGTGCTACTGTGTTTTAACCACCGGGTATTCCAACAGTATTAACGGTAACAACTACGTCGTTATTTATAAACAACTTATACTTGTCATTTTCTTCATCCAATCGCTTTCCGTTATGGGGCCCACACTAGGCTGCGCCGTCGTAAGAATATTCCACGACCAAACGAATATTCTCCGATAAAAATGAATATTTTATAACCACTTGCATATTTAAAATATTTGCGCATTTTACCCATAAATAACCACATTAATCAAATCAATCCTTACTATTTCAAAATAATAAATAGAGAAAATTAAATTTTATTTATAATAAGTTGGGGTCTTATATTTTTCGTCTCCATTGTTGAAGTGTTTGATTCCATCCGAAGCTGAATATGCTCTTTGAGAAGTTCACGAAGGCATCTGTGGCGACCATATGGCTGCTAAGTCATTAGCCTACAAAGTAGTTCGTCAAGGGTATTACTGGCCTACAATCTTCAAAGAAGCTACGGAATACGTGAAGAAGTACGAGAAGTGCCAGCTCAACAGTCCGATCCCGCATCAGCCACCAGAAGAGCTATACTCGAACTTATCTCCTATACCCTTTGATGTCTGGGGGGTAGATATATTGGGTCCATTGTCGAAAGCTAAAGGTCAGGTCAGTTTTGTTATAGTTGCCATTGATTATATGACCAAATGGGTAGAAGCGAAGCCATTTAGGTTGATAACGGAACAAGAATGCTTGAAATTCATGAAGGAGTCAGTAGTGTTTCGTTTCAGAATTCCTAAGGTGGTGATATCGGACAACGGACGCCAGTTCGTGGGATCGAAGTTTGAAGCATTTTTGAAGGAGTTGGGGGTTCAACACAGAAAGACTTCAGTAGCTCATCCATAGTCGAACGGGATTAAGCGTAGACTGGATGAAGCTAAAGGAACATGGCCAGAGGAGCTACTCAGCGTATTATGGGCTTATCGGACTACACCGAGGACTACAACAGGAGATTCACCTTTCAGATTGGCCTATGGTACTGATGCCTTAGTCCTACTTAAAATTGGATCTCCAAGTCTTCGGGTCAGTTAATAAAAGGAGATATACAATGAAGAAGGGCTGAAGACCAATCTTGATTCGCTCGAAGAAGTCAGAGAAATAGATTTAATCAGATTAACAGCCTATCAGCGAAGAGTGGCTAAGCATTACAATAAGGGGGTAAAGCTTCGTAGATTTGAAGTGGGATATTTCGTCCTCAGGGAAGTCGAAGCATCAACGCCTCAAAACATGGGAAAGCTGATGCCGAATTGAGAAGGACCGTGTGAAGTTGTTGAAGTACCAAAGCCAGGAACTTATCGGTTGAGAGCATTGAACGGATCAGAGATCAAGAATACTTGGCATACTGGTAGACTTCGGAAGTGCTTTCAGTAAAGATTGAGTCAGTCTCCCGGAAGTCTGTAAATATTTGGATCATCATCAATAAAAGATTCATTTTTTCTCAATTGATCTTCTCTTATTGGTCCAAACTTCATCGGAGTAAGGAGGTTCGGGTGGACTCGCTGGACATTCGATGGTAGCCTTATCGGCAGGTGTGTCCTTATGAATTTGTTAGAACCCCGTGTAGTAAACAAACTTCATCGGTGTAAGGAGGTTCGGGTGGATTCGCTGGCCATTCGATGGTAGCCTTATCGGCAAGTGTGTCCTTATGAATTTGTTAGAACCCCGTGTGGTAAACAAACTTCATCGGTGTAAGGAGGTTCAGGTGGACTCGCTGGCCATTCGATGGTAGCCTTATCGGCAGGTGTGTCCTTATGGATTTGTTAGAACCCCGTGTGGTAAATAAATTCCATGGTCCTTACATAATTATACGTACCCTGCGTGGTAAACAAATTTCCGATGGTGCAAGAAGGATTGGCTGGATTTATGTGAGACCTCAAATTTTATGAATAAAGATTTAAATTTCTTGAAATATTGTTTTTTGAATATTATGGTGTGGATTTGATATAATGTTATAGTTGTGGGTAATATTTATAAATTTTGTAAAGTATGCAAGTTGTTATAAAATATTCGTTTGGTCGGGGAATATTCTTTTTGTCGGGGAATATCCATACGATGGCACAATCATTGTTGGACCCCACAACAGAAGTATTGTCATAATTAGAAAACGACAGAATTATCATTTTATAAAAATAACGGCGAAAGTGTTACTGTTAAAACTTTTGAACTACCCGGTAGTAAAAGTACAGTAATACGCGTGGTTGCATAGCAGGACAGTATTGATTATTGATGTTTACGTAAGAAGTCACTCAGTTACACTCAAATATTGCTACAGTAATTGCTTCATCATATCTCTCATATTATTGATTCGATTATTGTCACATTATCATCTGCATAATATTTTATATATTATCAAATCAATAATTGAGACAAAAAAGTTATTTATATTATTAAATTATAATATTTACAATGTCTAGAAGTTCTGTCAATGAGAGGCTTGGTCATCTAATTGCGCGCCAATAAGGAGAAATCCTTATCGGAAAGCCTCCTATTTCCTGGGAACGACCTGGTTGTTAAATATTGTGAGTTATAATATTAATGATGAATAAGTTCGTGTTGATGAAAGATGAATTTGATAGTTCCATTGTGTTGGGATTATTAGTGTTAGTAGAAAACGACATCTATTCCGATGATAATTGATGTTTGGGGGGGTTATATTGATAAATCGGGTAATTAATTGGATAAATAAGTAATTAATTGCTACTAATTCACATGCTTATATAACTATTTATTCACATGTGTGTACTATTGAATCACATGTGTGTACTATTAGGGGAGTTGGTGCAAGATTGATAATACTTGCATGACTAAGTTAAAAATGGAGGTACTATACTGTAATTCATATTTTTACATGATTATAACTATTGATTCACATGATTAAACTATTGATTCACATTATTTACTATTAGGGGAGGTGGTGCAAGTTTGATAATAATTGCAGGACTAAATTAAAAATGAAAGAAAAGTTGGAGGTATTGTACTGTAATATTTCGAGCCCCAAAACGTGCAATTATCGAAACTATATTTTCCTATAAATAGAAGCTCATTCTTCCTTCATTTCTCACCAATTCACTAAAGCTTTAGAGAAATTATTATAGAGAGAAATTATTGAAAGAAAGAAGAAGAGAAGTCTGCTACCTCACTATTCCAATATCCAGCTTTTTTCTAAGGTAGTGGGTATTATTTATTTTTCAGATTCATGAAGAGAGCTATTGTTATTCCATTCCTTATTATTATGTTGGAATAACCTATCTATGTGAAGTACCGCATACATGGTGAAATTCTTCATTATTCCATTCTTTATTATTACATTGGAATAACTCGTCATCATGCTTGATCTATCGCGTACGTCAGTGAATTCTCATTGTTATTCCATTCTTTATTATTTGCATTGGAATATCCCGTCTGCATGCGATTTACTCATGACCTGGTTCCATTCTTTATTATTTTGTTGGAATATCCTTTCTGTGCGGTTTACGCATGACCTGGTTCCATTCTTTATTATTACATTGGAATATCTCGTCATGCATGCGGTTTACGATAACTCGGGTTCCATTCTTTATTATTACATTGAGAATAACACATGTCTGTCTGATCTATCGTATGCATGTTGAATTCTTCTGTTATTCCATTCTTTATTATTCTGTTGGAATAACCTGTCTATGTGGATTACCGCATGCATGGTGAATGATCATTTGTATTCATATGAATAGTATTTTTATTTAAAAGGGGTTTCTGGCAGGGGTAGTTTCATAATTTTTTTGACCCTCAAAAATTCTGGAAAAATTTAAATGATAATTTGATGAGTTTTCTATATTGTGTCCAAAGATGGCGATTTTTGGATGTATAGATTAAGGGTTATGGATTTTATGGGAAAAGACTATTTTAAAACTAAACCCTTATAACTCCTTGTGGTTAACTCCAAAATTGGTGAAATTTTTATTGGGAGTACATATATATAACGAGAGTATACCACTGTAAATTTGGAATTTTTGGATAAAAGTACAATTTATGATAAATGTCTAAATATTAAAGCTTTTGGCCATATGAAAATAATAAATGAATTTTAAAAATTTCGAGAAAAATATATATTCAATATGGGACTATATTCTGTTAAATCCTAGAAAAGAAATATTTTTGAGACTGATTTGGTATTTTTCATGAAAATGAACTAGTTATGAGTAAATGAATTAAATATGTTATGTGAAGTAACAAAATTGGAAAATAGAATTTTATAGCTTGGGAATCCTATATAGGATATAATATGCAGATTTTTGATGAAGGATTTGATCATTGGTGATGAAATCTTATGAGTATAACATTTTTGAATGATTAAATGCATTATTTGGTAAAGTGTAAATAATTGAAATAAATTATTTATAAGTTTAAGAAGTGATTAAAATATTATTATAATATTAATAATATTAGATGATGAGTTTATTAAGTGATTGATAATATTTGGATAAATTTAAAGTCTTTAATATTTATCCTTGTTTTCGTTTAATTAATGCTTATATCATTGTCATCATCCTCATGCTTATATTGTGAAGAAAGTCATCTTTGGCTTACGTGCATAGATGGACTTGGTATGATTATGACCGAGGATCATTCGGTATAATCATGACCGTAATGTTATAAATGATGTAGTAAAAGTCCTCGATTGGCTTTGTAGTGCATTGATGGAAAATTTTTTGTATGATTATGACTGAGGATTATTCGGTATAGTCATGAATTATTGATGATTTAATGAATATCCGTGGTCTGTAGTAGTGGGGATGATTCAATGATGTGGTTTATTTATTAAGCTGAGTCTCATCGATAAAAATTGATGAAAACATTTTAAAACATAGAAGATAGTAGATATCATGCTCTACTTGACTCTTCTAATGGATTGCTTATTTCGCTGCAGTTAAACTTGATGTCTATTGTATTTTATCAGTTTAACATTGTTGAAGGCTAATGATTATTTATTCTGTATTATCTTAGTCATAATATTTCTTACTGAAGCTAGTTGAGCTCACCCTTTCTTTCATTGTTCTCTTGAGAAATGAGAATATACCGGACGCGAGTCGGGGAACGGAGTGACGATCCAGATGATAGCATTAGTAGTCCTCACTATTCTGTTAAATAGTGTGATAATAAATGTAATGAGTACTCCATTGAATGTGGATATTGTCTAGATGACAATATTTGTATTAAAAGTCATAGCATATGTTTTGTCGTATATTACACGATGTTTGTATAATTAAGTTTGTATTTGTATTCTGTACCATGTATTTGGCGACTCAAGATGGGTGATGTATACCTGTTTTGGGGGCGTCATAATTTATCTTTTACATGATCTGTTTCACACTTCGGTAACGATAAGTATGCATTACTTTATTTTATTCAAGTGTTGAGTTTGGTTCTTTGAGTTCGGTTTATGTTATTCTTTAACTTAACTGGTATATGATTCACTTGATTAACAGTTTAAGTTAAGAAACTTATACATTTTTTCAAGATAATTGATACTGAATTATTGACAAGAAAGGATTAATACCGAAGTCATAAGGAACAAAGTTAACTATTCATTAATATTTAAACGAATACATAAAGAGATAAATTTTTTTACAAAGTTCCTAACAAGTCTAAAAGAAGACAAAGGTCATTATTAAGCATCATCCTCTTCACCATTCAATGAGTCGAGAAGGGAAGGGTCTACCTTAGCTTCGACAAGTTTCGCCTTGCCTTTGTTTCGGCATTCTTCATAACCTTCAGAAAACATCCAAACTATATCTTCATTTAGCTCAGCCGACTTTCTGTAGTCTGCTTGGATGTTCTTCCGGAGTTCTTCAGTAAGAGGAGGACCCAAATCCCTAAGGGCACGAAGTTCCCGGACCTCTTAATCCACCTTCTGGCGTTCTTTCAGACGACGAAGCTCTCTGGTCTCGAACTCGTTTACTTGGAGAGCTAAGCTTTTGTTGGTCTTCGCCAAGGTTTCATTCTTTTGAACGAGGATTTCGTTCCTTCGAACAAAATCCACATTCATATCAGTGATCGCCCGGTGATCTGCCTTCATTTTCTCCATCTGTTCTTTGGTCTGGGCCAGGTCTTTTCGAAGACATTCATTGTTGAACTGGGCGATATTAAGATTACCTCTTTCATTTGCCAAGCAGAGTTCAAAATGGCATTTTCCTTTCGAGCTTCTATATATTTGGGACGGAGACTCCCGAAAATAGCATTTGCCTATATATGTTCATTATTAATCTGTCAGTTTCAAATAAAATAGTAGAAGGATAAGTATGAATATCAAAAAATTACTTACTTTGGCTTGATACTTCATGCCTTCATCTATCAAATCCAAGATTGAGCTGTTGCCAAATCTATGATCATCAGTATCACGGACAAAAGAATTATAGAGTTGGAAAGGGAAATGCTCATTTAATTCCAGCCAGAGGGTAGGGGAAGCCACGGTTTCCGGCCTGTCTTCAGAAGAAGATGGCCTTGACGGCGACGATGGGGGTTGCTCGGGAAGTGGTGGTGGTTGAGTATATGCAGTTTTGGGTGGTGACGGTTGGGCATATACAACTTCAATTATCGGTTCATATTGATCACTTGAGGAGTGATTTCTTTTGCGAGTTAGGGATGGAATAGGATCTTCTTGCTCTTCTGTGTCCTCTTCAGAAGCGACAATCTCCACAGGTATGACGGGGGGAAGATCGGCTTCAATTGAAGGCACTCTAAGTTCTTCGGCAGTGAGTGAAGTTATTTTAGTCCTCTTCTTTTTTGGTACGGATGACTCGACTTCGTTCATCCAAAGGAAAATCAAGTACACTCTCACTGAAAGTTGTTGGAGATGTGGGTTTGGCTTTTCGAGCTGCTCTTTTCCTTAGGCGAATAGGAGAAGGTTCGGTTGGGGAAGGAACTTCGGTTGACTGAGGGTTGGTTGTTGGAATTTCAGCCGGTGGAGACTCTTCAGTAGGAGGTTCAACACTTGAGGGTTCACCAGGGGATTCTGAATCTTTTCCAGATAAAAACTCTTTAAGATCTTTCGTATCTGAAGAGGTTGGTTTGATCAAAGACACTGCAAGAAATAAATGACAACAGTTCAGAACTAGTACTATCACGAATTTTTAGAAACTATGTCAAAAAATAGCTCAAGGCTTACGTTTGTGGTCGTATAACCACGCTTGTTTGGTAAGAAGTCTGTAGCTCTATTCTTTCTTTGGGAAGTTCGCCAAGAGCTCTATCATTTCATTTATGCGCTCTTTGGAGATATCCCTAACATCTGCAGACAGCCTCTCACCAATAGTCAAATCAGGGATAGAAGATATCTCTGGTCCTTTGACAAAAAACCATTTTTCATGCCATCCCTTGTTACTCGAAGGAATATTTACCAAAGATCGCCTCTCGAAGTTCTCGTCGGGTTTCGAAGACTGTTTACTTAGGGATTTAAACCCCTTTTAACGAGATTTACCGGCATAATAAATAGCAAAGAAAAAGTCCAAGGTAGGTGTACTCCCTACCTCGTGGCAGAACGCGACAAAGGCTAAAATGTGGATGTATGAGTTAGGGACAAGTTGGGTAAAACCGACGCCGATAAACCCTAAAAGAGTAATCAGAAAAGGGTGCGGAGGAAAATGAACTCCCTTCTCCAGAATGGTAAGTGGAATGGCGGTCCAACCATCCGGCCTTTGATACATCTTCTCGGAGGAAGAGGGCACTCTCAGTTGGTGAGTATTCGGAATTTGGTAACGCATCCGAATGTTGTGCAATTCAACCTCGGTAATTGTAGAGGGGGTGTTGGCATGGGAAAAGCGTTTTGTGTCCTTAAAGAATTCAGATGGTGGAAGAGTGGGTTTCAGAATTGGATTTTTGCTGGCAGTAGCGGCTGATTTAGGATTGGAGCCTGAAGCCCCTTTGGTAGGACTTAAGTTAGGAGGAATGGAGGTGATTGGGGTTACCTTGAGAGGGCTTTCTTGACCGGATTCTTGAGAAGCCATTATTAACGATTTGCAGAGAAGAAAAAAGGTTCGAGAGAACAGATGAAAGCTCAAGAGACTGAAAAATTTGAAATGTCAAGTAAAACCGTCAATTTGGGAAAAAGTCACTTTTTATACTAGCAGTTGTCTCTTCAGTTGTTCACGTTACACAAGGGCGGCGCATTAATTGATAGGCATGATGAAGAATTCAGAGGGATAGTGTCCAAAGTAAGACTCCAGCATTAACCGACCTGGGCTTCTCAATTGGGCTTTCAGTTTTATTTTATTCCGCTGTGGGATATTTATCAGATATGTCTCAGTTGGTTTTATTTTGGGCCTCTTTCGATCCTATTAAGTTCTTTATATCATGGACCGTTTACAGTTTTCTATTAAACGGCCATGATATTTTAAGTATTGGGCCGAATGGATTGGGCCTATTTATTTGGTTAATCTCTTGGGTCATCTCTATTGGGCTTGGCCAATTGGGCCAAGTCAGTGGGTCCTCTTGATTGGATTTTGAAAGACTTGGGCTGAATTGATTGGACCGACCCATTACATATTTAAATATCTACATCTTTGACCGGTAATGATAAAAAAGCATGACAGTTGATCGAGATGTCTGTAAAACATTAATGTGGATGGAATTTTAGTCGGCCGGCGGTGGAAAACAGGGAGATGATGTAGCAGGTACTGCATGTAGTCGGCTAAGATCACTAAGGAGTAGGAAACTGTGTCAGTGGGTAGGGTGTGGCACAAGAAATCGAGAAGGAGAGTATATGATAGCAAGAGGGTCGATCAAGGATAGGTAACTAATATTTTTATCTCTCTCAATACACTAGATATTTTATCCTCCATTGTTAACCTTGTGATCGCTCAGATCGACTCTCACGGAAGTTATCCCCAAACGATTCCAAGCCGTCAAGCTTTTGGTGTTGATCGTGTTTATTGTGCAGGATCGGATGCGTCTTACGTGATTGGGACGTCGAAAAGGATCTTGGCGTTAACACTATTCATGCGAAGAAGAGCTTGTAAAATTATCAAATTTACTTAAACGAGTCGAATCTCAACGAGCACCCTAATGCTAAGATTCGGCTCGACAGAAAAAAATTGAGCTCGAATTCGACTCGGATTTGATAAAATTTTTTTAATTTTGCATCAAATTCGAATCGGACCTACTCGGCTCGTAAATACTCAACTCATTTATAAAACGAGTTACTCATTAGCCTTCAAATCGAGTTTCGAATATGAACCATTTCACTTAATATTGAACCACTACATACTAAATTAATTATTGAACTAATTTATATATAAAAGTTTTTTACTTTTATTTATGTAAAAAAATTACAAATAATATAATACAAATTGACAATCAATTAATCGATTTATTCAAGTAAAAGTTTACACAATTTAATACTACACTTTATAAATTATAAAGATTGATACAAATATCACATATTTAGCTTGGTACTAGGACTGAACAAAAAATTGATATAACTAAATAATTGAATCGAACCGAATTTTTTAACCGAATTTTTTTGATAATTCAGTTATTTTTTACAATTCGATTACATCCGAATTTTTATCCGATTTTCGTGGGTTCAAGTTTTGAATTTAAGCTATTCGGCTAACTGCATAATCGAACAACTTATAAAAAAATTGCAAGTCTTAAAGGTTAACATTATAATCTCTCTTGTATGAGTCTGATCTTTTATGAGTTATGGCTCGTCATTCATCTCTACCCTAAGTCCCTAACCTAAGGCCAAAACCTCAGTACTCCCCAAATCGCTGCATAAGGTCTTCCACAGCCTCGCCCTCCGCAGCCCGCCCTTCGCATCCTCTACCCTTCTGAGTTCTGGCCTTCTACGATCCCCAAATCGTCGCCTATGGTCCTCCGCCTTCCGCCTAGTTAGGCTCGTGCTCTTTCAATTGTGAGCTGGTAAACCTTTGCTTTTCTGAATTGGGTCTCAGTTTACTTCCTCTATTTCTTAAGAGCATTCATCATCTGGGTTTTTGCGTATATAGGGTCATTGAGGATTTGTTTTGTGAATCAAACAATGGAAGAAGATGAAGAAAATAGATTTTTATGCAAGTTTTATAACAAGATTTAGTGGAAAGTCCTTGGGCTTGGGCTTGGGCTTGGGCTTGGGCTTGGGCATGGGGGGGGGGGGGGGGGGTCACATGAGGGGTCTGATCTGCTCATCTGTAACAATGTTTAGTGGAAAGTCCTTGGCATGTTGTTGTGCTACTACTACCTAGTGCCTCCTGCAAGTATAGATATATACCGAATAATCGAATAATATATTCAGTTTATTCGATAATTTGATTAATAATTTGGATATTAAAAATGTATTAATTATTTTTGATTTTCGGTTATAACCGAATAAGCTATTCGGTTCGGTTATAACCGAATTTCTTAGCTCTACTTGTTAGTATGGATCAGACCAGTATTCGAATATGATTCATTGAGCAGGTATCGAGTATGGTTCGAGAAAAAATAAAATACTCGAACCATAGTCTAACGAATACTGGTATACTCGAATTCGATTCGTGTATCAATAAACAAAAAATGAGTATGGATCAGATTCGATTCGAATCAACTTCGAATTCAAGTTGTGGATTATATTTTCGAACCGATCTTGAGTCGGGTACCGAGCTACTAGGCTCGACGTACACCCCTAGTGGAAATATCAATTCTATTTTATAAAAATGGCAGGTCAACTTATCTTTTTTTGCGGTATTTCAACAAACATGTAATATTCACCTCACTAACATGGTATAAATACAAAGAAATTTGCAAAGGGAAAGTTTGAGGGAAGTTAAATATAAACTTATCTTCTAATTTCACAAATTAAATCGATAAAATAGATAGGAATTTTGGAGAGAGAGGAAAGAAAATTGGATTCTATTAGTCTGAACTTCTTAAAAAAATGATTATTGTTTGAAAACACTAAAAAATCATAAAATTAAATTAAACATTACTTGATGGCTCAATTGATTTTACTGTACAAATAGTTGAGATAAATACAAACTTAACGCATAAAATTATTGAGTATGTAAAAAATGAATACCATGAAGCTAAGCTACCTTGCGAATATTAAATATTTTTTTTTTCTTTGGCATTTTATCAAACAAGTAACTTTCGTATGGCAAATATTGGTAAAATTGAAATAAATTAAATTTTCATATGCATAAGTAAATTTAGATTTGGAGGGAGAAATACATTAATTGGGAAGGTTTAATGTTTATGTATTTGGAATTTCTAAATGTACTTTGAATTCAATTGTTCGCTTCTTTGATTTCCATCTTATGAGTAGAAGCGAAAAAAATAGCAATGAGACAATTCTCTACTTGTCGTTCTTACCCCTGTTGATATAATTGTACAAAAGTAGCCATGAATTTGAGTAAAAAGAAAATTTAAAAATTATTGATAATGAGATTTAGATCGACAATATTGATCGAGTTAACACATGTTATTTTTAAATTCTTATTAATAAAGGGTAATATATTAATTTTTCTTGCAGATTATGGTACATAATTTAAATATAAACTTTATTTATACAACTATTAAACTATCATGTAAAATACGACAAAACAGAATCTGTGAGTTTTAATATAAATATTATCTCGTAGACAATATCTAAACTCAAAATAAGTACCCATTATAATTATTATCACACTATTTTATAGAATAGTGAGGACTACTATAGCCACCATCTTGGACCATCACTCTATTCCCCGACTAGTCCCAGCTATATTTTCATTTCCTGAAGAGAACAATGAAAGAAAATGGTGAGCTCAACTAGGCTAATAAATAATATTATGACTAAGATAATTAATGTAGAATAAATTATGCTTAGTCTTCAACAATGTAAAATCTGATAGAATACAATGGACAACAAATTTTAGATCAACAATTACAGCAGAAATAACAATTCATTAGAAGAGTCAAGTAGAGTATGATATCTACTATCTTCTATGATTTAAAAGTCCATCATCAATATTTTATCTCTATAACACAACTCAATAAATATTTCACATCAACAAATTATCCATGCACTACGGAACAAGAATATTCGTTAGTATCACTAGTGGTCATGATCATGCCAAACAACTGTCTATCTATGCACTACGGGTCAAAGATGACTTTCACCACATCATTTGTCTGTAACATTATAGATCATGATTATACCAATACACAATTTCTTGTCATAATCATATCAATCAACAATCCATTTATGCATTACGGACAAAAGATAACTTTAACCACAATATAAATATGAGGATGATGACAATGATATAATAAAATCAATCAAGTGAGATCAATGATAAATATTAAAATTTTATAATTCAATTTATCTAGAGTTTAAGAATGTCCAAATTGTCAACATGATAATTAATTGTGGAGTAAAATTCAAGAATGATATTCATGTATCAAAAATAATTTGGATAAAAAGAAACTAATTTTATCGTGAATAGTACTTCGGGTGAATAATACCCGAGTGAATAGTACCCCGACATGAAAAGATTAAAGTTTAATAAAAAAATTCAGAAAAAAATTTCAGTAAAACGATACTAGATGAAGCGCAAAATTCAAGGTTATTCTACTAATTTTAGGGAGTATAGAAGCAATACTTATCAAAATAAGTGTAGATTTAGGGATATGAAACGAAATAATATTACTTACATATTATAGAGTATGGAAGAAAATAATATTTCTTACGAATATTGAACGAAAATAATATTCCTTACCTTAGTAGGAGAGTAATTTCGACTGGTATAGCGGAGATAGTCTTGAAGAAAACGTGCACTATTTGCTACACTCAAAGTATCCTTATACTCAAAAAAAATACGTACAATATTATAGAAGAAGAATTCTCAAATTTTGGTGTGATTTATATTTCTTAACTAAACATCCTAATTATAGGAGAATGGCAGGATACTGTTTAAAAGAAAATTACGGGTGAACAGAAAGAAATTTCACGAGCACAAAATCTACAAAAATTTAATTTTTACTATTCAACACTATGTAATAAAATATTCTAATAAAGCGAAAACTTTATATAAAATATAATATATAATCTATTTATAATATAATAAAATAAATAACTTTGCATATAATATAATTTTTTTTTTGTTTTATTACTATTATAATAATAATAAAATAAAATTGGGACAACTTTCTACCGTCGATTTTAAAAAATGAGTAAGTGGGGGTCCATGTAATAAGCCAAACTTACAATAAATACTTCATAAAAAATCCCTCTATTTATATCAAAAATTGAATAAATATTTACCTCAAATCACTTATTTTCAATAAATATATTTTTAATTTCTCAATAATTATTCATCATTAATATTATAACTCACAATATTGACAACCAGATCATTCCCAGAAAAGATGGTGCTTTCCGATAAGGACTTCTCCTTATTGCATTGGTGTACAATTAAATAACCTAACCCCTTTTCTTGATAAAACTTTTTACACATTGTCAATAATACAAATAATAATTATAAGTAACTTTGTCGTCTGAATTATTGATTTAATAATATAAAATATTGTGCAAATGATACTGTGACAATAATTAAATCAATAATATGAAATACTATGCAGCAACTACTGTAATAATTATCAAATGAACTGAGTGACTTCTTATGTAAGAATCAATAATCAGAGATACTGTGCAATATCGTGTGCTACTCTGCAACCACGCATATTACTGTACTTTTATCACTGGTATTTTAACAATTAACGATAAAAATTTTGCCGTTATTTTTATAAAAATATTATTTCTGTCGCTTTCTATATCCGACAGTAATTTCGTTGTGGGGTTCACCAATGATTGTGCCGTCGTACGAATATTTTCTGATAAAAAAAATATTTTCCGACCAAACGAATATTTTATGACAACTTGTTTACTTGTAAAATTTGCACATATTTCTCATAACTATAGCATTATATTAAATCAACACCTTATTATTCAAAAAAATATTTAGAGAAAATTAAATTTTTATTCATAAAAAAATGAGATCTTATATCTTATTTATTAAGAGACGATAAAAACAAATAAAATTTTATTAAATAATTTTATCCTCTTATTATTAAGAAATATTAATTGATAAAAAAAAACTACCCTATTCTTAATTTTTGAAGGAGAAAACTCCTCTGGTACTGTAAATAAAAGATGCCCCAACACATTCAAAATACTCAATTCTTCTCCTAGAATTATAATTCCTCCCTCCTTACGTGCCTTATCGAGAGTCGTTATATGATATTAATATTACTGAAGTGACGCCCCAAGTGATGCAATACTATTACTCTTTATTTATTGTCCCCCAACAAGGATGTAAACAAAGGTATATTATATATGGATTAGTTTAATCTAAATCATACTATCTTTTTTTTAATCATAAATTATGTTCCTAAATTTGATTACAACTTTAATTAATGGTTACTAGAAAATTCCATGATCTAGTTACCCTTTGATTAAAGGTATACATTAATTCTTTTATTTTAATTTAATCTCTCCGTCTCTCTCTCTCCCTCCAATTACCTTTAGTCAAGTCCACCTATCAAAAAAGGACAAAAAAAATTAAAGCGAAGCCAAGTGGTAAAGTTAGAATATACTATTAAAAAATTATCGTTTTAAAAAAAAAATTATTTTAATTTATTTATCGTTTATAATTTTTTTGAAGAATAAATTATTTATTTTTTCATATTATTTTTATCTTTTTTCATTGTCCTAAGAAATTCTCTCTTTTGTATTAATAATTTTTAACTTTCCATAAAGGGATAGTGATTTCAAACAAATTTTAATTATTAAATGATAATATTAAATGACTTTCTTAATCTATATACAAAAATCTTAAACGATAATTTTTTAAAAAAGTATACAATATTAGGCTGACTCTAGGGCTCATTCCTCTACGAATCAAACATATAATAATAATAATAATAATAAGAGTCCTTCTACGCCGATAGGGATTGGCGGCAAAGGATGACCGCCAAAAATTTTTTTTTTTTTTTTTTTTATAATGTCTCTCAAATAATTTATGTGATTTATTGAAACCGAAATTTTTTTAGAATAAATATTTGGATACATGTAAAAATATGTAGACGATGCATCGCATGCATATATTTTTTACATGTATCCAAATGACATCCAAATCATTTTATTCTGTAAAAATTCCAGTTCCAATAAATCACATAAATTATTTGAGAGACATTATAAAAAAAAAAAAAAAAAAAAATTGGCCGATCGCTGCCCCGGTTGGCTATTCCCAGTCGGCGTAGAATTATTGTAATAATAATAATACTGCACCTCCTTAATGCTAATTGGATACCTAAGTACCTGAAAATTAACTAGTATATTTTATAAAAACTGAACCAGTAAAATATTACATAGATTTATAAACTAAAATGGATGGGTGTTATATAATATTGCAGGAATGACGCCCCAGGTGACGTAATTGCACATTTAACTACTACTATTATTGTTTGTCCCCGACCAGCTAAGATGTAACTAGATCTAATCAAGTGTAGTACATATATATGTACTACTAATATTATAGTAAAATCTATATCTTATCTTTTATTTTTATCATAAGCTATCCTCCTCAATTTGTTTACAAATTTTATTTTCACCAGAAAATTGTGCTAATTCCTTTGTGTCGTTAGGATGTACGATTAAGGAAGTCAATTAAAAATATTTTTAATTTTAAAATTGCTATTAATTTATTTAATTTTAGACAGTATAATTATTAAATTTATAAATAAAAAATTATTAATTACAAGATTTACTACTGTTTTTAAAAGTTAAAGATGAATCAATTAATTATGTTCAAAATATATATCATTTCTAATTAATTAATTGTTTTAATTAATCTCTGCTGTCCCTCGTGGAGTAAAGTTGTCCTTTGAGATAGATTTAGGTTAAGTCCCTCTCGTTATAATAACTTTGTGTGAGTGCTTCGAGTGATGAGAACTGATTCAAAGAACACACCACGATGGTGACAATTCACCACCACTCCATGATTTTTCCACACCCATTACCATTTTTACTAAAAACACACCTCTCTTTCCTCTCTCTCTCTCTGTAACTTTTTTTTTCCCCTTCATATTTCATATAGGAATACAAAAATTTACTGACAGAGTTATAACTCTATTAGTAGTAGATTTAGGTTGCCAAAGAATTAGTCTGCAACTCTTGTTACCGTCCAAGAAAACAGAAAAAAGACGAGTCTTCCATTCATATAATATAGGACTACAAATTTTTGTACGGAACAAACGTACCAGCAACATCTACCGTTGAGCATAATAAATACTAGTACACATACTAAAATATCTTAAACCATACAGTAGTAGAATATGAAGAACAGAGTAGGGGCGGCTAAAATATTAAGAGTACTGTATATGTTGATCAGTAGTTCTTTATTTAACTCAGAAACTCAAAATATCTAGTTGAAGATTTCGTCCGTTTGTTAGTTTGAGCACGATAACCAACAATATCCAAAACAAAACAGTTGGGATTCCCATTTTTCTTTTGTTTCTTTTCTTCTTCTTTTTTACCAGTAGTAGTTAAGTACTAATAATGGACTTTCTTAGAGCACATTAAAGCTCCAAGATTTGATCTTTACCAGCTTAGAAGCCTTGATTGATATGTCCAATATAAGAAAGGAGCCAAGAGTTGGCCACAGAAAAAATATGAGCAAACTGATCAGGAGGGTCTCATTATTAGAGAATTAAACCCATTTTTCTGCAGCCAATTTTGGGACCTTACTATCTGCTGTGGGAATCCTGATGATGCTGCAGCAGTTGCAAATACTTGAGGACCATTGGATTGCCATTGATGATGATGATGATGATGATGATGATCATGATCATTGCTTGTATTGGTATTATTAGTATTAAGACAAGGGTCTCCTCCATTGGCTTCGATTCGCCCTCCGTTTCTGCTGCTTGGAAACTGAATCTGCTTTAATATATTATCAAGATTTTAATTAGCTAAATTAATTTTTTAAGGATTTGAACAAATTTCAAGTACTTATAAATAAACACAGTAAAAATGGTCTTAAACACCCACTTGATAATTTAATGAGTTGAGTTGAGGTGGAAACATGTGAAGCACTTGTGGCTCACCAGCTTTCATGAACTGCCCATATTTGTGCATTTCATTAGGCTTTACTGATCCTGGAGATTGAAGGTGAGTTTTGCTTAGAAGCTGCAATGTTTCTGTCTCGTTGTACCCATCTCTTCTGTAAACATCAAACTGACTTTGCGATTCTTGCTGCAGATTGGGTTGTGCGATTTTACACAAAGCAAAAAAAAACAACATAAAATCAGTACATACACATGCCAAGTGTAACTTTGATTCATCATGAAACAAATATATTTTACAATTTATCTGTACCTTAGACCTAACCCCCCAATTCTGCCAATCTAATTCAAATCGCATCGAGACAGAATGTTGATCCATCTCATTGTGGCTATCCTCCCCCAATTCTGTGTGCTTTGAGGCCGATCTGCCCAAGCTCAAATCAAGATTGTGATCAAGTTGATTACCAAAAGATCCTAGATGGAAAACACATTTATCATTGAATCAATACACTATTTATATAGTAGTTCAATATGAATATTGCACGAGTGAGTTTTCACTCTATATTGAAATACAATCACCAAAAATTTTTTAACCAATATTGGAAAGTTAATTCGAAACTGATTTGCATATATTTACCGGCAGGATTAAGCTCATTTTCGTAAATGCTAGAATCAAAGTTTGTAACAGCTTCCTTCCCGTTACACTTGATTGCAGCTTTGTCATAAGCCCTAAGAAATAAAAATTACCCAATTTTTTTCAAGCCCCAATAAGAATAAATTATAACTTAAAATCTTTAATTTCTGAGTAATAATGCAATCTAAGAGGGAGAAATAAGGGCATGCATTCATGCAACAATTTACTAATTAACTAACCTGGCAGCTTCAATTTCAGTATCAAAGAGACCCAAATAGACATACCTATTCAGATGAAATTGGAATAGATATCATTAACCCACAACAGACAAGTCAAAACACAACTAGGAGTACTACATTTATTGAAGAAGAGGAGGATTCAAAGAATAGAAAGATCCAATATATGTGTATTCTTTTTTCTTTTTCTTTTTTAAATTCCTTACTTTTTGCCTAAGAACTGGCCCATTCTAGCTTCCCATCTTCCACATTTGTGCAAGGTAACACCCCTATACTTTGAGCTCCCCCTAGGAAATCCAGTACTTTGTCTCCGAAGTACATGTACAAATTCTTCTTTTGTTAAATTGCTCATCTGTTACATTTCAAAAGTTTTGTTAACCTTCAGAATCTTATATAATAACAATGTCATTCTTTTCCATTTAATTATTGACTATAATTTTACTTGAAATAAAGTAAATCTTTAAGAAAGAAAAAGAATAGCACAAGATAAGGTGGAAGGAACACACTCTGTGTTTGAAATAATCGACCTACCTGTTTCAAGTCTTCCTCATAATCGTCGAGGCTAAAATTTATGTCCGCCTCCACTCCCCGGAACTTAATGGCCGCTCTATCATATGCACTGATATATATATATATATATATATATATATATAACCATTAGGCCCTCCACATTTTTTTCATATTAATTAGTTAAAATTTGGTCCATATATATCTGATAAAGTGGAGTTACAAGTATAAAAGCTGAAAATGCTCACCGGGCAGCGGCATGTGCAGTGTCGAATCCACCTATCCAAGAACAACCCATCACACTTTATCAAAGTAGACTCATAAATTCACCAAAGGAGAAAAGGGAAAGGTTGAAACTTTTCTTCTTCCATAATCAAAGCACATAAAACGATACCATTTTTCGGTAAGAATCATAACAAAAGAAAATACTAAAACTTACCCAGATAAACCTGTTTCCCACAATCCCTGAATCATCAAAAGAAAAGGCAAAATGAGTTGAGATAAATTCTCCAAATCATAAAACCGAATATGTATCAAGATTTAAGCTTTAAGCAAGACAAGAAGGATGAGGAGAGAGAAAATGGTTGATGAACTGCATTGAAAGGAAGAAAAAAAAGTGTTAAACGAACCATATATGCGACTCCCAGCGACCGGTCCGTCGGTAAAACGTAACGCCACGATACTGAGAGCTTCTAGACCTTGGGCCACGGCGGCTCTTCTTCAACGGTTGTGGAGCCTCGGTGGACTTTCCTACAACGTCAGCGCCAGCGCCGGCGTCGGTGAGAGGTTCGGGCTGGCAGAATTTAACACCAACCCAATGGGACCTTGGGAAAGTAGTAGTCGAAGCTGCGGCACCACCGGATGGGGTTCCCATTGTTTCAGACAACTCATCCACCGGGAAAAACTGCCGGGTAATCATCGACGGCTCTCTCCACGATGAGCAATTGTCGAGGTCCATGCGGGCCACGGAAAACCCGAAAATCCTGCTACTGCTCCGCTTTCTTCTACTAACATCCTCTTCATCGGAGCCGTCTTCAATTAGTACAGCAGATGAGCTGGAATTTGACATGGATCCGACCCGCTTGCCCTTACTCAGTTCATCCCCATCCCCATCAATAGGTAATGAACACCCTTCTTCTGATTCTTCCTCATCCCTTCTCTGATCAGGCGAGTTGTTTAAATTCCACATTTTCTCTTGATCTCCTAAAAGAAAAAAAGGAGCTAAAGAGTTGGAATATTTTTGACTATCACCCGTAAGGATGTATATGTATCTGTGTGTATATATATAGAAGGGGAATGAAAGTAAAAGGGGTAAATCAAAATAAAATTTGTGAAAGAATAAAAAACCTAGGAGTTTTTGGTAACTAGTTGAGCTGATGTTCCAGTTCCAGTTCCAGTTCCACTTCCACTTCCACTAGATCTTGTGCGTCCCAAATTACTGCCCAATACAGCATAGACGAGGCCAGTTTGTGGAGGCTTAGCCGAAAGCAGCTAACCTCCCCCTTAATATCCTGTCTCTCTCTCTCTCTATAAACCTCAACTCCACTCAACTTGCCCTGTTTGTTTTTTTCTTCTATTATTTTTTTTTCAATTTCCACTCCATGGTCTATAAAATCTATGTATGCTTATTTGTCTGTTTGGATTCTCCTATAGGCAAGGTGTTTCTTTTTTAAAACTATATTTACACATATCTGCTTTACTGATCGATCTTCTTGATGATTCTATTTAATTCTCTCTCCTCTTTTATGTGTGGGTTCAGGGTTGTATATCTGTTTTAATAATTTGTTATTATCGGTGGTTTCATGGAGAAAATGGGAAATAAAAGAACCATCTCTTTCTTACACAACTTTCCCACGTTAACCAAATCGAAATGCCATCTGTTTCTCTCTCCTAGACAGACTCTTCTTCCTTGTTTCTTTATCTAGAATATCTAATAATGGAAATCGACAGCACCAAGACTAAAAAGATGACTAATTACTCAATTACCTTTATTAGCAACTAATTATCATTCTAGTTATAGTTTCCATTCATTCAGGCAACCACATCATGTCACAGGTCACCTCCACCAATCTCTCTCTCTCTTTTTCTTTCTTAATTGGGACTACTAGGCACTAGCTAGGTAAATATATATATATTTTTTACCGTTAGAGAGAGACAGCAGTAAATAAGTGAGATCGTAGAGGGGAGGGTAGTTTGGGGATAAAAAGGTGAAGGGGGAATTATTATTGTAAGTCAGGGCCACGGCAGAGAGGCAGGAGGAGGGTTTGGTCTCAGAAAAAGGAAATGGGAATAATGGCAAGAAAAGGAAAATCTTTCCAGAAAAGTCCAATCCAAGAGTACGGGAAGAGGGCCACCTTTGCCTCTTTTGTTCTACTACCGACCAATAGCCTTCTGGGTATGTACCTCGTATTTATTCACCCATACCCCCCTTGCTTTTCACCCCCTCTCTCTCCTCCCGCGTGCTTTACACTCCCCAACTCAGTCACAAGTCACACCCACGGCCCACATTATATTTTATGCATGGTAATCAAATCCTGAATCAATCGTAGTTCGACCCATAAAAATTAAAGGGTCCTTAATACTAATATATAATAATTAAAAAATAATTATAAAAATAAAATACACACGATATAATTATAAAAATAAAATAACACAATAATAAAGTTGCTAACATCATGCACACGCTTGTTATTGATTATCTCTATTTAATACTAACCATTTCTTAAATTCAAGCAATCGAACACAACATGCAACTCGATATCGGAGAAAAAATCTTACATCGACGTTTGCCTTTGGACTCACCTCTGAGATCGCGACAAACATCTAAGATCGGAGAAGACGAAATAGCATACAAAATCATCAACTTCAAGTTCAGTAACCAAAAACAATCACAAGAAACTCGATACAATTGAACAACCGAGGTATGTGAGTTTAAAGTTCGTATGCATATAGTTACCTATGGTTACTATGGTATTCATATATTGATTACCTTTCTTAAGTTTTTCACACTTAAAATGGTTACTACAAATTCTATTAGCGTTTTGTTGATTCATTTATATGTTTTAGATTATGGTTACTAAATACATATAAATTGTTTACTGTATATTGTGTATTTGTTTGCTAAATAATGTTTATTTGATTAATTTATAATTTTAAAACGAGTTCTACTGATTTTTTTTATATTAATGATTACTAAAACATTAGTTCTTTGTCTCTCGTAACTCTCAGTTCTTCTTGTCTCTTCATTGTCTTAGTTCTTTGTATAACATTATATTGTTGATGTTGTCTTGTCTTGGTTCTTTGTTTAATGCTATCTTAGTTCTATGTATGGCAATATATTTGGTTATTGTCTAATGTTGTCTTGGTTCTTTTTGCAACATTATATTGTGTAATGTTCATTGTCTTCTTTGTATTTAATAATATAATGTTGCCTTGTTTGTCTAATCTTTGTATTGGTTACTTTGTAACATTATACTATCTAATAATTTATTAGTTATTAATTCTAATGCTTCCTAGGTTACTATATAACAATATATTGTTCTTGATTCATGATGATTCGATTATTGTGTAACTTTATTATGGTTCTACATATTCTTTGAGTTAGTTCTTTGTGTAAAATTATAATGGTTAGTGCATAATATTCTTGAACAATCTCGACTTGGTTAATGAAAAATTATGACTTGTTCTTGATTAATGTTGACTTTGATCTTGTTTAACATTATATTGGTTCTTAACTAATCTTGACTTGGTTCTTATGTAAAACTATAATGGATACTCGATAGTCTTGACTGGTTATTGTGTAAGATTATAAATTTATATTCTTTTATATTTGAGGTTACTAATTGACTACATTATATTGGTTCTTTGTATAATATTGAGGTGTATCGGTTTTAAAATTATATGTATATATTTACTATAGTTACTACAAATTCTATGGTTACAAATGGTTCTTGAACAATTATATGTATATAGTTACCTATGTATGAACAATTATATGTATATATTTCTTGACTAATCTTTGAGTTGATTCTTTGTTTAACATTATATTAGTTCTTTGAATAATCTTGATTTGGATACTATGTAAAAATATAATGTATACTCATTAGTCTTTGAAATCGGTTCTTTGCATTAATCTAATTATACTTATATTTTTATATTAATGGTTACTTGTTAACTACATTGGTTACATTCTTACAACAATTAGCATTTACTTCGCCACAAACCCATTATATTTGGTTGTTTTTTACTATAACAATTAAATTGAAAATGTTTTTATCCTATGGTTACTAAATAAACATGTGTTAGTTACTGTCTACATTGGATTTTGTTGCTTTATAATGTTGTTATGATTACTGTGCAATATTTGATTATTTTATATTGGTTTGTTTTATTATGATGAAAATTAATTGGCTACATTGGTTACCTTCATACAACTGTTATAATTTAATTGCTAACAAATAACATTAAACTGATTGTTTCCATTGTAAAATGAATGTACAAATGTGTTTCATTTTAAGTTCTAACATTAACATTATATAGTTTGGTTACTTTACTAAACTTATTTTGTTTTCAGACAATGGAGATGATTCCTGTTGTGCTTTATTTCAACGGTACATGGACTGATAGTAACTAGTACGCCATCTTTAAAGTTACCGGCATACTAGTTCGATCAACTTGTTCGTTCAGAGAAATGCAAAACATGATATGCATTGCATTACGGATAGACACAAACACAACAACATTGTCGATCAAATTTCACATTAGAATCGACATTCCACCGATCTGTATATCAGATGAAGCAACCTTAAGATTCTTTATTGAAGTCAGTAGAAAATCTGATGAATAAGGAAAATTCCCACTGATTATAGATATTGAAAAAAGAAGCGGCCGCACAACAATCTTACATAACTTGACAAATATAGAAGAATCTGTTGTTCACGATGTAACGCCAATCAGATCAACACAAGGGAATTCAGCACTAGTTCCACTAACAACACAAGATTGCTAAATTGGAACGCAATATGCTGATCAGCTTGCAATGGAAATTATTGAACAACATCAAGACAGACAACATGACAAATCATATACAGAAGAACGATATGATGATGTAATAGCAGATCCGAATGAACGTGAAGTAAAATTACATTAAACCTACAAAGACAAAAAAATCCTATAACAATCAATGAGGCTGCATTCAATCAAGAAAAACCGACAACACAAAGTTCAACGAACAAGTCATAGAGACTTTGTGCTAGTGTGCGTAGATGATGAAAATTACAAATGGAAGATGAGAGCATCAAGTATTCGAAAAACCAGTCTGTTCAAGGTGAGGGAATTCAATGACATTCACACGTGTTCAGTCAATGTATTGCTAGGAGACCATAGACAGGCAAATAGTGAGTTGGTTAGCGAATACATAATGCATAAATTAACAAATTTGAAGAAAATATACACACCAACCGATATTGTCGATGACATGATGACAGAATATAATGTGTCTATCTCTTACCAAAAAGCATGGAAATCGAAGGAGAAAGCGTTGGAAAAGGTAAGAGAAATCCACACGACTACTCATTGATCCCATCATGGTTTACGTATCTTGCCAAAAAAACAAATCAGGTAACACTTTAAAATATATTATTAGTTTTCATAATTAGTTGGTTACTCAATTCAAGCTGATTTGGTTTGCTATAATATGCATTGGTTACCTTCCTCATATTTATAATTTTTAAATGAGTTCTAATGATTTTTTATATTAATGGTTACTCATCAAATACATTAGTTCTTGTCTCTCGCGAATCGCGTTGTTAGTTCTTGTCTAATGTTGTCTTAGTTCTTTGTTGGTTATCTTTATTTAATGCTCTCTGGAGTTCTTTTCTTTGTTTTAATTCTTGTATAACAATTTTGTTATCTTGTATAATGTTGTCTTGGTTCTTGAATAACATTATACTATATAATGTCTTATTCTTATGTTATTGTTCTTAATGCTTTATTAGTTACTTTGTAACATTATCTTTGTCTAATGCTTTATTAGTTCGCTACTAATCTTTGTCTTGGTTACTTTGTAACAATATATTAGTAATCGATTGGTTCTTGAATAACATTATACTATCTAATGTTGTCTTGGTTACTGTATGACAATATATTGGTTACTGTTTAATGTTGTTTTGGTTACTTTGTAACAATATATTGGTTACTGATTAATGCTTTATTGGTTACTGTCTAATACTGTATTGGTTACTGATTGTGTAACAATATATTGGTTACTGTCTAATGCTGTCTTGGTTACTGTATGATAATATATTGGTTACTGTCTAATGTTGTCTTGGTTACTTTGTAACATTATACTACTTGTAATTCTATTGATAATGTTGATGTTTCATAACAGGTTCCGTCACGTCTCTTGAGTTGGAAACAAATGATCGTTTCAAATATTTATTCTTTGCCATTGGAGCATCCATTCAAGCATGACATCATTGTTTTCTAATTATTTTAATCGATGGCACATTCATACAATCAACTTACGGGGGGACACTACTGATAGCAAGCACACAAGATGCAAACTGAAATATTGTTCCGATTGCTTTTGTAGTGGTTGATAGCGAAAATAAATTATCTTGGAGATGGTTTTTCATGAATTTGAGAACTGCTTGTGGAGTTAGGGAAGGGCAATGCATTATTTCAAATAGACATGAAGCCATAATACAAGGACTGAATTATGTGTTTCCGAATGTCATTCATGGTTCCTGCACATACCATATACTGAAAAATATAAAAAATAGATTCAAAAAGAGAGGAGAAGAACTTAAACAGGCTTACAATGGGGCATGTAGAGCATACAATATTGAACAATTCAACAAACACATGGCTGAACTTGATGCCATTGATCCTTGAATAAGGACATATTTGGGGAAAAAGGTCGATTTGGAAAAGTACACCAAGCTCATGGGGATATGTAGCGAGATACTCAACAATGACTTCAAACACCGCCAAATCTATTAACAACGCAATCAAGATGATTAGGGATTTTCCAGTTGTATCAATGATTGAATGCCTACGCTGTCTGGTTCAAAGATGGTATTTCACAAACAAACAAGCAGCCCTATCAACATTCACAACATTTTCCACAACAGCTGAAAAAAGGTTGCAATCTAATATCATTAAATCAAAGAAACTTAAGGTAACTAATACAAATTATAATTTATTGCATCAATTTTTATATTGTATTTGTTACTGACAAATGTTGTCTTGATTACTGCATAATATTACTAATTAATATTGAATTATTTACTGACTAATGCTGACTTGGTTATTGTGTGACACTATAATGGTTACTGACTAATACTGACTTGTTTAGTGACTAATGGTAACTTGGTTACTATGTAATATTATATTGGTTACTAACTAATACTTAATTGCTAATTGTATAACATTATAATGGTTACTTAATACTGCTGAGTTGGTTACTGTGTATCATTGTACTAGTTACTTACTAATGCTGGCTTGGTTAATGATTAATATTACTAATTAATTTTGAATTGTTTACTAACTAATCTTTGACTTGGTTCTTGTGTTACACTATAATAGTTCTTGACTAATAATGACTTGTTTCTTGTTAATGGAAACTTGGTTACTATGAAATATTATATTGGTTATTAATTAATACTTAATTGCTTGATGCATATCATTACAATGGTTACTGACTACTGCTGAGTTGGTTATTGTGTATCATTATACTGGTTACTAACTTGTTCTTGTTTGGTAACTCTGAATAATTATAATATTCTTCTTTGAGTTAATTCTTGTGTATCATTATCGTATCATTAGCGATCTTGTTTGGTTACTAATTGATGCTTGTTTGGTTACTAACTGATGCTTGTTTGGTTACTCTGTATAATTATAATGTTTTCTTCTTGAGTTGAGTTATTCTTCTTGAATTGAGTTATTCTTCTTTGAATTGCTTGTTTTGAAATTATAACATTGACTTGTTTACTTTACTATATTTATTCTTTTTCAAATAATGAAAATGATTCGGTTGTACTTCATTCTAACAACACTTTATTTGTGATGTAGGTTGAGACATGAAACTTAGTGATTTTCTTTATTTTACGATGTCGTCAAACAATATATTGTGGACATCGACCAAAAGACATGCATATGTGAAAATTTGATTACCATGAGATGCCTTGTCCAGCTTGCTCTTTCTTTGTTATGAAGCAAGCAAAATTTGGTCATTATGATTTTTGCTCAAAAAAAATACTATAAATAAACTTTGGTCGACACATATTCGGCTTCAATCATGCCGTTAGATGACAAAGAAAACTGGGATGTACCGAAGAAGTAAGAAACATGGTTATAAAACCACCGAACACAAAAGACCAGCTGGAAGACCAAAAGTAGGGAGGTACAAACACGGATCTGAAATCAAAATTCCAAACAAATGCAGTAGGTGCCAAGAAAAAGGACATAACAGGAAAACCTGCAATAATCCACCGATTTTAAGACCAAAAAAACCCTAATATAGTACATTTACATTAATAGTGTAAATACATGTATATATAATTGTTTACTATCATTAACCATAAACCACATGGTTGTTAACATTTTTGGTTTTATATAGTAACCAAAATTTTAATTGATTAATATTTTGATTTCTGAATTCATTATGAGTTGCCAATATAATTGGGAACCCACAAAAGTACACTGTGCACTTGATAATTGTTCCAAATATAAGTTGTAAATTATTTGGTTACTAACATAAAGTCAAATGGTTACCTTATATGACAATACCAACTGCACATCTCAAAAATTTATTTAATTTAATGAGTTTATAAATGACCATCATATATAATAATAGAATCTCTTAATTAAAATTTCGTATTCCATCATGATGATAAACTAAAAAAAACACATACATTTAACAGTTCATAACATTCGTGATACAAATTTATAACTGTTTTGTTACAAACTAAAACAAATATTGTTAACATATATGTATGTTTGGACGCCAACATAACATTTCAACTTAAATAACTGATATATATTGATTTTATCAAATTTTATTACAATTTGTTTACTTATAAAAACATAATATGGTGACCATAACAGTAAACTATTTGGTTACTTATTTGTTATAACAATAAACAAAATATAACAAATAGGTAACTAAATATTTAGATAACAGTCACCAAAATAAATTTTTATGTTAATTAATGTATATTCTCACATATACATTTAACAATAGTTACATGTCCTGATACATTTAACAATAGTTATATGTCTTGATACAATATTGTAAATCTCTGTTTACTATCTAAACATTAGCTGGTTACCCTTTTATACATATTTGGTTACCAACTGTACATTTCAAAATAATGTAGCAAACACAACCTAAACGAATCAAATACCAACCAACACACAAAATTACTTCCAATACTGCTAATATAATAAAATATGAAATCCCATCTATATAATATCCAATAATCATCCCTTTATAAACCATACAACATTGTTGTGTATATTCCAAAAAAAAAACAAAATACAAAACACAATTCATATTGACAAAACTACAAGATCTGAACTAATAAAAATCTGGAACAAACCTTCCTGGAAATTCTCTGTCAGTCTCATATCCCTCAAATTGTTTGTTCCTTGCATGCATATATAGATTTGTGCATAACTTCTTCCGATACTGCGCAATGGGGAATGTAATAGGAATTTCATCAAACTTCTGATGAATGACATGCTCAGCGAAACAAATTGTGAACATCCCGCAATCACTGTACAAATGGACAAAAGATAACAAAAATCAATACTAGAATCAACCTATATATAGAACATATCGGTTTTATCAAGATAACAAACAGGTTATATATAAAATTTAGCGAAACATAAATTAAAGGTAGCAAAACAAAAAAATATGTATACCAAAAAACATATTGAAGAAATGCTTAGAACAATTATATCGTATTAACCAAACCATGTTTTAATGGTAACTGACATATGATCAACATATTGACCAAACCCAGTTCAGACAACCAATGTATACTACGCAAATACATGGTAACCAAAACAACATACAAAAGTAACAAAAATACCAAATTGAGGGAACAAAGAGTATTTTCCAAATCATAAGCAAACAGTAACAAAAAATATACTAAATAAGTAACCAAACAGTTATATGATAGTAACCAAAACAGTTATATAATAGTAACCAAAATAGTTATATGATGTTAACCAAATCATAAACAACATGTACACTAAACCAGTTGATTAAACCATGAATAACAGGAAAATGCATCGTAACCCAACCTATTTGGATACTTATTTATTATAACAATCAACAAAATATAATAAATAAGTAACCAAATAGGTATATAACAATAACCATATACTTATTTTAATAGTAACCAAAGCATAACCAACCTGTATATCCAGCAACCTATAATGAAAGTCATATTGTAACAAAATTGAGTGAACAAAAATACTTTCTGAATCATAAGCAAACAGTAACAAAAAGCATACTAAATAAGTAACCAAATAGTTACAACATAGTAACCAAAACAGTTATATGATAGTAACCAAAATATTTATATGATGGTAACCTAATCAAAAACAACATGTACACTAAAACCAGTTTATTAAACCATGAATACTAGTCAAATACATGGAAACCCAACCTATATGTAATAATTTAAAAAATGTAAACAATGTAACTCTTACCCCTCGACTTGTTCAGGAACCGTCTCTGCAAATTCCAACTCAATTATATCATCTTCCTTCTTATTTCGATACGATTCACTGCTAAAGTCAATGTCACACCTATCCCTCCAAAAACCAGTCTTGCGCAGTAAAGTAGAAAGAATAAAGATGTAAGGCTCACATACATCCATGTTTTTGTTTGCATGGATTTCCTTTTTGGCTGCAGAGAATTGTAAACAGTTAGACGTCTACGATGCACATCAAACGTTAACAAAAACCAATGGTCCGGTGATGACATATGGATGGGGAACAACATACATAGTCAACATTTCTCCATGGTGTGTTGACATTCATAAACGAGCCATGAATGTATTCAAAGAACATCACCCTCCCGCACAATACACTCTTATCTCGCATTTTACTTGAATACTCTTCAAAAGAGAGGTTATCTTGGTATGGAAACAACAATCCGTAGTCGTTGCCCTTATATGCACACTATCAGAATGTCTGGCCAATTTACGGAAATAATATAATGCAACATTGATGTGCTGAACCAAACAAAAACATAAAATATTAATAGTTGCTAAAAAATAACATTATGTAATGAATGTAACCAACACTTTTAACGCTAGTTACTTAAACAACTAAATAATGTAACCATAATTATAAAAACATAATTTGAAAAAAAAACATAAAACATGTATGATAGTAACCAAAATATATATAAAACATATATGAAAGTAACCAAACAGTTATATGATAGTAGCCAAACAATTGAAAGATAGTAACCAAACAGTTATATGATAATAACAAAACAGTTATATGACAGTAACAAATCACTTATATCATAGTAACCAAAACATGTTTATATAATAGCATATCAGTTTATATGATGGTAACCAAAACATATATAAAACAAATATGATAGTAACCAAACAATTATATGATAATAACCAAATAGTTGTATGATAGTAACCAAACAGTAATATGATAGAAACAAAACAATTATATGACAGTAACAAAACAGTTATATGACAGTAACCAACACTGTTAACGCTAGTTACTTAAACAACTAAATAATGTAACCATAACTATAAAAATATAATTTGAAAAAAAGGAACTTACATCGTCGTCTAACCATTGCCCAGAAGTCTTTAATTTATAAAAGCACATTTTTGATGAAATTGGGATAGACCCAAATACAAAAGCAGGTTCGATAATGTCATTTTTCCCAGGGAATTTGTCCGTCCTTCAATATAAAAGCATATTAGTATAAACGCTAACATTAACAATCACCGTATTAGTATACACACTACCCAAAAAGAAATTTATTTGTTTCATAAAAAACTATAACATTGTTAACAGTAAAAAAACATACATTTTCCTATTGTTAAGTCCTATTTTAAACCATTGTTCAAACAATGCCTCTTCATATTTTGACGGTATATCCATGCAAAATTTGGGGAATGCAAAATTAACAGCAACTCTTTAACTAGCACCCGATGCATTAGACGATAACCCAGCCGAACCAAAAGTTGGAGTGTATGGTGACCACAGAACAGCACTCTTTGCATGTTCACAGATAGGTCTACCACTGGCTTTATCAACGCTCTTCTCCAATTCATCACACTGAACTATGTCCTGTGTAGTCAGAACCATCTCATCAAGTACAGATTTGCTTTCTGCCTCGAATTTATTCCCCTTTTACAATTGACAAAAAATGTAACAAATACATTTAGATTTTCACATAAACACCTGCATTTAACTAACATATGCAATAAAAAATAGTTGTAAAAAGATATAAATTGAACAATAACGGACAAATTAAGGTGAACATATAATAATGGAAACAAAAACAAAATAAAACAGTAACCAAACAGTTATATAATGGTAACCAACATACATTGTTATAGTAACCAACCAATATAATAATAGTAAACAATCCATAATACTAAATAGATATAAATTGCTTCATATATTTATTATATATTTGTTTAGTGAAGAATGTTTACTTGATTACTTTATAATTTTCAAAGTGAGTTCTCTTGATTTTTTTAATGATGATGGTTACTCATCATATACATTGGTTACCTTCACGAAACTACTAATTCTTTGTACAATGATGTCTCGATTCATTGTGTCATATTATCTTTGTCTAATGATCTATTAATTCTTTATCTAATCTGGTCTTGTTTACCTCAAATTTATTCCCCTATTTATATTGACATAAAGGGTAACAATAATATACTATCTAATAATGTCTTGGTTCTTTGTGTAATATTATATTTGTCTAATCTTTGAATTAGTTCTTTGTCTAATGCGGTATTAGTTCTTGTCTAATTCGATATTAGTTACTATGAAACATTATACTTTGTTACTAACTAATCTTTGATTTGGTTACTATATATTTATATATTTATGAGTTGGTTACTGTGTAAAATTGTAATAGTAACCAAAACTTAAAGCATGTACTGGTATAACATTAACCAAAACCTAAAGCATGTAATCGTTATAACACTAACCTCAGCAGCAACATAAACAACAATTTCTTTCCCAGTGCACTGGCTTAATATGTCAAAAGTTGGCATGTCATCATTCTTGACAATCTGTGCAAAATACAAAACAACCAATTAATCATTAAGAAAAAGACATCTAACACAAAGCAAAATAAACAAAAAATTCTAACCTTGACGTTTTCTTGATCATCATTACTTATTATTTCATGATGTTCTTCAACCATACAATCACGTTCAACTTCATTACCATACTCAAATTCATTCCCATCCTTCTTCTTAACAAAATTCGACACATCATCACCATATTTATTTTTATTTAGTTTTGAACCATCATCAACAACATGACGGTCTTCAACCATAATATCATCAGCTTCATTTTCAACTTCATTTTCAACATCATCATTATTATTATTACCTTTAGAAACATCAGCATCCTCATCAACAACATCATCAGCTTCATCAGCTTCATTGGCTTCATCGGATTCATCATCATCATCAACATCACCACCCTCATCAGAATCAGAATCAGACTCATCATCAGAATCACTATCAACTTCTTTAACCCCACCATCTTTGATCCCACGTAACTCATCTCTAATAATTAACCTAAAGTCTCTGCATAGCTGAACGTGTAAATTCTGCATCTCATCTTTAATATCAGCCCGCAATTTTACAAAGTCTTTCTTAATTTCAGAAACTTTTTTCTCCAACGGCCGTAACCGTGTATCAATTGCATCTTTAATGTCCGATATATCAAATCCAATGTTGTCGTCCTTCACCTCTTTTTCAACCTTTTTGTCAGCATCCTTCCCATTGAAAAAGTGAAACCCGCCCAAATCAAGTCGTTCATTCTCCTCAGCCGTGGGAATCAAACTTTTTACCCTCAGCTGAAAAATAATAAGTACACTTCAGTATAACATCTGACAAACATTATACAATTACAATAACAAAAAGATAAAATAAAGAATCATAAAACATAATCAGTAAACAAAAACATATATACCGGTAACCAAATATATATAAATTAGTAACCAACTAAATGTATACAGGAAACCAAACTTTGTATATTCTAGTAACCAACAACATTTTTATTGTTAACATACACATAATATATTCAGTAACTAAATTAGTATATAAAGGTAACTAACTACTATGTTAATAGTAAACTTCAGAAAAATAATCAGTAACCAAATAATTAACTAAAGGTAACCAATTGCATTATTAGTAGTAAACTGCATACCTGTCCAGAATAAAATACCAGATTATTCAACTTGTCATTTGAAGGGGGCTTCACTAGTTCCTTCCATCTACATAAACGGATATCTGACAGATGCTAAATGCGTGCATATCGCAAGCTTTGAAAGTTGAAATGGTTTCAAACATAAATACTTGAAATAAATATGGAAGACCATTCAATTTATACAATTTCATATAATGGTCCTTGTAGAAATTAAATGTTGAACCACCACTCCTTCTTTTCTTTATATGCCCCTTCAAAGTATTTGACAAAGAGTACTTTGTCATTTCAAACACAACTTTCCCCCAAGGAAAACTGCTAACATCACCATAACATAAAAAATTGACCATTGCCTCATCAACAAAATTTTGTAAAGCTGTTGAAAGAATAAAATTAAACACCAAAAAATCAATGACATCTAATAGCCTCATCATCGTCATCAAAAGCGCCTTTAGGAATACCTACCTATACTACTACGAGTATGACATTTCCAAAAAAAATTTTCAATAATCAGATTCTGCATACCTTTATATGCACTTATATCATCATTGCCTTGCCATCTCAACCCAGAAATCATACAAAACTCAGGCAACCCAAACCTAACCCTTTTTTCCCCAAACAAAAACCACATCTCACCATCATCCCTTTGGTGAACCTCCCTTACAAGAGCTTGGTGAATAATCTGTGAATACATTTGATGCTCACCAAACTCCAAAAAATTTCCAAAACATGTTGCCCTAAATTTCTCCAGCTGACTTTCATTCAATTTTTTGGAAATAATGATGGGGACTTCCATGTCACACCAATATATTACTTTTCCAGTGAATTTTCTGTTGCATTCCTCATAGTAAAGATCCCATAACTGTAAATACACAAAACCAGAATTGAACAGTTATTAGTAGCCAATATAAGAAAAATTTATACCAAAAACAAAATATACAGTAAACCTATTAACCAAATACATACTAAACAAGTAACTGATTAATTCTATGATGGTAACCAAACCATCTTTTAATGGTAACCAATACATAAACAACATATACACTAAACCCAGTTTATTAAAACATGTATACTAGGCAAAAACATATTAAACATAACAACATAACAAGATAACCAAAGTCCCAACTTAAGAAAACATAAATGGTATCAAAATAATAAGCTTACTTCAATGGAACATTAACATAAATCAAATAATACAAAATACTAACCAAACTGTAATATGGTAGTAACCAAAACCTGATATAACAGTAACCAAAATATAATATCACAGTAACCAAATACATACTAATAAGTAACCAAATCATTATAAGTTTACAGTAACCAAATACATACTAATAAGTAACCAAATAATTATGATTTTACAGTAACCAAATACATACTAATAAAAAAATCACAGTAACCAAATACATACTAATAAGTAACCAAACCATAAAAGTAACAAACTAATATAATATCACAGTAACCAAATACATACTAATAAGTAACCAAATCATTATAAGTTTACAGTAACCAAATACATACTAATAAGTAACTAAATAATAAGCTTACAGTAACCAAATACATACTAATAAGTAACCAAATAATTATATAATGGTAACCATAAAAAAATTTAAATTAACACACCTTTAAAATTCTCTGTGTTGGAATTATATTCTAGATAAGCACTTGACCTTTGGCCTTAACTACAGGAACATCAAACTCAGAATCTAACTGCACTTGAGAATGCTTGATATCACTATGTATCACCAGCCTATTCTCATTCTTACTCGATTTCTGACCTACATCATTTTCCTTCCCCCTCCTATCCACAACAAACTTCTTCACGTCCTTGACAGAATCACGCTCCGATATTCTCTTCCTCTTCCCATCCTTCTTCTTTGTATACCATTCTATACAAAACAAAAAAAATAACACAAACCCATACAATAATCAATACTACATTCGACTGATAAACTACATTAATATATAATACGTTAAACTATATCAAAATAAGCGACACGAAAATATACACAACGAATCGATATAACAAAAGAAGAATAAACCAATTGGAACAACTTTGTGTAATCACGAAAACAAGTAACAAACGATGGTGGCGAAAACAAAAGCGAAAAGCGAAATGGCTATGAACTTCGATAACGATCAATGGAGAATCTTTGAAACACGAAGGAAAGAAAAGAGGGTTTCGGCGTGTAAAGTGTCTTAAGGCGAAGACGAAGAGTCCTACAGAGACAATAGATGGCGGTTATCACGCATTTCAAAAAATATACCCCCATTAATATTATTAATCCTTTAAATTAAGGATTCATAATTATAATAATATTGTAAATAAAATTAAAAAAGTGTAATGTTTTTGTAATTATTTTATGGATGTAAGATTTTTGTAAATATTTTCTAAAAGGTACTAACATATGTAATTTTTCCAAAATTAAAATCGGTCTACACTTCAATTTGATTTAAATAAAAAAAATATTTTTTGTTCAAAATTCGGTCAAATTAAGTGACCCGGGATTGGATTGATCTAGTGACCCGATAACCAGATTATCGATTTTATCGGTTCCTTATCTCATTTTTTTTTTGCTAAACGTTTGAATTTGATTGAATGGATGTATTATTGATTGAGTTCTGAGTTATGATCATGATTTAATATCTTTTTTTTATATAGATTTATTATTTATTTGAATTTTATAAAATAGTCATTATACAAATAGATTTAGTTTTTTTTACCGAATTTGATTGAATGTATCCTAGAGATGTCTAGTTTTTATGTTTGATTTTATCACTCTTGAGTCTTGAGTTTTGAATTATAATCATGATATAATATCTTTCTTTTAAATAGATTTAATATTTATTTAAATTGTATAAAATAAATATTGTACAAATAGGTTTAATTTTTTTTAGTATATAAATCGATTAAATTTACATATTTATTAAATAGTATATATCACTACAAGAAAAAAGCTTAATTAAGCGGAATATTTACGTCAGATTCTAAGCCTATTCAAAAAAAATATATTATTTCCGAGCGAAAATATCCGTAAATTTTGTGCGTATATATTTAAATCGAAGATAATATCCGTCAAGAATTCCATCGGATATTTATTATCTTCGACGAAAGTATCTCCGACGAATTTTCGTCGAACATAAACTATCTTCAACAGAATATATAGGACGAAACTTTCCGTCGAGTATAATAGACCCTATTTTCGACGGACATATTCCCTCGGACTTATCCTATTTCCGACTGAAAACTAAAATAATCTGGTATTTATTAAAATTGACTAATTATTAACTTCGACGAAATTTGCGTCGGAGATACCATAGCTACGATGGATATGTTCCGTCGAAGTTAACATATTTCCGACTGAAAATTAGAATATTTCGAAATTTATTAAAAATTGGTTATTTGTTAACTCCGAGGGAAGTTCCGTCGAGAATACCTTATTAAAATCGGAATTAACTATTTTTTTAAATCTGATTTTAAAAGTTCGGTTTTCGTGTGTTTAAACCCATTAATGTACTGTACTTTCCGTCACAACCCAATACACAATAATATAAACACATATCTCACATTCAAATATGCAACGTAAGCACTAAAACGTAATGTTCAACTCATTATCATTCACATTCACATTCAAATATCCACCAAAACGTATTATAAGCTAACCAATTACAAATATAAGCTAATGATCCATAAATGTTAAATAATATAATTTACAATACTTGTATAGACGCAATTAGACAATACAATATATACAAAAGTTCTACAATAACATGAATAAAAATGAACTATAAACTAGTAAAAGTATCATCATCGAAATGGAGGTGAGCGACGACCGCTTCTCGTGTAATATGAAAATCAAATCGTCGTCGTGCTCTCGCTTTCATCATCTCTAGCATTACCGCCGCCATCACCACCCTGTTGATAGAATCAAAAATATAAATCATTAGTCCATATATATATGTGAGAATTAACAAGTTAGCCTTAATTGAAAAAAACATAAACAATAAGAATACCTGAGTAGGTGGGGGCGAACGAAAAGCCTCCTCCAAGAGGGTAATCACCATCCGGAGCATCTCGGCGCTCCAAGCGTCGAACTGCTCCCGTGGTAATCCCGTACTCTCTGCAGAGGCCCCTGCTATAATATCCTAAGCAATTTGGTGAAGACGAGAACTGGAAGGCAACTGCAGACGCCGAAAGACCGGATCAAGATCTGAATCATCCACGACGACCCTATCGTGGCCGGAAGATATAAATCATCCAAGCCGGTATTCGTATGAGATGGTCCGACATGTGCTTCTCGAATCATTGTCATTTGGTTTGGAGCCTATAAAGAGATACAAATTCAATTACTAATAATAATTTATATAATGTGATAAATTCGGATAATTTCGTGAAACATAAAAAAATATTACCTCCAAGAAGTGTATATGCGGGTATCCTCGGCAGACCCAACACTCGATATATGCTGGTACTACTAGTAGGGGGATCCTGAGACGCGACCCATAGTCTCAGCTCCTCATCCCGATCTAATACAATATCGGGAAGAGGGGTGGCGGAATCTAACGGCTCGTAACCCTCCTAATAGTCTTCATTTCACCTATACGTCGTAAATCCAAGCCTCTAAAATCGATCGTGTAATGTATTCCATATACGTATGTTAATTACATCATTTTATTTATGATTAAATATTATTAAAAGCTAAATAGTAAGATGAGTTTTACCCGTATAGCTAAAAAGTTTTCGAGACAAAGCACGCTCTCGTCCTCAGGCGTGTGGGCTCGATACCAAAAACTCTAGAATGATAGGATCTCGGCCCAAGGTCCTCCCCAATGCCTAATAAAAACATTCATAAAACAGGTCTTAAGTATTTGTGTGAGAACTTGACACATAAATAACTAAATACAACGTATTTACCGTCTTCGCCTCCTCGAACGACTAAGAACCAGTGGTGTGTACTATCCGGAGCTGACCACGGTTCTTCTTCGTCTGCTCAGACTTTTTCTTGAAGTCATCAGCCTCCCAGGCTAAATCGGAGACTATGCGGGGCCGATAATCTCTGATAGTGGTCCCGAGCTGGTCCATAACTGCCCGGGCTGCCTTCTGTCGCATCTCATACAACCATCTAGAGTAATTCGCAGCGACATGATGCTTAATCACATAATCGCCAGCTGACTGAGAGATTCTCGGGTCAAATCGATAATAAACCTATAACAAAATATTATTTAAAATTAGGAACAATTGATTTTGTCATCCCAATACAACTATGTAGTGATAATATGCTTAACTTACGTGGAACTCCCGAAAGACGGTCTGCATAAAATTGGCATCGCATCACAGATATCGACCGAATCGCATGCACCCTCTCGGGAGATGCATCAAACAGATCGCGTATAGGGTGTGCTTAGCCACCGGGTCTAGTATACTATAAAAAAAGTATAACAATATGTGTTATGTGAATTGTGTTTTGCAATAACTGATAGAAATATTAAGAAATACTTCATCACGGAAACGACATCCAATTTAAGAGCGTAAGAGGCAGACTCACCTACGGACGACCAAAGATACCAAGGTTCGTCCCTCGGTGTCGTCGACGGGGTGCATCTATAATAATTGTATTTAACATAGTTGTAAGACCCCAACTTTTATGAATAAATAATAATTTTCTCGAAATATATTTTTGAATATTATGGTGTGGATTTAATATAATGTTATAGTTGTGGGTAATATTTATAAATTTTGCAAAGTATGCAAGTTGTTATAAAATATTCGTTTGGTCGGGGAATATTCTTTTTATCGGAGAATATTCGTACGACGGCACAATCATTGGTGGACTCCACAACGGAAGTATTGTCGTAGTTCAAAAACGACATAATTATCTTTTTATAAAAATAACGGCGGAAGTGTTACCGTTAAAACTGTTGAACTACCCGGTAGTAAAAGTACAGTAATACGCGTGGTTGCATAGTAGTACACGATATTGGTTATTGATGCTTACGTGAGAAGTCACTCAGTTATACTCAATTATTGCTACAGTAATTGCTGCATCACATCTCTCATATTATTGATTAGATTATTGTCACAGTATCATCTGCATAATATGTTATATTATTAAATAAATAATTGAGACGACAAAGTTATTTATATTATTAAATTTTAATATTTACAATGTCTAGAAGTTCATCAAGGAGAGGTTTGGTCATCTAATTGCTTGGCCAATAAGGAGAAATCCTTATCTGAAAGCCCCTCTTTCCCGAACGACACGGTTATTAAATATTATGAGTTATAATATTAATGATGAATAAGTTCGTGTTGATTAAAGATGAAATTGATAGTTCCATTGTGTTGGAATTATTTGTGTTAGTGGAAATCGATATTTATTTCGATATTAATTGATGTCTGAAAGTTATACTGACCAGTCGGGTAATTAATCGGATAAATGAGAAATTAATTGCTATTAATTCACATGATTATAACTATTTGTTCACATGTGTGTACTATTGATTCACATTCTTGTACTATTAGGAGAGTTGGTGCAAGATTGATAATACTTGCATGACTAAGTTAAAAATGGAGGTATAGATGGAGGTACTATACTGTAATTTGTATTTTTCACATGATTATAACTATTGATTCACATGATTGAACTATTGATTCACATTATTTACTATTAGGGGAGGTGGTGCAAGTTTGATAATACTTGCAGGACTAAATTAAAAATGAAAGAAAAGTTGAAGGTATTGTACTGTAATATTTTGACCCCCAAAATGTACAATTATCGAAACTATATTTTTCTATAAATAGAAGCTCATTCTTCCTTCATTTCTCACCAATTCACTAAATCTTTAGAGCAATTATTAGAGAGAAAATTATATAGAGAGAAGAAAGAGAAGTCTGCAACCTCACTATTCCAATATCCAGGTTTCTTCTAAGGTAAGGGTATTATCTTTCGTATTCATGAAGAGAGTTATTTTCTTTCAATACTCATAAGGGTTGTTATTCCATTCTTTATTATTATATTGAATAACTCGCCATGCCAAGCATCGCATACATGGTGAAATTCTTTCGTTATTCCGATTCTTTACTATTCTTACATTGGAATAACCGTATGCATGCTGATCTATCGCATGCCTGGTGAATTCTGTTGTTATTCCATTCTTTATTATTTTGTTGGAATATCCTGTCTGTACGGATTACGCATGACCTAGTTCCATTCTTTATTATTCGTTAGAATAACTTTCGTCTCATCTTGATTCATCGCATGCATGGTGAATTCTTCTGTTATTCCATTCTTTATTATTCTGTTTGAATAACCTGTCTATGTGGATTACCGCATTCATGGTGAATGATCCTTTGTATTCATTCCTTATTAAATTGTGGAAATGATCTGTCTATGTGGATTACCGCATGGTGGGCAAAAATCCACTTGCAGTTTCATATATTCTATTATACTCAGTTGGTTAAAGTTTTGGCTTCTATACTCCATGAAATTAGTAGAATATCCTGGATATTTGCGTTTCTTCCAGTATCTTTTCATGAAAATATTCTTCTAAGCATTCTTGAATTTTACTCTATAAAGCGGTATCATGTTGACAATTTGGACGTTATTGATTTCTGGATAAACTAAAATTTTAAATCTTTAAAATTTATCCTTGAACTTGTTTTATTGAATTATTATGTCATTGTCATCATCCTCATGCTTATATTGTGATGAAAGTCATCTTTGGCTTATGTGCATAGATGGACTTGGTATGATTATAATCAGAGATTATTCGGTATAATCATGACCTGTAATGTTATAAATGATGTGGTAAAAGTCTTCAGTGGCCTGTAGTGCATTGATGGACAGTTTTTGGTATGATTATTACAAGGGATTATTCGGTATAGTCATGACCATTGACGATTTAATGAATATCCTTGGCCTGTAGAACAGGTATTACTCGATGATATGGTTTTTAATTTATTAAGCTGAGTCTCAACGATAAAAATTGATGAAAACATTTTAAATCATGTATTTGGCGACTCAAGATGGGTGATGTATACCTGTTTTGGGGGCGTCACAATAGTACTTCAATAATCATTGTAATTAATACAGCTTGAGATATATTTAAATCCTAGTTAAGATAACTTACTCTACTTTTGAAGAAAGCGCCTCCATCGTGGCTACTGTCTCCAAGATCTGGGATCGCCCACCACCCTCGGCGACCTCCACCGCTTATGTTTAGCCATGAATATCCTAACGCAATAACAAAATTGGTAGATTACGAATATGTAAGGTTTAACAATATGAGGTAAAGATTAATATGAATGCTCATTTTCAATTACGCACGCCATCAAACCCATCAAAATCAACGTGTATATCATTCTCGATTTCTAGATTCTTCATCCTCAATTTTGAGATCAGTTTCGTCATCGTTATCATCATCAACGACTACATAATCATTCATATGTACGTTGGCCTCGACATCCTCATCGTTAGGTACGTCAATGACATCAGTACTCACCACATCTTCAGCATGGAACACTACGGCCAAAGGGTTGCTCACATCTTCTTGCAATGCCTCATCCATACCAAACATGTTATCAGCATTAAATGAGCGTGTTTTAGTAGTGACTACTATGTACCAGGGGCTTCGAGTATTTGCGACATTAGGAGCGTAATACACTTGAGTCGCTTAACTTGCTAACACGTACACGTCATCAGACTTTAACACCGACTTGATATCCACGGTTGTGATTTTATTACGATCAACTTTAACCATCTTTTCAGTATCAAACCAGCTACACTTAAATGTAACTAACTTTTTGTCGCCGTGATAATTGAGCACAACCACATCCTATAAACGACCATAGTAATTGGACTCAGAATCTTGGTAGCAGCTTCCTAACACCACAACCCCAGAATTGACTGATGTAAGTTCATGCAAGTCATCGACTCTAAATCTGTATCCATTCACGATGCAACCAGGAAAAGAACTAACAACTTTGTAAGGTCCTTGGATGACATCTATAAAACGCCGTAAATATTCTCCGCTTCAAATTTTTTCTTAAACCATTGTTGGAAATTAGCATTAGTGAATGTTTCCATTTCCGCAGAAAAGTTGGGTTAGAAGCATACGTTTCCTCTTCGAATGAACTGCGATATTAGTAAAATGTCTTTAACATATATAGAGATGACTACACTTGTAAATTTTACTAAATACCGTAAATAATTCGCAGACTTACGTGATGTATGATGATACTTCAGGCATATTTAGAAGCACGTATGTAGATACAATCTTCAACTCTTTGTCGCTTAAGTAAGTCAGCGTCTCATGGCCAAATGGTTTAGCCGGATATATGAATACAGCTAATTCATCATCAGCATGAGTTATTGGACAACCAACCTCATTCCTTCCTACACGGTTGTGCTTCGTTGAGACAACATCGTCAAAATACAATGAGCAAAAGTTGACAAGCTCTTCCTCCGTATATCGTTCAGCAATAAAACCCTCTACACGAGCTTTGTTCTTGACCTTTTGTTTTAATCGACGATATACCTACGTATAAATAATATGCAGCATAAATTGAAGTATTATTAATATGGAAGCAGGATAGAGCAATTAGCGGTTTATATATTACCTCTCAAAAGGATACATCCACCGATATTGCACTTGGTCCTCCAAGTTTGAGTTCATATGGCGAGATGTTCCATCGAAGTCAAAAAAATCACGGAGGAAGATCATTTCGAGCTTGCAAATGGTAAAGACAATATTTTTTCCATCGCTTTCGACATCACCTGTATTTTAATTATTGTTTAAAGAATATCTGAAAAAAATTTGATGAGTTCGGCCAATGTATCCGTAATTTTTCTCGGGTAACATCTCACGAAATACAATTGGAATCAACTTCTGCATGAATCATGACAATCGTGACTCTTGAATCCAGATGTTGCCATCAACTTCCGGATGTTGCCATCTGTTATGATGGAACAGTGAGGAATGTTTGCAGTAATTCAATTACCTTAATTATTCGAGTTTAGGACACAGACAGGAACTACAACCCCTTTTTTTTTAATTGTTGCCGAGGAACCGGTTGGAGTACTATTAGCTGCAACTGTTATGTCGAAACCTGCATACAAGAAAGAGTACATATATGTAGGGAGAGTATTATTGCATTTATTGAAAATTATGGCAAACTAAGCAAATGCTACTTAGTTTATTTTGCCAATGATAAACTAAGTAAGTGGTGCTTAGTTTATGAGAATTGTTATTTGGAATCTATAGAGACTACTATTCGACATTCACTCCTAGCTACTTAGTTTATTTTGCCAACGATGATAAACTAAGTAAGTGGTACTTAGTTTATGAAAATTGTTATTTGGAATGTATAGAGACTAATGTTCGACATTCACTCCTACTTAACTTATTTTGCCAATGATAAACTAAGTAAGTGGTACTTAGTTTATGAGAATTGTTATTTGGAATCTATAAAGACTACTATTCGACATTCACTCCTACTTAGTTTATTTTGCCAATAATAAACTAAGTAAGTGGTACTATGAGAATTGTTATTTGGAATCTATAAAGACTACTATTCGACATTCACTTCTACTTATTTTATTTTGCCAATGATAAACTAAGTAATTGGTACTTAGTTTATGAGAATTGTTATTTGGAATCTATAAATACCATTGTTCGACATTCACTCCTACTTAGTTTATTATTATATTTTCTTTTATTTTAATTTGCAGTATATTATATTATAATATATAATTGGTTTATTTATTTATTAAATTTAATTTATTAAATTAAATTAAATTAAATCATTTATTTTATTAAATCAAATTAAATTTTTATTTTTATTTTATTCTCGTATTATATTATATAAGTTCAAATTTAATTTAATTTAATTTAAGTTATTATTTTAATTTAATTTAATTTATTATGTTATTTTATTTTGTATAATATTAAGTTAATTTTTAAATGAATTTATTTTATTAAATTAAATTAGTTAAATTTAATTTATTTTTAATTTAATTTAATTTAAATTATTTTAATTAAATTAAATTAAATTAAATTTCAATTATTTGATTCTATTTTATTTTATTCTTTATTGAATTGTATTTTATTTGTATTATATTATATTTTTTAAAATATTTTTATTAAATTTAATTTATTTATTAAATTAATTCTAATTTGTATTATTTTATTCAAATTAATTTAATTAATTATTTTATTTTACTTTACTTTATTTAGTATTATATTATATTATCTAATTTTTAAAATTTATTTTATTTAATAAACTAAATTAAATTAAATTTATTTTATTTTAGTAGTAAGAAACTAAGTAAATGCTACTTAGTTTATATTTTAATATTGGGAAACTAATTACTAATACAATACATGCAGGGCCCACAAATCTTACAAATGAATAATGTGAGACCCCAGATTTTATGAATACAGATTTAAATTTCTCAAAATATTTTTTTAAATATTATAGAGTTGATTTAATATAATGTTATAGTTGTGGGTAGTATTTATAAATTTTGCAAAGTATGCAAGTTGTTGTATTATATTCGATTGGTCATGGAATATTCTTTGTGTTGGGGAATATTAATTGACGATTTATTAACAATCATTGGTGGACCCCACAATGTAATTATTATCGGATTGATCGAGAAAATGACAAAAATATTTTATTAAAAATAACGGCGGAAGTTTTACCGTTAATAATTTGTTGAACTACTCGATAGTAAAAAGTACGAAGAATACGCGTGGTTGCATAAGAAAGACACAAGATTGATTATTAATGCTTATGTGAGAAGTCACTCAGTTTGATTCAATTATTGTCGATATTTTATATGTTATTAAATCAATAATTGAGATGACGAAGTTGTTAATATTATTATTTGCATTATTAACGATGTCTGTAAGTTCACAAGGAGAGGTTTGGTCACCTAATCATGGCTACCAATAGGAGAGAATCCTTATTGAAAGCCCCCTCTTCCTAGGAACGACCTGGTCGATTAATAGTGTGAATAATAATAATAATGATGACGTTTTGTTTTATTCATATTATTAACGTAATAAAATAGAAAAACTTTGTATATAAAACAGAATACTTTTATAAAATTATTCGTTTTATTAGGCTAATAGTAAAATCTTTTTATATAAAATAGAATACTTTTATAAAGTTATCATTTTATTAGACAATAATTAGAATATATTATATTTTATTATGCATATAGGTTTTGCAGATAGTGTTTATATAGTAAAATCTTTTTAAAAGTTATTCGTTTTATTAGATTATAAATAGAATATATTATATTTATTTAAAAAATTTGCTTTTAAATATGTAATCAGTCTATTAAAATAAATCAATCTGGACCGCTCATGGATTGGTTACTATTCATTCCATTCTTCTATAAATGAAGCTCATTCCTTCATTATTTCTTACAAATTCACTTTGAAACTCAGAGAGAGAAATTATAGAGAAACTATAGAAAAGTATTCTCGCTACTTCCCTACTCTTATATCTAGTTCTTTTTACTGTAGTGGGTGTTATTCTTTCTTATTCATGAAGAGAACTTCTCGTTATTCCATTCTTTATTGTTCGTTGAATAACTCGTGATACGTGAAAAGCTACCCTATACTTGGTGACATTCTTCTATTATTACATCTTTATTATTCATCGTTGGAATATTCTGCATGCGTGTGTTTTACATTGGGATTCGGTTCCATTATTTATTATTCCGTCTTTATTATTACATTTGAATATATCGCATCGTGTGTTTTACACGGACACGGTTCCATTATTTATTATTCCGTCTTTATTATTCTCGCTTGAATATCCGTCTGTCAGGCGCTTTTTACGTGGGATTCGGTTCCATTATTTATTATTTCGCACTTATTATTACTGTTGGAACATCACGTCGGTGTGAATTTCACCCCGACTGGTTCCGTTATTATTATTTTGTTAGAATAACTTCGCCTATGCAAGCATCGCATGCATGGTGATTTCTTTTGTTATTCCATTCGTTATTATACTCGGTTGGTTAAAATTTTGACTTTTATACTCCATGAAATTAGTGGAATATCCTTGATATTTCAAGGCTTCATCCAAAGATTTTTCATGGAAATATTCTTCCGAGAATTCTTGAATTTTACTCTACAAAACAAAGATTATGTTGACAATTTGGACGTTATTAGTTCCCTGAATAAATTAATTCGTGAACTTGTTTTATTGAATTCTTATATCATCGTCATCATCCTCATGTTTATATTTTTTTTAAAGTCATTTCAGGGCTGTGAAGTGCATAGATGGACTTGGTATGATTATGACCAGGGATTATTCGGTGTAATCATGACCGTAATGTTACAAAAGATGTGATAAAAGTCCTCATTGGCCCGTAGTGCATTGTTGGACGATTGTTGGCATGATTATGATTATTGATGAATACACAAATATCCTCGCCGTAAGTGCATGGAATTTGTGGTCGTGACCTAATGAATATCCTTGGCCATAGTAAAGTGGATGATGTGGATTATTTATTTAGCTGAGTCTCAGCGATAAAAGTGATGAAAAACTTTTTAAATAATAAAAGATAGTAGATTTTATCCTCTACTTGACTCTTTTAATGGATTACTTGATCCGCTGCAGTTAAACTTGATGTCTATTGTATATTATTAGTTTAATATTGTTGAAGACTAATGATAATTTATTCTGCATTATATTAGTCATAATATTTCTTACTGGGCTAGTTGAGCTCACCCTTTCTTTCACCGTTTCTCTTGAAATAAGAACGTAAATTTGGGATGAGTCGGGGAACCGGAGTGATGTTCGGATGATAGTGTTATAAAGCATCCCCTCACTATTCTGTTAAATAGTGTGACAATAAATGTATTGAGGACTTATTCTGAGAGTGGATATTGTCTAGAAGGCAATATTTATATTAAAACTCACAACATGTATTTTGTCGTACTTTACACGACTGTTGTATAATTAAGTTGTATTTGAATTTTGTACCATGTATTGGCGACTCAAGATAGGTGATGTATACCTATTTTGGGGGCGTCACAAATAATTCTGACAGAATTTTTGTAAGAAATTCCGTCAGAGATAGCAAATATATCAAAATTAAAAACAGAGCATTTCTAAATATATACTGCAGAATACATAAAGAATGCAAACAATATATACTGTAAAAATTATCCATTCTTAATCAAAATGAATTTCACTTTCCAAATATATACCAATTTTTAGCCCCAAATTTCAGCCTCAATTCCAATTTTCAGTCAAATATATAATAAATTTTTAGCCCTACCAATTTCCAGCCTCAAATGTAATTGACAAAGCCAAATTGATGCACACACAGTAACCAATTAAGGAATTTAAACATTATCAATTTCCAATTTCAATTAACAATAACAAACTAAACCAATACCAAATCAAAAATTAAACTCTACCGATTTTCAGCCTCAAATCAATATATACATACAATATAAAAATTATTCAATCTATTGATTGTGTACATCATAATCAAATTAAAATAATATTGGAACTCATACCTTCTTTTGGAGCTAATAAACTGTCGGAATCAGAGGAAGAAATCTATCATAGTGCTGGCCGACGTGTGAAAATTGGTGGAGCTTTCCTCGGTGGTGGTGGGTTGGTGGTGGGATGTGGGTGGTTAGTTAGTGGTGGGGCAGGGGCGAGAGGAAGAGAGAGGACTAAGATGGTGGTACCGGTAGTTAATGGTCGGTGGCTGGTGGTGGTGGTGGTTGATCGGCGGTTAAAGGTTGTAGTGGGTGGCAGGTGGGCGCCGAAAATGAGTTTGAGAGAGGAGAGAGTGAGCTGAGGCTGAGAGATCGAGTGAGATGAGCTGATGAAATTAATAAGAGGAGATATGAAAGGCGCCTGAATAAGAATACGAATCGTTTAGGTTTTATAAGATATTTCCAACGTAATGTCCAACGGAAATAAGTCCCTCGAAAATATGTTATTTTCAACAAATAGTCCCTCGGAAATAACGTTAGTTTCGTCGAACTTAAGTTTCGCGCTGGCGGGAAACATGGCGCCAAACGAGGCCTTATAATTCCGACGGATTTCCCCCGGGAATAAACTATATCTGACGGAATTATGTTCGACGTATTATTTTGTCGAACATAACTTATTTCCGACTGACAACAGTCCGTCGAACCTAATTTCGTCGAAATTAGCCGGTTTTCTTGTAGTGTATAACGTATAATAATAATTAATATATTTAATTATTTATTACATATTAATGACGTCACTGGGTCAATAACTGTCTAACCATTGGTTGAACCAGTGATCCATCCACCCAGTAACTTTTCCAGTTCAATGAACTACCCGAGTCTAAAAATATAGATTTTATGTCTAATACCCACAAAAAAATAACATTTTTATACAAAAAATTAGGGACACTATAATTTAAATTACTCCCTCCTCTCCAGAAACATAATTTAATGAAAAATTTTACTCAAATTTAGATAATTAAATAAGAGAAAATAATAGTCGTCTCGGTATATATTGATCTGACTTTATGTCTTCATAACATTGTTCCCGAACCCCTAGGTAGGCTTTTTGATTTAGGTTTTAAAGAATTGTCCAACCATATATCTTTACAATATTGCTCCCGAACCCCTAGGGAGGCTTTATGTAGAGGTTCTAGAGAATCGTCGGACTTTATACCGTCATTCTTGAGCTCTTGGAATCTCGTCTCGCATTCTTCGCTCCAAACGAATTTTGTATCCTTCTGAGTTAGCTGGGTTAATGGAGTAGCGATTCGAGAAAACCCTTCCATGAATCTCCGATAATAACCAGCTAAGCCCAAAGAGCTACGTCATTTCAACCACCGACTTTCTATTTGTTCCCAATTTTGTATTGCTTCAATCTTCGCCGGATCAACAGATTCTCCATGTTTCGACACCACGTGCCCAAGGAATGCTAATTCCTCAAGCTAGAACTCGCATTTTTTCAATTTGGCATATAGTTTGTTTTCACGAAGCCTTTGGAGTACCAGCTTCAAATGGTGCTCATGATTTTCACGACTTTTGGAATATATGAGGATGTCATCAATAAAAACAACAATGAACTGATCCAAATATTCCTTGAATCCATGAAAGCCGCAGGAGTATTAGTCAATCCGAAAGACATGACTAAGAATTCATAATGCCCGGACCGAGTTCTGAAGGCAGTCTTCAGAATATCCTCAGTTCTAATCTTCAGCTGATGATATCCAGAACGAAGATCGATCTTTGAAAAGAATTGTGCTCCTTGCAACTCGTAAAATAGGTCATCAATACGAGGTAGAGGATACCTATTCTTGATGGTGACATGGTTCAATTCCCGATAGTCAATACAAAGTCGCATACTCCCGTCTTTCTTCTTTACGAATAAAACAGAGCACCCCAAGGAGATGTATCAGATTTAATGAAATCGATGTCCAACAACTCTCGTAGTTGGACCTTTAACTCCTAAAGTTCAATAGGAGCCATTCGATATGGGGTTTTAGAAATGGGCTTTGGACCAGGTTCAAGATCAATAAAGAATTCAACTTCACGTTCTAGGGGTAGACCGGGAAGTTCTTCAGGAAATACGTCAGGAAAGTCAATAACAACATGAATATTTTTCAAATTTGACGTGTCTTTATTCAAATCCATAACATGGGCTAAGAAAGCTTGACATCCGTTTTTCAATAAACGAATAGCCTTATGATTAGATATGACAGTGATTGATTTTAATGGTTTAGTTGCTTGAATTCATACAGCAGGTTGTTTAGGAATATGAATGCTAACAACCTTACAAAAACAATCAATTTTGACATGATGAGTAGTTAACCAATCAATCCCTAAAATCACATCAAAAGCAAGTATCTTTAAAGAGATAAGGTCAACAGGTAAGGTGATGGTGCCAACTTGAATCAAACAAGATTTATAAATAGTGGATGTGATGAAAGTTTATCCCTAACGGAGTTTCCACAGATAGGTCAAAGTCTAATTTCTCCTGAGTCAAGTTTAAACGTTGAGCACAAGGCGGAGAGATAAATGAATGGGTAAAGACACCCAGATCAAGTAAGGTATAAACTTCGCAAGAATTTATAAATAGCTTACCCGTGATCACCTCGTTTGGGTTCCTCGATTTTGACCAACCACAACAAACGCTTTTCAGAACCGTTGACTTGGACTTTTTTGGGACGATCTTTTTGAGTCACACAAATCCCCATTGAACTAGGTTTCGCCATCAGCATAATCCAAGCGATATGTCCTTTCTTTCCACAATTATAGCATACCTTGAACTGTCAGGGCGGTTTGGACTTATATGTCCCTCTTTTCCGCATTTGTAGCATACAACCGGTGGTCGTTCCTCTCCCTTGGAACCCGATTCTTTCTTTGGTGCTGCCATTTTCACATTGTCGTTGTTGAATCTCCTCTTTTTAAAATCTCCTCCCGATTCGATTCTTCTATTCTCATGGCCATGATTACCACCAGAGTGGTTACCATTTTTGTCCATCTTTTTCTTTCTCTCTTTGGTTATCGTTGTTTTGTTGACCGCCATCTCCAGTAGATGATCCTCGGTTGTGGTCCTCGGTTGACCAGTACTTTCGTTATCTCGCTTCTAATAATTGAGCCTCATTTATAACATCCGAATAGAGAGAAAATTTATGAGAAATGAGATATCGACGTATGCTTTAGGGTTTCAAACCTCTCGTAAACATCCGCGTCATACGCTCCTCATTCTCCACCAAATGAGGTACAAACCGGAGAACTCGCAAACTTTGCCTCGATCGAGACACCGCCATGTTGTTTTGTTCTAATCTGATGAACTCCACTTACTTCATACGATTTAACACTTTCGGGATAATATTTGTCATTAAATAGTTTCAAACGTCTCCCAAGACACGCCGAAAAGTGGGTGGATGGGTACGCTTCACTGCACTCCCACCAAGAGTCCGCTTCGCCACTTTAACATAAAGGTGGCGAATGGAACCTTCTGTTCTCCGTGCATCCCAAGACATCGAATATCTTGGTAATTTGCTTGACCCATGTTTCCACCATGATCGGATCCGGCTTTACCTTAAATTCGTGTGGTCCCAACTCTTTGAATCGTCATTGTGATAACCCGTGAATTGCTATCATTTCCTCCTCAGTATTTTGAACACGAGTCTCCCCTCATTCCGATTTTGCATGAATCGAAAAAAAGCTTCTAAACATCCCTCGCTCATCATCCGCCATTGGTATTGTTCACGGGAGGAACATTGCTGACTATTGCACGTTTCTCCTCGTTGGTGAGTACGAAAGCTCCACGGTCTCATTTCCACTGTTAATATTCTCAACGACATTCTCAAATACTATCATAAAACAAGGGTTAATTAAGGAAATCAATATATCACATAATATCCCTATATACTGACCAACTAACAAATAAGCTTAGGTAGGACACACTTAGCGAAGGATTTAATCGCCTCCCCTCCTTGTTCTATTCCCGATCTTCATGAGAGATCATATCCCTAAGCTCGAGAACAAATGACGCGCCCCAAAATAGGTATACATCACCCATTACGAGTTGTCAATACACTGCATGTAAACAACTACAACTTTATTATTACAATAGTAAAACTGTGAGTTTGAATACAAATATTATATTCTAGACAATATATATACCCAAATAAATCCTCATCACATTTATTGATACAATATTTTACAAAAATGGTGAGGACTACTAAACAACTCTCTCTATAACCATCATTCCATACCCCGACTCGTACTCGCTACATTCTCGCCTCCTGAGAAAAAAAATAGAACAAAAAGGAAAAGGGTGAGCTCAACTAGCCTAGTAAAGAATATTATGACTAAGATAATATATAACAAATTATCGTTAGTCTTCAACAGGGAAAAATCTAATAGAATACAATAGAAAATAAGTTTTAAATCAATATTCACAGCGGAAATAATAATTCATTAGAAGAGTTAAGTAGAGAATGCAAACTACTATCTTCTATGTATGAATTTAAAAGTTCATCGTCTATCTTTTATCCCTGTAACATCAATCAATATATATCTGAAATCAAATATTCATCTTTGCACTACAGGCCAAAGATATTCATTAGTTGGTCATGTTCATCTAAACACCTGTTCATCTTTGCACTACGGGCCAAAGATATTCATCAGAAATCATTCATCTTTGCACTACAGGCCAAAGATATTCAATAATATCATCATTTAAGACTGAGGATGATGAAAATATTTTTTAAAGAAACGAATCCAGTGAAACAAAATGACAAGGATTAAGGATTAAGGATTAAGGATTAAGGATTCGTACTTTGTTTTATCCATGTCCAAAAATACCTCAAAAATAATCATAGTAGTGTAAAATTCAAGAATGATCAAAACATGGATACAATCAAAGCTAGTATCCACAATAGATATTTTAGACAAAAAGAAGAAATTTTATTTTTCTAGTGAATAATGCCAGATTCGTGAATAAAGGTCGTGATACGTGAATAAGAATCTCGACACCAAAAGATAGAAATTTCACAAAAAACATCTTCACGCTTCGTGAATAAGATTGTGAATAAGAATCTCATGAATAGTAATTCATGAATAAGAAGCTCGTGAATAAGTAACCCCTACATGAAAAAGTTCCAAATTTGATAAAAATTTCCAACCAATATTTCTAAGATAATGATATTGAAGAAATAATATCATTTTCGAATAAAATAACATCCCTTACCTCGAAAGATCGAGATTTCTAAATTTAAAACATTTGGATATAAAGCTATGACTTGAACTTGCACCAGATATCAATACTCAAAATATACTCAAAATACTCACAAGAATACGCCGATAATATATAGAGAAAATTTGAGTTTCGGTGTGATTTTCAATTCTAACCCAAGACCCTATTTATAGGAAAATGCTTAGAACACCAAAGTAGAAAATTTATTAAAATATTAATATTAATATTACAATTCCTACGCCCACTTCTAAGGATCTGAATTCAGCCACTTCTAACACATGTAAGACCCACAACAATGACAAAAAATATTTTTGTCATTTTAAATATTTTATACTTCCAAAAATTAATTATTTTGGAGTTCCAAAACTTCAATAATTCTTAATAAATAGCCCTTTATTAGAAAATTTGAATCTCGCTTTTTTTTATAGGAAATTAAATTCTCTACAACTTTGCAGAAGAAAGTTTTTCCAAATTCCAAATGTAAATTGATCAAATCCACAAACCAGACGATTTTACAAGTTTATAATCAAATTTCAACCAAGAAATGGGGTCCACCGACACATAAAACATGCTTTAAATATTTTTGGTAACAAAATACTCCTCCTCCACATATACTCATATATCTCACATTCATTGTAAAATATCACCATTATTATATTATTAAAAATATAATAATATATTTAAATAAATTATTTTATCGGAAAAAGATAAAATTTTAATTTTCAACAATTGTCACATTAAAAATTTTCTCCATCTATATCCACATAAAATCAATATTTTTTCTCATCATATGAATCAATAATTAATTATTCACAAATAATATTACTGTAATCACAATATCGACAACTGTGCAGGCTCCTGGAAGCAGGGGCTTTCAATAAGAATTTCTTTACATCATGCCAAGCAATTAGGTGACCAAACCTCTCCTTAGATGTAACTTTCTAGACATTGCCAATAATGTTATCTAATAATATTATTCAAATAATATGAATTATTGCTTCGATAATGAAAATAATCGTAATGACAATTATTGAAACAACAAAGAATATAAAATATCAACGCCGCAATTATTAAATCAATAAAATAAAATATCTAACAAAGTAATTATTGTAACCATTATTGAGTAAGGCCTTCACGTATGAATCAATAATTGGTGCAATAACGTGTCTATCAGGCAACAACGCCAGACATCGTGTGTTTTAACCACCTGTGTATTCCACCAAAGGTAAATAAAGAATAACTACGCCTGTTATTTTTAAATAACTTATATTTGTCGTTTTCTTCATCCAATCATTTTCCGTTATGGGCCCACACACAAAAAGGTCGCTTGTCGTCGCATTTAATATTCCCCGACAAAGAAGAATATTTCCCACCAAACGAATATTCCCGACACAAAATGAATATTTTATAACCACCGCTTAATTAAAATATTTCGCGATATTACCCATAACTAACCACATTAATCAAATCAACCCTTACTATTTCAAAATAATAAATAGAGGAAAATAAATTTCATTTATTAATTATTTGGGGTCTTACTGACCTCCCTTCTTATGAAATTTCGTCCTCGAAATTCGACGACGATACGATTGGTGTTTCAAAAGATGAGGATACCTTGTTTTCATTTCCGTTTCCAACTCCCGTGTCATTTCTCTCTATAGCATGGTTCCCCACAAAACTTTAACTTGTGGTATGATCTTCGACGTAGGATATGCTCCTTCCTATCCAAGATCTTGACAGTACCTCTTCGACGTTAAGTCTTGGCTATCTCGCTTTGGTTCTAACTCTATAACGTGGTTCGGTCTCTTTCATATTTATTTAAGTATGTGAGATACGTGAAACACATTATGAACACGAGACATACTTTGAGGTAACGCGAGTCTATAGGCTACATTTCCTACTCGGTCAAGAATTTAAAATGGACCAATAAATCGTGGATTGAGCTTTCTCTCTTCCCAAATCTTGTAACTCCCTTCCATGGAGCAACTCGCAACAATAATACATGATCCCCTATACTAAATTCCACGCCCTTTCGATGAAAATCCGCGATAACTCTTTTGTCGATCTTGTGCCGCTTTTTGTATATGTTGTCGAATCATTTGGATCTTTTGGTAGAGTCATATCGTACTCAACTCGGGTCCCAACAATGTTGCTTCACCCACCTCATCCAAACATATTGGAGAAGCGACACTTTTGGTCCATATAATGCTTCAAATGGAGCCACACCTATATTGCTCGATAATCGTTGTTGTAGGAGAATTCCACCAATGGTAAATACTTATCCCAACGCGCCTTGAAGTTCAGGACATGTAGTCTTAATAAATCTTCAAGAGTTTGAATAGTCTTCTCGATTGTCCGTCTGCTTTGAGGATGGTGACATTAATCAAGATAAAACTGCGTCATAGCTTTTTGCAAGCTAACCCAAAATCTTGAAGTGAATCTTGGGTCACGATCCGAAACTATGGATACCGGCATGCCATGCAACCTCACAATCTCATTTACATATATACTAAAGAAGACGCTCAAGGAATAAGTCTCCGATCGTCAAGAAATGAGCAGACTTGGTTAATCTATCAACAATAACCCAAATAGCATTGATGCCTTGAGAAACCGTAGGAAGACCCGTAACAAAATCCATGGTAATGTGTTCCCACTTCTATTTCGTAATCTCAAGTGGTTGCAACGGACCCTTAGGTACTAGATGCTCCGCCTTTACACGTTGACAAGTTAAACACATCGAGATAAACTTTGCAATCTCTCTCTTCATATTGTTCCACCAAAATGTATGTCAAGATCACGATACATTTTAGTATTTCCGAGATGGATTCGCAAATGGTGTATTGTGTGCCTCCATCATAATCTTGTATTTCAAATCAGAGTCATTAGGAATACAAAGTCTGGAGTGGACTCGAAGTATTCCTTCTTCATCAATTCTCGCTTCCGGAATAGCACCTTCTTGTACTTTCTTCTTCATACGCGACGATTCCCGGCCTGGTGGCTTGAGCAACCTTAACTTTTTCTATTAAAGTTGGCTCTATGCGTATACTTGACATCATAGCACTCATTCCTCAGATATGATCTTCTACTCAACGCGCATACCTACCACGTTTGCTTTTCCAGGATGGTATTAAATAGTGTGGTCGTAGTCTTTCAATAGCTTGAGCCAATGTCGCTGCCGCATGTTGAGTTCTTTTTGAGTGAAAAAATATTTAAGGCTTTTATGGTTTGAATATATCTCCACTTTCTCCCCATATAGATAGTGCCTCCATATCTTTAGTGCGAAAACGACTGCTGCCAACTCTAGATCATGAGTAGGATAATTCCTCTCATACTCTTTAAGTTGTCGCGAGGCATAAGCTATGACTTTCCCACGTTGCACGAGAACACATCCTAACCCTTTGCCTCGAAGCATCGTCAGAGATAACAAATCCATCCGCATTCGGATGGTATTGTTAGAACAAAATAAATGAGTCTCTCTCGAGCTCTTGGAAACTCTTCTCGCATTCTTCGCTCCAAATGAATTTTGTATCCTTCCGAAGTTAGTTGGGTTAAGACAGAGTAGCGATTCGAGAAAACCCTTCCACGAATCTCCGATAATAACCATTTAAGCCCAAAAAGCTACGTGACTTCAACCACCATCGACTTCGGTTGCTCTAACTTTGTATTGCTTCAATCTTCACGGATCAACAGAGATACTCCACGCTTCGACATTAACGTGCCCAAGGAATGCTATTTCCTCAAGCCGTAAATCGCATTTCTTCAATTTGGCATATAGTTTGTTTTCACGGCTTTTGGAGTATCACTTCAAATGGGTGCTTCATGATCTTCATGACTTTTGGAATATATGAGGATGTCATCAATAAAAACAACAACGAACTGATCCAAATATTCCTTGAATACTCGGTTCATCATATCCATGAAAGCCGCAGGAGCATTAGTCAATTCGAAAGACATGACTAAGAATTCATAATGCCCGTACCAAGTTCTGAAGGCAGTCTTCGGAATATCCTCAGTTCTAATCTTCAGCTGATGATATCCAGAACGAAGATCGATCTTTGAAAAGAATTGTGCTCCTTTCAACTCGTAAAATAGGTCATCAATACGAGGTAGAGGATACCTATTATTGATGGTGACATAGTTCAATTCCCGATAGTTAATACAAAGTCGCATACTCCCGTCTTTCTTCTTTACGAATAAAACAGGAGCACCCCAAGGAGATGTATTAGGACAATGAAACCGATGTCCAACAACTCCCGTAGTTGGACCTTTAACTCCTCAAGTTCAATAGAGCCATTCGATATGGGGTTTTAGAAATGGGCTTGTACTGTGTTCAAGATCAATAAAGAATTCAACTTCATGTTCGGGGGTAGGCGGGAAGTTCTTCAGAAATACGTCAGAAAGTCAATAACAACGGAATAATATATTCAAATTTGACGTGTCTTTATTCAAATCCATAACATGGGCTAAGAAAGCTTGACATCCGCTTTTCAATAAACGAATAGCTTTATGATTAGATATGACAGTGATTGATTTTAATGGTTTAGTTGCTTGAATTCGTACAACAGGTTGTTTAGGAATATGAAAGCTAACAACCTTACGAAAACAATCAATTTTGGAATGATGAGTAGTTAACCAATCAATCCCTAAAATCACATAAAAAGCAAGTATCTTTAAAGAGATAAGGTCAACAGGTAAGGTGATGGTGCCAACTTGAATCAAACAAGATTTATAAATAGTGGATGTAATGAAAGTTTATCCTAATGGAGTTTCCACAGATAGATCAAAGTCTAATTTCTCCGGAGTCAAGTTTAAATGTTGAGCACAAGCAGGAGAGATAAATGAATGGGTAGCACCGGTATCAAGTAAGGTATAAACTTCGCAAAAATTTATAAATAGCTTACCCGTGATCACCTCGTTTGGGTTCCTCGATTTTGACCAAATACAACAAACGCTTCTTCCAGAACCGCTGACTTGGAATTTTTGGGATGATCTTTTGAGTCACCGTCCCACATTGAACTAGGTTTCGCCATCAGATAATCCCGAAAGTGATATGTCCTTCCTTTCCACAATTATAGCATACCTTGAACTGTTGTGGGCGGTTTGGACTTATATGTCCCTCTTTTCAGATTTCAGAAGATACAACCGGTGGTCGCTCCTCCCTTTGAACCGATTCTGTCTTACCGGTGCCGCCATTTTCACATTGTCGTTGTTGAATCTCCTCTTTTAAAATCTCCTCCCGATTCGCTTCTTCTATTCTCATGGCCATGATTACCACCCGAGTGGTTACCATTTTTGTCCATCTTTTTCTCTCTCTTTGGTTATCGTTGTTTTGTTGATCGCCATCTCCTAGATGATCCTCGGTTGTGGTCCTCGGTTGACCGCATTTCGTTATCTCGCCTAATAATTGAGCCCTGCTTATAACATCCGAATAGAGAGAAAATTTATGAGAAATGAGATATCGACGTACGCCGGGTTTCAAACCTCTCGTAAACATCCGCCATCATCGCTCCTCATTCTCCACCAAATGAGGTGCAAACTCGATAACTCGCAAACTTTGCCTCGTCATCGAGACACCGCCATGTTGTTTTGTTCTAATCGATGAACTTCACTTCCTTCATATGACTAACACTTTCGTGAAGTATTTGTCATTAAATAGTTTTTGAAATGTCTCCCAAGACACGCCGAAAGTCTATTTGGATGGGTACGCTTCACGCACTCCCCACCAGAGTCACTTTCGCCACGGAACATAAAGGTGGCGAATGGAACCTTCTGTTCTCCGCATCCCAAGACATCGAAAGTATCTTGGTAATTTGCTTGACCCATGTTTCCACCATGATCGGATCCGGCTTTACCTTAAATTCGTGTGGTCCCAACTCTTTGAATCTTCATTTGTGATAACCCGTGAATTGCTATCATTTCCTCCTCGATTTTGAACACGAGTCTCCTCGCCCCGATTTTGCATGAACTCGCAAAAAGCTTCTAAACATCCCTCGCTCATCATCTCGCTTCGATTGGTATTGTTCACGGGAGGAACATTGCTGGACTATTGCACGTTCTCCTCGTTGGTGAAAGACTGAGCTTCTCCACGGCCTCATTTCCACATGTTAATATTCTCATTCGACATTCTCAAATACTATCATAAAACAAGGGTTAATTAAGGAAATCAATATATCACATAATATCCCTATATCTTGACCAACTAACAAATAAGCTTAGGTAGGACACACTAGCAAGGATTTACTCGCCTCTCCCTCCTAGTTCTATTCCCCGATCTTCGCCAGAGATCATATCCCTAAGCTCGATAATAATCGTGGACGCCCCAAAATAGGTATACATCACCCATTTTGAGTTGTCAATACACTACGATGATGTAAACAACTACAACTTTATTATTACAATAGTAAAAGCTGTGAGTTTGAATACAAATATTATATTCTAGACAATATATATACCCAAATAAATCCTCATCACATTTATTGATACATTATTTTACAAAAATGGTGAGGACTACTAAACAACTCTTTCTATAACCATCATTCCATACCCCAACTCGTACTTGCTACATTCTCGCCTCCTGAGAAGAAAAATGGAACAAAAAGGAAAAGGGTGAGCTCAACTAGCCCAATAAAGAATATTATGACTAATATAATATACAACAAATTATCGTTAGTCTTCAACAGGGAAAAATCTAATAGAATACAACAGACAACAAGTTTTAAATCAATATTCGCAATGAAATAATAATTCATTAGAAGAGTTAAGTAGAGAATGCAAACTACTATCTTCTATGTATGAATTTTAAAGTTCATCGCCTATTTTTATCCCCGTAACATCAATCAATATATATCCGGGATCAAATATTCATCCTTGCACTACTGTGCCAAGGACATTCACCAGTTGGTCATGTTCATCTAAACACCTGTTCATCTTTGCACTACGGGCCAAAGATATTCATCAGAAATCATTCATCTTTGCACTACAGGCCAAAGATATTCAATAATATCATCATTTAAGACTGAGGATGATGAAAAATATTTTTAAAGAAACAAATCCAGTGAAACAAAATGACAAGGATTAAGGATTAAGGATTAAGGATTCGTACTTTGTTTTATCCATGTCCAAAAATACCTCAAAAATAATCATAGTGGTGTAAAATTCAAGAATGATCAAAACATGGATACAATCAAAGCTAGTATCCACAATACATATTTTAGACAAAAAGAAGAAATTTCATTTTTCGGTGAATAATGCCGTATTCGTGAATAGTGTCGTATACGTGAATAGTGCCGTATACGTGAATAGTAACTCTGACACCAAAAGATAGAAATTTCACAAAATACATCTTCACACTTCGTGAATAGTACTCGTGAATATTAACTCATGAATAGTAACTCATGAATAGTAACCCCGACATGAAAAAGTTCCAAATTTGATAAAAATTTCCAACCAATATTTCTAAGATAATGATATTGAAGAAATAATATCATTTTTGAATAAAATAACATCCCTTACCTCGAAAGATCAAGATTTTAAAATAAAAAACAGGATATAGGCTATGACTTGAACTTGCACCGTATAACAATACTCAAAATATACTCAAAATACTCACAAGAATACGCCGATAATATAGAGAGAGAAAATTTCGATTTCGGTGTGATTTTCAATTCTAACCAAAAGACCCTATTTATAGGAAAATGCTTGTAACACCAAAAGTAGAAAATTTATTAAAATATTAATAATAATAATACAATTCCTACGCCCACTTCTAAGGATCTGAATTCACCACTTCTAACACATGTAAGACTCAACAACAATGACAAAAAACGTTTTGTCATTTTAAATATTTTATACTTCCAAAATTAATTATTTTAGAACTCCGAAACTTCAATAATTCATAATAAATAGCCCTTTTATCAGAAAATTCGAATCTCACGTGTTTTTATAGGAAATTAAATTCTCTACAACTTTGCAGAAGAAATTTTTTCCAAATTCCAAACAAAAATTGACCGAAATCCACAAACGGACGATTTTACAGGCTATAATCAAATTTCAGTCAAGAAATGGGGTCCACCGACACATAAAACATGCTTTAAATATTTTTGGTCACAAAAATACTCCTCCTCCATATATACTCATATATCCCACATTCATTGTAAAAATATCACCATTATTATATTATTAAAAATATAATAATATATTTAAATAAATTATTTTATCAAAAAAAGATAAAATTTTAATTTTCAACAATTGTCACATTAAAAATTTTCTCCATCTATATCCACATAAAATCAATATTTTCCTTATCATATGAATCAATAATTAATTATTCACAAATAATATTACAGAATCACAATATCGACAACTGCATAGGTTCAGGAAAGAGGTGGCTTTCCAATAAGAATTTCTCTCTTCTTGGCCGCAATTAGGTGACCAAACCTCTCCTTAGATGTAACTTTCTAGACATTGCCAATAATGTTATCTAATAATATTATTCAGATAATATGAATTATTGCTTCGATAATGAAAAATATCGTGTAATGACAATTATCAAACAACAAAGAATATAAAATATCAACGCAAGCAATTATTAAATCAATAAAATAAAATATCGAATAAGTAATTATCGTAACCATTATTGAGTAAGGCCTTCTTCACGTAAGAATCAATAATTGGTGCAATACCGGTGCTATTATTGCAACAACGCCAGACATCTTGTGTTTTAACCACCGGGTATTTCAACAAAGGTAAATCCAGAATAATTACGTCGTTATTTTTAAACAACTTATATTTTACATTTTCTTCATCCAATCGCTTTCAAGTTATGGGGCCACATTAAGGTCACTGGCCATATACTAATATTCCCTCGGCAAGAAGAATATTCCCCACCAAACGAATATTCCCGACAAAAATGAATATTGTATAACCACCGCTTATTTAAAATATTTAAGATTTTACCCATAACTAACCACATTAATCAAATCAACCCTTACTATTTCAAAATAATAAATAGAGGAAAATAAATTTCATTTATTAATTATTTGGGGTCTTACATGGATGATCGATTGTATAATAGGAACACTTTCCCCAAACAAAATGAGATTTTTTGAAGTTCAAATCATTGACGTGGGGGAAGCCAAAACTACCGATGACGGCCGAGCGATCTTGGTGATGATCAGTGAGGTTGCTTATAATTTTTTGAACACATCTTCATCCCTCAACTTACCATCTGCCAAACCAATGTTGGAAATGGCGCAATAAAGAAAGATATATCCCAATAGGACTGAGCAAAAAGCGGATAAAATCGAATAACTGAAGTGAACCAATTTTTTTAACCGTTTTTTTTCGGTTATTTGTTTTTTTTTTTAAATTCAATTATATCCGATTTATTATTCGATTTTCGGGTTTGGTTTTAAAATTTTTGTATTTCGGTTAACCAAATAACCGAATTGTCCAAAAATATTGCGTTTACGTCAATTGGAAGAGAGGTGGTGTTTACGTCACTGGTGTTTAGTGGTTACCAATTTTGCATTATCTTTGTATCATTGATAACGGTCCTCCCATATGTTTGCAATAAATGGTGCTTCGTGAATATGTTCATTTTCAGTCTTTTCTATTGAAAAGTAATCAACAAGTTGTTTGTTATGACAAATACTTCACAATCTTCATTAACAACGCATTGTCTTGTGTGAGCTTTTTTAAAAAGAAGAAGAATATCACCAAAGACCCCAAACCAAGATAAGGACGAAGAGGTCAATGATGATGATACCAGTGATGGAAGAAGTGTCTCAAGTGAAGATGATGTTGCAGAACATGCAGACCCGTAAAGGGTGAACTTTTTTTATGAACAGATTCTTTGTTGTATGTTTTGTTAAGTTTTAAGTTGATGTTATTCGGTTACCTTACAATTCAGGCAGTTGTTCGGATACTTAAAATTATAGAATTTTTAATTTTTGGTTATAACCGAATAGTTAATTGGATTCGGTTATAAACGAATGCTCAGCCCTATATCTCAATATCACTTCAAAAATTAGACGCACCCAAGAGAAAAATGAACAATGGGCAACACAAAAGGGCAAAGGTGCAAATATGCCCCCGATGTTTACACGGATGTCCCACTTACACCCTAAACTAATTTTTTTTTTCCAAAAGTACCCTTAACATGACAAATTTAAGCTCAGTTATGCCCCTCTCGTTAACGAAGATGCCACATAGACTAACTCTGTTAATACGTGGACAATTTTGGCTGACGTGGCAACATTTGCTGATGTGTTAAAAATAGAAAACTATATTTACATTATTTAATCATTTAATCAAAATACTTAAATTAATCAAAACAAAAAAAGCATAACATATTTAGTGTTGTAATTTTAAATTCAATTTAAATATTTGTTTACAAAAAATATCGTAATTAATGATACCTTTTATATAATTTATAATTATTATAATTTAGTATATAAAATTAGTCAAATTTTATTTTTAAAATACCTCAAATAATAATAATAATAATAATAATAATAATAATAATAATACCTTCTCCTTGCAAAAAAAAAAATACCATCAGATGAAAATCAAAGCAAAGCAGAGTTGAAAATGAGAAAAAACAACCATCCAAGCACATATCACATATCAAACTAAACATGGGAATCAACAGATCATATGCTGAAAAAGCTTCAATATAACAGACCAAAACAACCATTCTTAAAAACCTCAATATGCATCACGATGAAAAAAAAACCCAAATCATAAATTTCAATCACATATCACATATGAAACCCAAATCTTAACTTTATTTTTTAATCACTCCATTCTCTCACTTTCTTATTCAATCACAAATCAAACAGTTTCAAAATATATCTCAAATCCATAAATCCAATCAATTTCCAAATCAGTTCAAAAAAATGATTAAAATAAATAATATTACCCCCTTCATCTTCAAAGATTACTAGAAGGAATTGTAATTTTTTTTAAAAGAGTAACCCATATTTGATTCGAAGAAAATAGAGAAATAGAAAATTCCTTCTTTGACCATGGATGATGGAGGCGGTGGAACTTTGTTCTGGATTTTCAAACTCCATGAGCCTTGGTATCTACATCCTTCAGCTCTTCCCCGCCTTTCTCTCTCCTCAGCTCTTTGTTCACCGCCTACCCGAATTATGTTTTGATTATGTACTTGAGACACACTTTGGAAAAGTTTGGAGGACGAGATTGTGATTGAGAGAGAAACATAGACTGAAATCTAGAGAGAGAAAATGGGGATAAATGGCGACAGTTATTCGTTATGAGGCCTACAAATGGCTGCGTCGTCGTACGAATATTCCCCAACAACAAAGAATATTCCACGACCAAACGAATATTCCCCGACAAAATAAATATTTTATAACCACTTGCTTATTTTGCAAAAATTTGCACATTTCACCCATAACCAAAACATTATATCAAATTAATTCCTTATTATTTCAAGATAATGAATATAGGAAATTTAATTTTATTTATATAAAAAAAATTTGGGGTCTTACAGCCTCCCATCCTTATGAAATTTTGTCATCGAAATTGACGTACGCACCTGGTATTTTGAAAAGGTGAGGATACCTCGCTTTCATTTCTGATTCTAACTCCCATGTCATTTCTTCAATAGCATGGTTCTTCCACAAAACCTTAACTTGTGGTATAACCTTTGTGCGTAGGACATGCTCTTTCTTATCCAAGATCTTGACATGTACCTCCTCGTACGTTAAATATTCGGCTATCTCGTCTGGTTCTAACGCAATAATGTGGTTTGGGTCATCCACATATTTACGTAATATCGATACATGAAAAACGTTATGAACACGCGACATACTTAGCGTTAAGGCGAGTCTATAGGCCACAGTTCCTACTCGATTGAGGATTTTAAATAAATCGAAGGTTTGAGCTTTCTTCTCTTCATCGACTCTTACTTCTAGAATAACACCTTCTTGCACCTTCTTCTTTATATTCATCAGCTTCAGGTCTGTAGCTTGAGTGGCTTTAACGTTATCGATTAAAGTCAATTCAACTCGTATATCATCACGTGGGTCCCTAGAGTCTTTAAATCTATCTTTATCATTTATAAATTATACAAAATAGGTCTTTGTGTTCAACAATATCGCACTCGTACTCTCGTACGATCTTCTACTCAACGCGTCAACTACCACCTTCATTTTTTCCAGGATGGTATGGTCAGAACAGGTGCCGAAATGAGTCGCCTCTTGAGCTCTTGGAAAATCTTCTCGCATTCCTCGCTCCATACAAATTTTGTATCTTTCCGAGTCAGTTAAGTTAACGGAGTAGCGATTCAAGAAAATCCTTCCATGAATCTCCGATAATAACCAAATTTAAGCCCGTAGAAAGCTACGACTTTCGGTCACCGACTTTGATTCTTCTCAATCGTGATTCATATCCCAATCTTGGATAACACATCACAATAACACCTATCGTTTTACCACCACACAAATATAGAGTCCCCTACGGAAAGTCTGGCTTTGGTGCATTCCACAAAGGAAGTCACCAGATAGAGGCTCGAGTACCAACTCTTGTAGTTGTGTTTTAACTCAAGTTCAATAGGAGCCATTCGATAAGAGATTTTAGAAATGGGTTTTGTACCGGGTTCAAAGTCGATACAAAATACAATATCACACTCTGGGGGTAGGCCAGGAAGTTCTTCAGGAAATACGTCAGGAAACTCACTAACAACAGAAATATCATTCAAATCTGACGTATTTTTTTTGTTCAAGTCAATGACATGGGCTAAGAAAGCTTGAAATCCGTTTTTCAATAAGCGAATGGCTTTATGGCTTGATATGAAAGTGTGTGACTTCAATGGTTTGGTTGCTTGAATTCGCATAACAGGTTGGTTAGGAATATGAAAACTAACAACCTTACGAAAATAAACAATTTTGGCATAATAAGTAGTTAACCAATCAATCTCTAAAATCACATCAAAAGAAAGTATCTTTAAAGAGATAAGATCAACAGGTAATGTGATAGTGCCAACTTGGATCAAACAAGATTTATAAATAGTGGATGTTGTTAGTTCCCGAAAGCACAATAGTTATCTAGAATGGGAGGGGGGGTTGAATAGATATTAAAAACTTTCCTTTGTTTAAAAAAACTGTTTTGATAAATCTTTTAAGCACAACGGAACTATTGATTCTTTGAAAAACCTTTTAGATAGCAGATTAAAGAGAGAAAGACAATTATTGCAGTTAGAGCAGTTATAACAGTTATAAAGACTCAATTGTTTTTAAGTGGTTCGGAGCACTCAAATCTCCTAGTGCACTCTTTTACTCCTCGAGTAGGAAATCCACTAAGGATGTCTTTTACACTTTCAAAATCTCACAGATTCCTTCTAGAGCAGTTATAACAGTTATAAAGACTCAGTAGATTGATGATTGTTGAGTTGTGATTGAGGCTACTCAGTTGCAGTTAAGCACTTATTCAAAAAAATTGAGTAGCTGAGCAAGCTTTCCCTTTTTCTCAGATCGTAGAGTTCAGCGTTTAGAGTTCTTGTGCGTTTTGTTTAATACTTGCTTAACACTTCTCATCTGTCTTTGATCTGTATATATGTGATCTTAAAATCTATCCCGTTGAAGTCATCTGATGAGCCATTAAATACGTTTGACATTTTTGAGCTTTGATGGAGACTTTTCTGCACATCTTCTGAATTGTACTCTGGCCCACTGACACAGCAGACTGCTTTTTCACCTAACACTTCAAAAGGTGTTTTCCTCTGCCCAATGGTCCTTTTCTTAGCTTCTTGAATACGTTTCTTTTGATCAATACTAAGGATATCTTTTGTACATTGGGACTGGTGAGAGCTTCAACGTTCAAAACCCATTCCATATTTGTTGGAGTTTATCTTCAAATGAACGATAGGGCTTGATGTTTCTAACACAAGGCAGATGTCACTCTACTATCAATATCGTAGTGTCTTGTCATATTGGTGATTGTACTTAAGAGATCACTACGATTTTTCACTACGATTATCTCAGCTCTGCGATCCCCGCCTTTAGCTTCTGCGATTCATTGATCGATTTAATAGACTACTAGCCTATCTATTTCTTTCTAGCCATAGATCAACCTAACAGATTTGATCTCCTTATCTATATAAGTAAACTTAAAAAGGCTAAGATCAACCTAACAACTTTGATCTATCACTAAGTCCTTGTACATATATTTTTTGAAGGACTTTACATAATCATGAGCTTTTTCATAAAACATCAAATCACAATATGCATTCTTCCAACAGATGTGATAAAAGTTCCTCCTAACGGAGTCTCCACAGATAAGTCAAAGTCCAATTTCTCCGGAGTCAAGTTTAAACGTTGACCACAAGCAGGAGAGATAAAAGAATGGGTAGAACTGGTATCTAATAAGGTATAGACTTCGCAAGAATTTATAATTAACTAACCCGTGATACCTTCGTTCGGGTTCCTCGCATTTTGGGCGCGCCACGACAAACGCTTCTTTCTAAAAAAATTGACTTTGTTTTGTCCGTATCCACCTTTGGTGCCACTATCCCAGCTGGACTTGATTTCTCTACAGAACAAAATCGAGCTATATGACATTCCTTTCCACAATTATAACATACCTTGGAAGGTCGTGAGCAGTTTGGACTTATATGTCCCTCTCTCCGTGATCTGTAATATCTAAGCTGGCGGTACGTTCTCTCCTCCCTAAAATTGTTGTTGGTGTCATGCCATTACCGACGTCTTCCCGTCATCGTTAAATCTTCTCTTCTTGAAATTTTCACTTGAATATTTCTTCTATTATCTTGGCCATGATTACCACCGAAGTGGTTACCATTTCTGGCATGCTCCTCCACGATGGTTATCATTGTTCCGAAGACCGTTGCCACCAATACGATTATCATCGAGTTGTTGGTTGTTACTCTTCGGTTGAGCTGACTCATTATTGCGGTCCAATAACTGAGTCCTATTCACAACATCTGAATATAAACAAAGTTTGTGAGAAATGAGGTATTGACGTATTTCGGGTTCCAAACCTCGCAGAAACATTCGCGTCATTATCTCCTCATTATCAACCAAATGGGATACAAATTGGGACAACTCGACAAACTTAGTTTTCTACTGCGACACGTTCATATTGTTTTGCTCTAGCTTGATGAACTCTACCTCCTTCATGTGACGAATACTTTCAGGAAAGTACTTGTCATTGAACAGTTTCTGAAATGTTTCCCAAGATATATTGAGTGCGGTAGGCTGGGTACGCTTCACAAATTCTCACCAGTAATCTGCCTCACCACGAAAAATAAAGGTGGCGAATGGAATCTTCTGTTCCTCAGTGCATCCCAAGACATCGAATATCTTGGTAATTTGCTTGACCCACGTTTTCGCCTTAATCGGATCCGGCTTTCCAAAGAATTATGGTGGTCCCAACTCCTTAAACTGCTTGGCTGTGACAAACCGCGCGTTGCTATCATTTCCACCCGTATTTTGTACAAGAGTCTCCCTCGTTTGATTTTACATGAACTACAAAAAGTTTCTAAACATCCCATCATTCATCGTTTGTTCGGTAGTGTTGTTTACAGGAGGAATATTACCATCCTGTTGCACGTTCTCCTGATTGGTGACTAAAGGTGTTTCCACAATCTCATACACTCCATTGTTAACGTTCTCAGCTGCCATTCTTAAATACTGCCATAAAATAAGGGTTAATTAAACAAATTAACATATCAGATAATATCTCTATATTATCTAGCGAGAATTTACTCATCTCTCCCCTCTTAGTTCTATTCCCCGATCTCCGCCAGAGACCATATCCCTAAGCTCTGATACCAACTGTGACGCCCCCAAAATAGGTATACATCACTCATTCTGAGTCGCCAAATACTTGGTACAGAAAATAACTACAACTTTATTACAATTGTCGTGCAAAATACGACAACACATAATGTGAGTTTAAATACAAATATTATTTTCTAGACAATATTCACACCCAAATAAAGTCTTCATTACAATTATTGATGCACTATTTTATAAAAATAGTGAGGACTGCTAAAACAACTTTCTAGGACCATCACTCTATACCCCGACTAGTTCCTGCTATGTTCTCGCTTCCTGAGAAGAAAAATGGAACAAAAAGGAAAAAGGGTGAGCTCAACTAGCCCAGTAAAGAATATTATGACTATGATAATATACAACAAATTATCCTTAGTCTTCAACAGGGAAAAAATCTGAAATAATATAATAGACAATAAGTTTTAGATCAACAACTGCAGCGAAAACATCAATTCATTAGAAGAGTTAAGTAGATAATGAAATCTACTATCATCTATGAATTTAAAAATCCATCATCAATATTTTATCCCTGTAACATCAATCAATATACATCTTGAATCAAATATTCATCTTTGCACTACGGGCCAAAGATATTCATTTTATATCACCATTGGTCATGTTCATCTTTGCACTACTGTGCCAAAGATATTCATCAGTAATCATTCATCTTTGCCTAATGTGTCAAAGATATTCATCAAATATCACCATTAAGGACCGAGGATGATGAAAACATTTTAGAAAACTAATCTAGTGAGATGAAGGACAAATATTAGGGATTCAGTATTTTGGTTTATCCAAATTCAATAATACTCCATACTAACCAAGTGTGAAGTAGAATTCAAAAATAAAGATCAAAACATGGATACAATCAAAGATAGTAACCATAAAAGACATCTGGGACGAAAAAGGAGAAAATTCCATTTTACGGTGAATAGTGTTGTATTTGTGAATAGTGTCGTATACGTGAATAGTAACCTCGACACAAAAAAGTAAAAATTCCATAATAAAATTCATAACAATATCTCAGCATAATGATATTTAAGAAAATAATATCATTTAAGAAGAAAATAACATCCCTTACCTCAAAGAAACAGTACTTCGGAATGAAAGATCGGATGTGATGCTGAATAAAACTTGTACTGAATAGCAACTCTCAAAGTATCTAAATACTCACAAAATACGCTCGATAATATAGAGAGAGAAAGAGAGAAAGCTTATGTTTATGGTGTGATTTTCAATTCTAACCTAAGCACCTATTTATAAGAAAATGCTAGCACCCCGAAGCAGACTTAACCTGCTACCTGATGGTTTTACCTACTACTATTGCCACCCACCACATTTGAAATAAAATTTGAGCACATTTCTCACCAACCAAAAGTGGAGCCCACTCATTCTAGAATTTTCCACCAAAAATTATTTATAAACATAATTTCCGAATCAGTCACCTCTTAAAATTCATAACAAATCATACGTTAATTTTTAACGGTTCAAAATTTGTGGACATATACTCAACTTATATATGTATAACATATCCAAAAATCACAACGATCCAACGATTCGGATTAAAATTATAACTCACATAATATATCTCAAAGAACAATCGATTTGATTTTTAATACCTCCATTCCGACAAAAATACTGATAAAATACCTCAACATTAATAGGCACATAAAATAAATATTTCCTTATCATATAAATAAATAAATAATTATTCACAAATAATATTATAAAATTACAATAATGACAACCAGGTCGTTTCCAGGAAAGAGGGGGCTTTCCAATAAGGATTTCTCCTTATCGGCGCGCAATTAGGTGACCAAACCTCTCCTTAGACAGAACTTTCTAAACATTGTCAATAATGCTATCTAATAATATTATTCAAATAATATGAATTATTGATCTGATAATGGGAAATACTGTGCATAGACAATTATTGAAACAACAATAATATAAAATATCAATGCAGCAATTATTGAATCAATAAAATAAAATATTGAACAATAATTATCTGTAATAATTATTGAGTAATGCCTTCTTACATAAGAATCAATAATTCAAAAATATCAGACAATACCATGTCTTCTTCATGCAACCACGCCAGACATCGTATTTTAATCATTGGGTATTCCAACAAAGTTGTTAATTCAGTGAATAACTACGCCAAGTTATTTATAAAAACTCAAACTTGTCGTTTTCTTCATCCGACAGCTTATTCGTTATGAGGCCCACAAATGGCTGCGTCGTCGTACGAATATTCCCCAACAACAAGAATATTCCACGACCAAACGAATATTCCCCGACAAAATAAATATTTTATAACCACTTGCTTATTTTGCAAAAATTTGCACATTTCACTCATAACCAAAATATTATATCAAAATAATTCCTTATTATTTCAAGATAATGAATATAGAAAATTTAATTTTATTTATATAAAAAAAATTCGGGGTCTTACAGTTTATTTCTCTCTTCCTTCTCCTCACAGTCCGTAATTTCTCTCTTTTCTCTGTTGTACGTTATTGTGTTATCTCCTCAAACTCTTGCTTATTGTTGTATTTATAAATGTCATGTCCATCCGAATTCAATTAGGAGTAGGAGTACTTTTTAGAATCACCTTATAACAACTATTAATGATTGATCATTTCCTTCCTAAATTAGATCCTCTTATCTCTCACAAATATGAAAACACAAACTTACTTTAATAAAGATTCTTCTACTATTTAGGTAAATTGTCAAAATAAATGTATATGAGCCAACACCAGATTTGAATCATTAAATAAATTAAATTATACTTTGATTAGACCCAAATAATTATATCCCAATAATATGAATTCACATATGTCATTAAGGCAATTGTTGTTTTTTCTAAAAAGATATTAAAAAAATAGCAAACGAGTGAAGTGAGTCCTAAATTGACAACCAAACATGTCTTCAGTTACTTTTATTTTCATTGGTACAAGGAGTTGAGATTGAATATATAGACTTCTTGTTAGCACAAAAATTTTAAAAAATATGTACATCTAAGGACTAAGGCAATAAACGGATAAATACTCGATGGGAGAGACCATTATAAGTATAAGATATATACTCCTTGTATTCAGCATAGGCTAAGAAAAGAATTTTGATTTAAATGTAAATTGTTATGTTTTAAAATTATTTTGTTGTGTCATCTATATATGCCATTGTATACTATGAATTCAACTTATAAATAAATAAATTATGTGTAGAATTTGCATTGAAACATTAGTGTGTACGTTGTTGAGGGTATTAACATGATTAATTAAACAATTGGTATATATTATTATTGCGCTCGATTCTCAGACACTGATTTGAAATCACCAAAATAAGCAAGTCAAAATAATACCAACGGTTTGATGGAGTAATTGTTGTGAAATCGAACTCACGAAATACACTCACATAAACATAAATAAAGAAATATAAAGCATGAACATAAGAATTTACGTGGAAACCCAATTGGAAAAAAAACCACGGGAGAGAGTAATCCACTATAATAATATTGGGAGTACAAGATGTGTATATGGAGAGTACAAGTTGTTGTGTTCTATGATCTTCTCCCTCAAACCCTAGCTTGTAGCTATATATATAAGCCACCTCCACCCGTATCCTACTAGGAGAAGGACTCCTTATCCCTCCAAATAAAGAAACACAATCCTATTTTAATAAGGATTCTTCCATTGTCATAATAAATACATATGGGCCATCATCGATCCAGGAATTATTAAATAGATGGGTCGCACCATGGCTGTAACCCAAATAATCACATCCCAACATTGCCCCCCAGTCTCTTAATTATAAGGAACTTATAAATGAGAGACTATACAAGTTTATCCCAACAAAAACGACCATATTTGCCGAAGACAAAATATCACACCTGAACTCCATGTGCCGAACTAAAATTGTTGGAGAACCAACCTTATACAAACCGAACCAACCTTATCACTACCGAAGATATAAATAAACAACCTTATACCAATCGAACCAACCTTATCACTACCGAGGATATAAAGAATCGCCCTTATACCAACCGAACCAACCTAACCAACCTTATAACTACCGAAGATATATAAAGAACCAACCTTACCAACCGAACCAACCTTATCACAATCGAAGATATAAAGAATCACCCTTATACCAACCGAACCAACCTTATCACTACCGAAGATATAAAGAATCAACCTTATACCAACGGAACCAAACTTATCACAACCGAATATAGAGAACCAACCTTATCCTAACCGAACTAACCTTATACCAACAGAACCAACCTTATCCCAACCGAACCAACCTTATCACACCCGAAGATATAAAGAACCAACCTTATCACAACCGAATATAGAGAACCAACCTTATACCAACCGAACCAACCTTATCACAACCGAACACCAATTATAAAGTTCGTTCCGGGGAACTAATTGTATTCATTCTAAAGAACTGTACAAATGTTTATTCTGACCGTTCGGGAGGACGTTGGTCCGTCCCAAAGGATATTGTCCGATTGAGAGGACGATGGTCCGTCCCGAAGGAAGTAATCCGGTCGGGAGGATGATGGTCCATCCTGAAGGATGTTTGACCGTTCGGGAGGACGTTTGTCCGACCTTATTCCCCCCAGTCTCTTATTTATAAGAACCTTATTGATAAGAGACTATTCATAAAGTATCTATAGGACTTTTATCCTCGGGACTTATGTCCTCGGGATTTTTATCCTTGGGACTTATATCCTCGGGATTTATATCCTCGGAATTTTTTATCCTCGGGACTTATATCCTCGGGACTTTTATCATCGGGATATATATCCTCGGGATTTTTATCCTCGGGACTTATATCCTCGGGATTTATATCCTCGGGATTATTATCCTCGGGACTTATATCCGCTGGATTTTTATCCTCGGAATTTTATCCTCGGAATTTTTATCCGCTGGATTTTTATCCTCGGGATTTTTATCCGCTGAATTTTTATCCGCTGAATTTTTATCCTCAGGATTTTTATCCTTTCGGGAGATCAAAGCCTTCCTGAAGGACGTTTGTCCGACCTTATAACTCCTGCAACCTTATGCTGCCATAATATTCGTAGAATGTTCATCCTTTCGGGAGATCAAAGCCTTCCCGAAAGGCGTTTGTTCGACCTTATAACCCCTGCAACCTTATGCCGCCATGATATCCGTAGAATATTCATCCTTTCGGGAGATCAAAGCCTCCCCGAAGGACGTTTGTCCAACCTTATAACCCCTGCAACCTTATGCCGCCATAATATCCGTCCCGACCCCTGTGGGAGGCTTTGATCAGACTCTATATCTGCCGAAAGTAAATAGTCGAAGATATGATGAAGCCGATGTGATATAGTCCGAGGTAAACTGCAATTTATTCGAAGAGGATTGTTGTTGTCCGAAGTGAGTTGTTGTCCAAAGTGTCACAAGTAAACATCTTGAATAGTCGAAGCTCATACAAGACGCGTGTATTTTGCCCCCAGTCGATTTAGCCCGAATAAATAAAGAAGCCTGAATCAAATATCAAATTTATATCTTGCCCAAAAATATTTTCTCCAACTAATTTGTTTTCTGATCAATTTCACCTAATAGCACCCCAGTGGCATTATATAACGCACCCGTCCATTCAAATTCCTCGGAACGTGTTCCAAAAAACCAATTAACAAATTCTTCGGTTCGAGCTTGTCAACTACAAAATCAATCATCGACCCACAGCTCAACTGGATCAACTTAATCCCTTTGTCTATGCTGAGATTGCTTCTGAACTTTTCCACCCCATATAAGCTCTGCACTTTCTTGATGACCTGCTTGATTTCGCGAACTAGAACATATCAAAAATAACCACCGAAACTGAGATTTATGTGTGGAGAATTTGGTGCAGCTCTGTGTCTGCACTATTAAATAGTCTTGCCCCTTTAAAGGACTCCCTAATTGCTCGAATCATTGCTTCCACTGTCTCTAAAAACTCTGCCGTCTCAGGCTTACCCAGAATCGGTTCCCCCACTTCTCCTCATATGAACAAACCAAACTTTCAATTTCTCGAACAATATCCTCCGGCTGTCGTTTTACAGTAAGTTTAGTTAGACCAGGTAGATCAATCAACACTAAGTTCACGACATTCGGTGAGTAGATGATGAGATTAAGCAGAGAAATTTGTTTCGTCTTTTCAGTCACTCTGTCAATTTCTTCCTCAATTTCTTTCGTAATCACAGCCTCAACTTCTTACCTCGTCCATCATCCACCTAGTCAAATTAGGTTGTGGTAAAATAAATATATTGCCCTTGTAAAATAAACTAGCTGCAGTGGGTAACTATCCTTCTTTTCGGTCTGATTGGTCGTGGTAAAATAAATATATTGCCCTTGTGGACCCATATGACGGTTGATCCAGCAAAGCAAGGGTCCCAAGTTTGACTCGCAATCAGCCTGAGTGAGAGATGGGTGGGCTCTGCTTCTGTGGGTTTAGTAAACCGGCCACCACACCCATTTCCTTTAAATTATACTTCTTCATTGAAAAATTACTCGAGCATGACCCTAGGCATATAAGTATACAAGGCATCAAAAAGTGCACGTTAATACTTAATAGGCATATAAGAAAGTACTTTATAACCATGTTGCTCGGGATGTCCATCCTATATAAATTAGCATACATAATAGGTATACATGTAAAGTGATGTTAAAATTTTAACTAGCGTGAACAGATTAATTACTAACAGGAGGCTCAACGCATATTGCACATATATTTTATAAATTTGATAAAAGAAAATAACTTAGCTTTATGTGTTGACTCTCCTTCTTGATGAATCGGTGATTTTAAATAATATTAAAACGTTCCCACAGACGGCGCCAATGTTAACGCTTGATTTTGTACGCTCGATTTAAATCACCAAAACAAAGAAAGCCAAAATAAATACTAACGGTTTGATGGAGTAATTGTTGTGAAATCAAACTCACGAAATACATTCACATAAACATAAATAAAGAAATATAAAGCACGAACACAAGAATTTACGTGGAAACCCAATTGGGAAAAAACCACGGGGAGAGAGAGTAATCCACTATAATAATATTGGGAGTACAAGATGTGTATATGGAGAGTACAAGTTGTTGTGTTCTATGATCTTCTCCCCTCAAACCCTAGCTTGTAGCCATATATATAGAAGCCACCTCCACCCGTATCCTACTAGGAGAAGGACTCCTTATCCCTCCAAATAAAGAAACACAATCCTATTTTAATAAAGACTCTTCCATTGCCATAATAAATACATATGGGCCATCATCAGATCCGGACCATTAAATAGACTGGGTCGCACCATGGCTAAACCCAAATAATCACATCTCAACATTGCCCCCCCAGTCTCTTATTTATAAGGAACTTATAAATGAGAGACTATACAAGTTTATTCCAACAAAAACGACCATATTTGTTAAAGACAAAATATCACACCTGAACTCCATATGCCGAACTAAAATTATTGGAGAATCAACCTTATACAAACCGAACCAACCTGACTGACAAAAACGGCTAACCTGACTGACAAAAACTTATTTAATATCAAATATCTAACGACTAACCTAACTGACAAAAACTTAATTCTAATACGATATATATATATATATATATATATATATATATATATATATATATATATATATATATATATATATTATTTTTAATTGTAAAAGCATGTCTCATTTTAAAAGGATATACACCTCCGGTCCTATAATATATGACGTTTTAGAATTGTTTACAAAAATTAAGAAAATAGTTGAAAAGTATTAAATATAATATCAATTATCAATAATACCTTTAAATTCTCATTTATTACCATACTTATCTTATACTCTCTCTCACCTGTAACATTTTTCTATGAGAGATAATTTGAATTTTTTTTAATTAATTCTCTTAAATTTTTTAAAACGTCAAATAATTTAGAACAAATAAAATCACCTAAAACATTATACATTACTACTATATATGAAAGAAATGAAGTATTAATTTGATATATATGTAAGGTATCAAATTACGATCCGTAATATTTTTTGTCATGAATTTTTGAGTTAATTTATGATATATTAAGATTACCTAAAAAATAATATTTGGACTTTTACGAGGCGTGACATGCACTTTGTGGTGAGTTGAATTTGAATCCTTTGACTTCTTCTTTTTTTCTTAAATAAAAAGAGAGGCAAACTTTTTTGTTAATTTTGGTCATTGACGTTTAGCCATTATTTCCTTACAAAATAATTATGTACAAACCGGTGTATAATTTGTTTGCATGAATAGTAAGACCCAAATAAAATTGATACTAGATAGAGATAAAGAGACAATAATAAAAATAGAAAATATTTTAAAATTTTACATAAATTGAATTAATATTTAAACTAATGAGGTTTACTTATTTTTTACCATCTTCTCCCACAAAAATCCGTTATTATATGGATACTAAGCAGATCATACACTCATATGAGATTGTATCATATGAAATTAATAGACTTATTTTTAAAATTATAATTCTCTAAAGTATTTTATATTTTACCATTATACTTTAATGTCTAATTAAAACTACTCCCACCGGCTTACAAAAAGTTTTTTTTTTTAATCTTAGTTAATTTACGAAAGTTTAAAATTAAAATTGTGTTTGAATTTATTTTATTTTTTAAAATAACAGTTTTGTATTTTCATAACACTTTTTTTAATTGTTTATAATAATAACTATTGTGTTTATTAAATTCAGAAAATTATATCAATATTAAATTATAAAATGTTGTAAATTAAATAAAAAAATCAATGAGAACCTTTTCTATAGGACAGATCTAGATATAATTTTCTTAAACTTATTTAGTAACTTTAGAATGAAATATAGATGGTAAATATCACTCCTTCCGTTTCATATTATTTGATTATCGTTGATTTTTAAAGTATACTTAGGAGATTTTTAAATTAAAAATTGACATAGATTGTGTTTTTAGGCTTAAATATGGATTACTACCACGAATTTTTATTTTATTTTTTTAACTTTAGGGATTGTCTTCTCAATTTTTTCAATAATTAGGGGATTAAACTTTTAAATATTTTTCCATTTTGATGATTGTCTTCTCAATTTTTTTCATTAGGAGATTAAACTTTTAACTTTTTATGATTACGTATAATTGATAATGACACGTCAGAAAATTGATGACATAGCAGCGATATGTGACTAAAAAATATTTATGTGTAATATTGAGTCTCATTTTAACATTTATTTGTTTATTTTTTTGTACCAAAATGAGTAAATATAGAAAAATTATTATTTTAAAGTAAATTATTATTATAATTTTAATATAAAACCATTATTATAATTTTAAAGTAAATTTAATGATAATTTTACCCTTTTGGTAAATTATTAATTTTTTTGGTAAATTTAATCTTTTAAAAGTAAATTTAATGACAAATTTTTAAAGTAAAATTAATATTGGTCTTATATTAATTGAATAAATATTAAAATGAGACTCAATATTATATATAAGTATTTTCTAATCGAGTGTCGTTGTCATGTCATCAATTTTCTGATGTTGCACTATCTATTTTTATGTAATTAGAAAAATTTAAAAGATTAATCTTCTAATGAAAAAAATTGAGAAGACAACCCCAAAAGTGAAAAAAAAATTAAAAATTTAATTTTCTAATAGAAAAAATTGAGAAAAAAATTCCTAAAGTAAAAAAAAAAAAATTTAATCTCTTAATTAAAAAAATTTAGAAAACAATTCTCAAAGTGAAAAACATTAAAAGTTACCATGGCATGTCGAGATAACACCTAACCTCATGGTTACCATAAGTTGAGTAATACCATTCAAACAAAAAACCTTCAATAATAAATATTGTAAAAAGCCTCATTATACATTTCTTATTTTATAATTTTTAATAATTTATCTTAATTTTAATTTAAAAATATTTTAAATTAAGTTTCAAAAAATAACATTGATCATATAATTTGTGGACCCGGTTAACATGAAGTTATTTTTTTGGTAAGTTAATCAATTGACCAATAGAATACTGACACACATAAACTTTATCTGTATATCAATATTATATTAGTCAATTGATCAACTTATGCTAAAATAAATTTTATACTGACTACTTTCATAATTTATAAATGAGGAGAGTGGAAATTACTTTAATCATCTCGGTGGAGTAATCTTTGCACAAATCTACCAGTCCTGGACTATGTGCATGATACATTCAAGTCGCAAAAGAACCATTCCGGCATTTGATTGGACCGTTCAACCGGCCACTAGAACCTATAAATATCAAAGAATTTTAAAAAGAAAATAATGAAGGCTTCATTTACAACTTAGAAATCGTAGAAGAAAATAAAAGTTTTTTTTTGTCAATAGAAATAAATCTAACAATCTATTCTATAATTAAAAAAACCTAATATTAAAAACAATGTTAAAGTATGGTATATATAAAAATATTTTAGTAAAATTGTAAATATTACATATATATTTATGTTTTTTCCCCTCGACTTTTTAAATTCCAAATCAAGTCCAAAGAAAATGAGAGCTTTAATATTATAATATTTCAATTACTAATTTAAATATTATTATAGTTGGGTTGAATAAATATTTTATGGGATTCATGCATGATGTCAACAATCTTATTTTATTTTATGTTAACTATATTGATCATCATGGACTCCATAAAATATTTACTCAACCCAACTATAATAATATTTTGATTATTAATTCAAAAATTACAATATTAAAACGGGTTGTGTCAGAATTAAACCAGGTATAAAATTGACGCAAAAGTATAATTCTTACACACAAATGAATATAGGCTAAAAGCTTTAACATGAAGAAGGGGATATACATTTACATTATTACATACCATCCATAATTTCAAAAAAAAAAAAAAAACTATAGCTGCCAAATTGAACCTTTGAACCCAGCTACATTTATTATCAAGTAAAAAAATCATATAGATTATATTATTTTTCCTTATTCATGTTTAAGTGACCTTTGTAGGTGTAGTAATTTAATTTCTACTTGCATGTGAAATTAATGTTTAAAAAATATTAAAATATTCATATTATAGTAAAAGTAAAAAAAAGAGGCCACGTCATATGGCATAGGAGTAACATAATTATCCAAAACCTGGAAATGGGTTAAAATTCATCAAGGAGTAAATCGGTAATAATCTCCCATCATAATTCCCTTCTTTGTTTTGAGTCGAGTAGTTTGCTTCCAAAGTTCCAATACTGGAAGTGGGACCACGTTACATTCGATTTGATGAGGTTTTTTTGTTTTCCTCAATTGGAAACACTACCTCAATGGGCCCTCTCTCCCTCTCTAGTCTTTGTCTCTCTTATGAATACTATAACCCACATGCCCCACCCGACCTCTGTACTCCAAACATATTCGTATATCTCTATCTACTTTACAAGGTGACCAAAGTATGTTTTTTTATATAAATTAAAAAAAAATTCAATAATGTCACAAAATTATAGAAAATAATCTCTTTTTATATTAATGAATTTTACTAAATAAAATATTTATAATTTATTTTATCTGTTTATTGTCATCTTTTTAAAGACTGATGAAGTATATATATATACATACATACATATATATATATATATGTCGTTTTGACAGATTTTTTTTTATAATAAAAATAGTTTCTCTTCTCTCAAATTAAAAATCAAAAATAAATATGCTAAAATGACGTAGTTTTAACAAATTGTGCATAAAAAAATACACATAAATGTGTATGGCCATTATAACCTATATATAGGTTCACTAGCTTTATTATCCTAACCCCCTTTCTTATCCTCCAACTTAATCCTAGTTCAATTTTGTGATACTTTTTGTGAAAATGAAGGTACCTAGAAGGCTAGATATGACAGAAGGAAAAGTATAGTATTTCAAGATTTTATACAATTTTGGATAGAAATTATGGGAAAGCATTATGGGGTGGGGGTTGGGGTTGGGGTGGGGGGGGGGTTGGGGTGGGGTGGGGGTGGGGTGGGGGACTCACTACTAAAAAAATAGTTATTTGTAATGGTCAAAATTCGTTATAAAAAATAAAAAAACCATCACGAAAAGTTTATATAATGACTTTAAAACAAGACTTTAGGGATCAAAGGTAAGAATGTGAGTCTCTATTTAAGTATAATTTATTTCACTGTATTAATTATATCAAATGATATTTTTAGGCTTCAAACCCTCTCCTGATTTGCAAACTAAATTACAAGTATTACCACTACACTAAAGCCCAGATTATGATTATAATTTTAAAGCAAAATATAGGAGGAAATATATGTGAGTTGTCTTATTAAACAAAAGTATTTTTACATAAGATTTGGTAATTGCAATGACAGTAACAAATACTTTATAATGATGATAAAATTAGTCATTACTGAGAGTCATCATATATTTTATTGTTTTGTGATGAATTGAAAATTCCATCACAAAATACCTTTTTTTGTAAGTACAAATAAAAGTCGTCACAAAAATCTATATTTTTTTAATGATTGTTATGGCCGTCATAAAATATTATTTTAATTATTTCTTATATTAAAATATTAGTAATAGCTTAAATGCAATTACGAAAAGTGTATATCTATAAGTGATGACTTAGTGCGTCACAAAAAGAAAATTTATTTTGTGTGAAAAACTTGGTGTGGTTAACATGACTATCACAATTATAATACATTGATAACAAGATTAATTATCATTAAGAGCCATCATATATATTATTATTTTGTGACTGTTTAAAAAGTTAATCACAAATTATTATCTTTTATAATTATTTTTAAAAAACTGTCATAAAGTTTTATCAAGTATTTTTGTTTTTCTAGTAACTTCATATTTTTAAAATATGAAAAAAATACTAAAGCTAGCAAATTTTTCATTCTTGGACGAAAGAGTATATACAATGAAAAACAAGTGGTTTGTGCATTAAGATTTGTTGGAGTGTGGTTTTGATGGGTTGAGAGATTTTAAGGAAGGGGCGGTCCACGTCAGGTGGGTGGATGGTTATATTTATAGTAAGGAGTTTAATATTATCTAAGGATTACGATTCAAGTTGACTTATGATTTTTTTGTTCAATTTAACTTCTAATTTTTGACTAAATCAAATCTTATTATTCAGTTATGAGACTTGCAGTTATAACAAACTTTTATATAGGACTCTTACTTCAATTTGGGGACGGATGTGATAAATTGAGGCGGTGTAATCAAATTGTAAATGCAGTCATGATCCAAGTTCAAGATACACACACTTATTATTCTTATTTACTATAATAATAACACACTTCCATTGTTGATTTTTTAACATGTATTTATTTTACATCGGAGTTATTTTTTGACGGTCCAAGTCGTTAAACTTGTTAGTGTGTTTGTTTGTTCATTATATAAATTTAAGTTCGTTGAGGAGCAGATAAATTTCTCCAATTTTGAAAAGAGAATATTTATAGAGCTTAATTTCTCCTCTTTATATTTATGAACAAAATAGTGGAATTTGCAGAACATGTATATATAGACACAACAAACAACACATGATAGGGCAAGCAAGCACAAATAAATAGAGCTTTAGAATTAAGTTTTATTTATTTATTTAGAATAAATGATCTATATACGTGAAAAAATTAATATCGACGTAATTGTATTGCCCTTTCTATAAAGGGTGATGACAAGATTAACAAAAGCTAATTTGCATGTAAAATTAATATTAGCAAGTAATTAAGGGTTTACAGCATAAATTAATTAATTAGGTGAATACTGAGTTCGTAAGTGTGTTGAATTCTCTAAATAAGTACGTGAATATTATGTGATATACGTGAATCTTTTTCTCTCCTTTTATTCATCTTGAACCTAGAAAACACATATTTTCCTGTTCGCTTCTTCATCTTCAATCCAGAAAATACATGCCCAAATTGAATCATCTCAAATTGGATTTAGTTATATCCATGCGCTGATTCTATTCCTTTATTGGCTTCTTTTCACTTGCTTTCTCGCTGTGTTATCTCCTATTCCTATTCCACCTTGGTGGAGCTCTATTGGGCAGGAGGCTATGTGCCAAGAGGGTTATGGTTTCTCCAAAGGGCTGTGAGAAGCTTGTGTTAATGGTCTCTCTTGGTCTGTTTTGGTTCTGTGGGAGGTTTACTTTTGAGTTCTGCTTGTGTTTTGCCGTTTAGGAATTGGATCGTCATTCTGGTTGTTTCCTTTGTTGCCTTAGCTTAGCCGGACATGTGATGTTTTGGATTTTGGGGATTCATTGGCGACTTGATTCAATAATTCTAAAACCCAATAATTTTTTTAAAAATTTATTGTGTCAATTTTTTTTTTTAAAGTTGGGTAGGGTAACAAGTGGCTGTTACACCCCTTTTACCTAAAAAATTGGAGTAGATATTTAGAGGCTCGTGTGTACTTTGCCATAAAAAGTAACCCGTACTAGAAGGTTCCTATTTTGAAAATTATAGTAATTTTATCAAATAAAATAAAGGTACCATATTCCCAAGAGAATCCTATGATGGACATATAGTTGCAGTACTCTTATGTGTTTCATTTCATATATATAAATGTGATTGCAATTGTTTATTGGGAGTGTGTTATTTTGGATTGATGACAAGCTGCTGAATCATATCTTCCAAAGATCCTCCCATTCGTAACTCCTTCAATCAATCAATACACACACATACATACATACGACATCTGAATAACAAAGAGGGTAGTGGGCCGGTAGCATGATTCGCCGGTCCGGTTGGTCCATTAATGCACAATTCATACTATATTTTGTGTGGAGGAGAGAGACAACCTTTGTTTTCTTTTTTCACAATATATATAATAATATATATAATATATATATAATAAGTGAGGAAATGATATTTTTATTTTAACATAAATGTACGATGTTTACATAGACAATAAAATTTATATACTATCTGTATCATTAAATTAATTAATTTGTGTTCTAGTCTAGTTAAACATTTTAACGCTAAAAATATCATCCTCTTGTAATTAAAATTTTCAATATATATACTTTCTGATTATAGAGATATGATCAAGTCACCCATGACTGCATGCATAAATGCAGTCGGACATTTTCTTGCAACTTGACTTGTGCCGGTATTTGGCACATGACGACATCAAACTTCTGAATTTTTGGACAAGATTCAATTTACTACTACTACTACTCCTACTCCTCCACTAACAAGACTACTACGTATGACGTATCAATATACTACTACTACTGTATTGAATTTATTACATAAGCAAAAAAGTAGTCCCCATGCAGTGACCACCTCGACGGGACTCTTCAGCATTTCTTAATTTCCTTCCTGGCAGCTAGCTAGCTCATGATATTGATATATTCCATCTTCCACATTACTTAATCAACTTCAGGACCACGTTGTGCATGCATACATCCACCTTCAGTAGTCCTATAGATTTATCTATGTGTCAACATGAACTAATTAAAATATGTAGAAATTAAGAGGAAAGAAATTAACATGTTTTACTCCCTCCATCCCGGACAAGATATATAATTACCAAATTTCAAGTATATGTGCATGCTTGTGTTGTTGTGTTTACCGCATAAGTCTTGCCAAAAAAAGAAGAGAAGAAATTAATGTTTTTTACTTGTAATTATGCTTGTGTAGTTGCATGTGTTTATTGTACATCATATACATTTTACAGCTAGTCATGATCGTTTCAGCGTTAACTTATTTTTTCAATTCAATGTAAACTTGTATAGTATGTGTACCTATAATTATATATAGGATTGTCAATTGGGTCGTCAATTATTTATTCGGAGGCTCGAATTTAATCTGGGAAAAAGCCCAAATTATAATATTAAAAACATATAAATATATAGACTAGCTATTTATATTAATTATAACATATTTATACTCACAATTTATATTTATATTTATAACGTCTTTAAATTAAATTTAGGTTCCATCTTTTCTTTAAAGTTATTTATTATTTATTTAAATACTATGTCATTTTAACTAATCTTATGTAAATAATTTAGAGATGTATCACTACTATGATTATTTTTATGTTTGAAGTTTAAATTTCTTAATTTTTGGTGATATTTTGATTTTACGACTTGCTAAGATTTTAATATTTTTATCAATAGGTTGTTAATATATATGAGCTAATGTTATTTTAATAATGAGTTGCATTAGTTTTTTGTTTTCCAATTTTAACTTATTAATTTTGATGATTTTTTTTGTTTGGACTTGCCCGAAAATAAGGCCGAATCGCGTTATCACATATGAGCTGAGTTTGAACAACATATTATAAACTCAAAAAATTGAGTTCAAGTCTAAATTTATTAATATTTAAATAGACTGAATTTAAACACCCGACTCATTTAACACTTAATTATATATTTATTCAGAAAATATCACAACCTTTCAAATAATACTTGACGTGGTCCCTTTCCATTATAATGATATGTTGATTCGTGGGAGAATGGTCCCCAATTAAGTCTCGACCTCGAGAGCCAACATCTCAGTACATGTACAACACTTCAAACTTGGACATGCATGGTAAATAACACCTGTACGTTCCCTATGCAACCGATAAATTATGTCATTTGATTCTCGTCACGCGATGTAAACTATAATTAAGTTTGTTTGATAATTAAATGTGTAAATGAACTGAATCAAATCGATTATAAGTGATTTAGAGTTGGTTTATAAAATTTATCGATTATGAAATAAGATTTGATTAAGGCTTGTTTAGCTATCGAGTCGGACACGATTTCGAATCGAGTTCGAACAGTTTTAATTTTTTAAGCAAATATAATCCGAGTATCAATAGAAAATTAGTACGATTTAAAGAGGTTTGAGTAATTTGTCAAATTTTAAATTTTATTCATATTTGAATCATTTAAATTTTGAATCGAGATCGAATTAAATTTTTTGCCGAGAACCGTTTGGTTCATTTTAGAACTTCATTGGTAATTGAGTGAAGGGACCTACTGACCTTTAATTACATGCTACAAATAAGTATTGATACTATAATTAAACTGAGATTTTACACCAAACATTAATGTAGTGGAGACCAGGGCTAACGGAACTTTTGAAGAAATTAAGTATATATAATATGAGCAGATGTTTAAAAAACTTGAAGTCATGCATGATTGATACAAAAACCTTAGGCAGGAAGATCAATTGTCCTTAATAAAAGACAGGTTTTAGATATCCATGTGTTAGGTTTCAAGTCGGACCACCAAAATGCATAATAATACCAAAAAGTAAAAGGGCATTATTATTGTACTCCACATTATTTGAAAGGAACATGGCTGTGATATAGGAAGACTACTGTCGATACCAGATCGATCAACGGCGGTCTTTGTAAACTTTCCCGAAAAGGGAGAGAGGATTAAGCGATGGTCGACTTTAATTAAGATATATATATATATATACACCCTAGCTACCCTCTCTTTCAAAAATAAAATAAAAACAGTCTCATTTGTAAAATTTATAAATATTAAAAAATATATTTTTCTTTGTCTACTCGTATAAATATTATTAAGGTATGTAGTAATTTATAATACTAGTAAATTTGAAGACATTGTCTCTTTATAATATTATTATAAGTTGATAAATGAAACTATTTTTACAAATGAGAATTAAGACGTAGTATTAAACAAAAATAATGTATAGGCAAGCTAAACCATCTTTTATCTGCAATAATTCATACGCCAAGTAGGATGTCTCTTCTATTACTACAAGCTTATGACGTCCTAATAAATAGTCTATACCCAAAATATTTTCTCTTAATTGGAAATGGTGCTTCTTCTTTTTTTGTTGTTGTCCGATCCGATTCAAACAAAAAAAATATTTTTTTTGTCAAAACTCGATGACCGGAAGATTGGACAGGTCGACCGAATGACCCAGTAACTAGGTCATCTGTTTTACTGACTCCCAACATATATACCTCACCTTCTTTTTTCTTTTTCTTTTTTTTTTCTTTTTCCTTTTGCTAATTTAAGCCTTTGAATATATCATTGATTGAGTTTTGAGTTATGATCATAATATATTTAATGTCTTTCTTTTCATATAATTAAATTTAGTATTTATTTGAATTGTATAAAGTAAACATTGTTCAAATAAATTTTTCTTTATGGAATTTGATTGAATGTATCCTAGTTATGTTTATTATGTGTGTTTGGTTTTATCACTCTTTAGTCTTGAGTTTTGAGTTATGATCATAATTTAATATCCTTCTTTTTATATAGATTTAGTATTTATTTGAATTGTATAAAGTAAACATTGTCAAATAGGTTTTTTATAGATAAATTGATTAATTTTACATATTTACAAAATATTATGTATAATATATAATATATAATAATAATAAATATATTTAATTATTTATTATTTATTACATATTAACGACATCACTGAGTAAATAATGGTCCAACTAGGCCTAGCAAAATATGGTTATGGGTTGATTTTGGTTTTCAAAATATGGTTATGGTTCTATTTAATAACTAAAACCATATTAACAATTTTTAATATGGATAATGTGGGTTGGAACTATATGGTTATGGTTAAAAACTGTGACGCCCCCAAAATTAGGTATTAATCACCCATCTTGAGTCGCCAAATACATGGTACACAATACAAATATAAATTTAACTATACAGCTATCGTGTATAATACGACAAAACATAAACTGAGAGTTTAAACAAGAATCATCGCTTTCTGAATAATATTCATTCTCAATGGAGTCCTCATGTAGGCAGTGATCAAACTCAAATTCAGATCCTCGTTACATTTATTGTCACACTATTTAATGAATAGTGAGGACTACTAATCTTATCATCCGGACCGAAATCACTCCGCTCTCCCCGACTCGTCCCAAATTTATATTCTCATTTCAAGAAGAAATAAAGTGAAGGAAAGAGTGAGCTCAACTAGCCCAAAAAAATATTATGACTAAGATAATACTGAATAAATTATCATTAGTCTTCAACAATGTTAAACCGATAATATACAATAGACATCAAGTTTAACTGCGGTGAATATCGCAATCCATTAAAAGAGTCAATAGAGAATAAAATCTAATATCTTTTAGGTTTTAAAAGGTTTTCATCAATTTTTATCGGCGAGACTCAATTTTAATAAATAAACCACCACATCTAATCATCCCCGCATCACTCTGGCCAAGGATTTTCATTAAATCATCAATGGTCATTGACTATACCGAATAAACTCGGTCATAATCATACCAAAAACTATTCATCAATGCATTATGAGCCATCGATGACTTTTATCACATTATTTATAATAGGTTATGATTATACCGAATGATCCCTGGTCATAATCATACTAAGTCCATCTATGCACGTAAGCCAAAGATGACTTTCAACATAATATAACATGAGGATGATGACAATGACATAATAATTCAATAAAACAAGTTCAAGAATTAATTTATCCAGGAACTAATAATGTCTAAATTGTCAACATGATACTTCTTTGTAAAGTAAAATTCAAGAATGCTCAGAAGAATATTTCCATGAAAAAATACTGGATGAAGCGCAAATATCAAGGATATTCCACTAATTTCATGGAGTATAGAAGTTAAAATTTTAATCAACAGAGTATAATACCGAATGGAATAACAAAAGATATCACCATGCATGCGCAGATTGCGATGTAAAAGTTATTCCAACAGAATAATAATAACGGAACGGTCGTCGTGAAATTCACAATCGGCTGAGGATGTTCCAAATGAATAATAAGGAATGGAATAACAATGAAATCACCACGCGGTCTTGGTAAGCTTCAGATGCGAGTTATTCCAACAGAATAATAATAACGGAACCAGTCGGGTGAAATTAATAAAGCAGGATGTTCCAATGTAATAATAAATGTGGAATAATAAACAATGGAACGTGTCCGGTGTAAACACACACGCACGTGATATTTCAAATGTAATAATAAATGCGGAATAATAAACAATGGAACCGGTCGGGTGTAAAACACACGCATGTGATATTCCAATGTAATAATAAAGAATGGAATAATGAAGAAGATCACCAAGTATATAGAGGATTAAGCGTATACAAAGTTATTCCAACAGTAATAAATAAGAATGGAATAACATAAGGATTTCACCAAGTATAGGGTACGCCAGCGTATCACAAAGTTATGTATAGGGTATGCCACTTTTTACGAGTTATTCCAGCGTAATAATAAAGAATGGAATAATGTAAGTTCTCTTCATGAATAAGAAAGAATAACACCCACTACAGTAAAAAAGCTGGATATAGAAGTAGTGAAATAGCAGAATACTCTTCTTCTTTCTCTCTATAATTTTTTCTCTATAATTTCTCTATCTAGAGTTTCAATGAATTCGTAAGATTTAATGAAGGAATGAGCTTCTATTTATAGAAAAACTAATAGTGGCTATTGGTCTTAACGAAGGGTCAAAATGACTTCGTAATATAATATTGAAAGAGCAACTACTATTCATGAAGGGGTAATTAACTCTTCGAACAATAGAAGAGGCAAATGACTCTTGGAAAGTTGAAGGGTCAAGTTACTATTAAAACTCATAAATAGTAACTCGTGAATAGTAACTCGTGAATAGTAACTCATGAATAAGAATCAGATATAAGAACTCGTGAATAGTAACTCTACACCGAAAAGTTCCCCAAATACCCGATTGAATAATATAACCTCCGGACATCAATTATTATCAAAATAAATGTCAATTTTCACTAACACAAATAATTTTAACACAATGGAACTATCAAATTCATCTTTAATCAACACGAACTTATCCATCATTAATATCATAACTCACAATATTTAACAAACTGTGTCGCTCCTCAGAAAGAGGGGCTTTTCAATAAGGATTTCTCCCTATCATGGCGTAATTGGGTGACCAAACCTCTCCTCGATGTAACTTACAGACATTGTAAATATTGCAATTTAATAATATGAATAACTTTGTCATCTCAATTATTAATTTAATAATATAACATATTACGCATATATAATACTTATGACAATAATTGGATCAATAATATGAGAGATATGATGCAAGAATTATCAGAAGAATAATGCAAGATAACCGAGTGACTTCTTACGTAAAGATCAATAATCAATATCGTGCTACTCTTATATGAATCACGCCAGACATTGTACTTTTTTACTAGGGTAGTTCAATAGTATTAATGGTAAAACCTCCGCCGTTATTTCCATAAAATATTTTTGTCATTTTCTAACTACGACAGTACTTCTGTTGTGGGGTCCACCAATGATTGTGCCGTCGTACAGATATTCCCTACAAAAAAAATATTCCCCGACCAAACGAATATTTATAACAACTTGCATACTTTGCAAAATTTTCAAATACTACCCATAACTATAACACTATCTCAAATCCACACCATAATATAAAAAAATATTTCGAGAAATTTAAATCTTTATTTATAAAATCTGGGGTCTCACAATCTCCCCTCCTTATGGAATTTCGCCCTCGAAATTTACGTACGTATCTGATATGATAAAGAGGTGAGGATACCTTGAATACCTTTATCGTTGAAAATTTTAAATTTATCTTTGCAATCCGGCCAAAGATATTCTTTAACAATTCATCTTTGCACTACTGGTCAACTGTATAACCAATAATTAACAGTTCATCTTTGCACTACAGGCCAAAGATATACAACTATAAAACCAATAATCTTTGAGACTCAACTTAATAGTATCACGACCACAAATTATCCATGCACTACGGGCGAGGATATTCGTGTTTTTAATTACGGTCATGATTATACCTTAGAATAATCCACGATCATAATCATACCAAGTCCATCTACGCATATACTACTGACTAAAAAATGACTTTTACCACATCATTTGTAACATTACGGTCATGATTATACCGAATAATCCTCGGTCATAATCATACCAAGTCCATCTATGCACGTAAGCCACAGATGACTTTTCAACACAATATAGCGATAAGGATTATGACAATGATATAAATAATCAATCAAACGCGAGTTAAAGGATAAATATTAAACATTTATAATATAATTTATCCGGGGTTTAAGAATATTTCAATGTTATCAATCACTTAATAATCTCATAATCTAATATCATTAATATTATAACAATATTTTAATCACTTCTTAAACTTATAAACAATTTATTTCAATTGTTTACGCTTTACCATATAATGCATTTAATCATTCAAAAATGCCATACTCATAAGATATCCTCACCAATGATCAAATCCCTCATCAAAAAATATGCATATACTCTATATAGGATTCCCTAGCCATAAAATCTTATTTTCCAATTTTGTTACTTTACATAACATATTTAACTCATTTACTCGTAACTAGATTATTTTCATGAAAAATACCAAATCAGTTCCAAAAATATTTCTTTTCTAGGATTTAGCATAATATAGTCCCATAATAAAAATATATTTTTCTTGGAATTTTTAAAATTCATTTACTATTTTTCAAAAATCAATTTCCAATTAATTCCTTAAGAAATTACCTACCTCAAGTTTAACTCCAAAAATTCCCAAATCTAGGAAGGATCTTACACATGTTAATGTGAGCTTCCAGTTTAAATTTCATGGTCATCGAAGTAATAAAACTCCAGTTATAGCGTTTTTCATTGGAAAAACCTAAATATTGAAATGGTCATAACTTGCTCATTTTAAGTCAGAATAAGCTCATTTTTGGACAGGATGTTCTTTATACCATATACTTTCATGTCCCAAAAGGTCAGAATTTTTCTCATAAATTAAGTGGCCGAAAATGCCCTTTTAAAAATAAGATCAGTAGCTTTTTTTGAAATTTCCAACTTTTGACTCCTTTGCTAAAATCAGTCCACACGAAAATCTACAACTCCTTTTTCAGTGATTCCACTTGGAGATGCTACAAAACTCATAGATCTAACTCTAGGACTTGACCACACTGGAAAATTCAAAATATATTAGGAGATATGGTCAATTGAATTTTATGTTCCGTTTTTCACCAAAAATCTGATTTTCAACTCCTTGTGATTTCTAAGAAACTTTCATGTTTTCACATACTAACCAACATAACTCATCATAACACTTACTAATACCACGTATACCCATGATTTTCGTTAGTCCAATGCTTTTATTATGACTTTCATCATAATCCACGTAAACTGTTAATTTTAGTTGAAGAAATATTTGAGGGTTTAAGAAATGGGTTTTGTACTGGGGTCAATACAAAATTCGATTTCACGCTCTAAGTAGGCTAAGAAGTCTTCAAGAATACGCCAGGAAATTTATTAATAATAGAAATATCATTCAAAACTGTGACTCTCATCCAAGACTTGGATAAGACGTCACATTGATACCAACTGTGACTTCTATCCCTTAACCTCAGAGAGAAAGCACCTCACAATGATACCTATCAACTTGCCATCTTTATTCACGATGTCGCTTACTGAGAAAGTCCGCCGGTGCATTCCACACAAGGAAGTCAACAACGAAAGGTTCGGGGCTCTTTACTTATGGCTTGATATGACAATGATTAACTTTAGTGGTTTGGTTATTTGAATTCGCACAACAGGTTGGTTATGAATATAAAAGCTAACAACCTTACGAAAAGCATGATGAGTAGTAAACCAATTGATTCCTAAAATCACATCAAAGGCAATTATTTTCAAAAAGATAAGATCGACAGGTAACGTGAAAGTGTTTATTTGAATCAAACAAGATTTAAAAATAGTAGAGGTAACGAAGGCTCCTACTAACGAAGTTTCAACCAATAAGTCAAAGTCTAACTTCTCCGAGTCAAATTTAAACGTTGAGCAAGAAGAGAGATAAATTAATGGGTAGAACCCAGTATCTTATAAGGTATAAACTTCATGAATTTATAATTAACTAACCCGTGCTAACTTCGTTAAGTTACTCTCTTTTGAGAAGTCACGAAAAACTTCTCCCTTACACTACCGATTTTGACTTTTTTCGAAGCGGTCTTTGGTGCCTCCATCCTAAATTTGAACTTGTCTTGGTGAGCGGCAAAATTGGGCTAAGTGACCTTCTTTTCCACAATTATAACATGTTTTGGACAATATCGCAGATTTGGTGATATGTCCCTCCCTCCGCATTTGAAACATATGATATAGGTGGTGGTCATTCTCTTTCTTAACAACTTGGTCTTTGGTCGACGTCTTCCCATCATTGTTGAATTTCCTCTTCTTGAAATTCCCATTCCTATTATCTTGGCCATGATTTACCAGAAATGGTTACCATTCTTGGCATGATAATTTCCCCACGATGGTTATCATTGTTCAGATGACAATTGCTGCCCGGTATGATTAGTATTGTGTTGTTGCTTTTCGTCGCGCTTTTGGTTGTCTTTGACTCATTATCGCGCTCCAATAACTGAGCCCTATTCACAACATCTGAATATAAACAAAGTTTGTGAGAAATGAGGTATTGACGTATATTGGGTTTCAAACCTCTTAGAAACATTCGCGTCATTCGCTCCTCATTATCGACCAAATGGGATGCAAACCGAGACAACTCGGCAAACTTAGACTCGTACTGCGACACGGTCATATTATTTTGCTCCAGCTTGATGAACTCCACCTCCTTCATGTGACGAATACTTTTGGGAAAGTACTTGTCGTTGAACAGCTCTTGGAACTTATCCCAAGACATCTTGAGTCGTCAGTTTGACGCGTTCTGATTCCCACCAATGAATCGCCTCTTCACGCAACATAAAGGTGGCAAAGGTAACCTTTTGCTCCTCAGAGCATCTCAAGACATCAAATATCTTAGTCATTTTCCTTAACCACGTTTCCACCTTAAGTGGTTCTGGCTTTCCCAAAAACTCCGGTGGTCCTAGCTCCTTGAACTGTTTAGCGGTGACCGATCGTGGGTTGCCATTATTTTACTGCATTATGAGCAAAGGTCTTCACTTTGATGTTGCATGAATTCTAAAAAGCTCCTAAACGTACCGACGTTCGTCATTTGATCAGTGTTGTTGTTTACAGGAGGATTATCGTCATCCTATCGCACATTATCCTGATTATTGATCTGTGGAGACTCAACGGTCTCTTGTGCTCCATTGCTTATCTCAACATTTTCGGATGCCATTTTCAAATACTGTCACAAAACAAGGGTTAATTAACATGTCACATATTATCCCTATACACTGACCGACCAATTAAATACCAAAAAAACTTAGGTAGGTCATACTGGCGAAAGAATTCCCCGTCTCTCCCCTCCTAGTTCTTATCTCACATCTTAGCCAGGGATCATATCCCTAAGCTTTGATACCAACTGTGACGCCCCCAAAATTAGGTATTAATCACCTATCTTGAGTCGCCAAATACATGGTACATAATACAAATACAAATTTAACTATACAGCTGTCGTGTATAATACGACAAAACATAAACTGAGAGTTTAAACAAGAATACTGCCTTCTAGACAATATTCATTCTCAATGGAGTCCTCATAGACAATATACAAACTCAAATTTAGTCCTCGTTACATTAATTGTCACACTATTTAACAGAATAGTGAGGACTACTAATGCTATCATCTGGACCGTCACTCCGTTCCGACACTTCGTCCAAATTTATATTCTCATTTTCTGAAGAAACGGTGAAGGAAAGGGTGAGTTCAACTAGCCCAAGAAGAAATATTATGACTAAGATAATACGAATAAATTATCATTAGTCTTCAACAATGTTAAACTGATAATATACAATAGACATCAAGTTTAACTGCAGCGGAATATGCAATCCATTAAAAGAGTCAAGTAGAGAATAAAGTCTAATATCTTTTAGGTTTTAAAAGGTTTTCATCAATTTTTATCATTTGAGACTCGACTTAATAAATAAATAAACCACCACATCTAATCATCCCTGTACCACGGTCAAGGATTTTCATTAAATCATCAATGGTCATGACTATACCGAATAAATCCTGGTCATAATCATTTCAAAAACTATTCATCAATGCATTACAGGCCACTGAGGACTTTTATCACATTATTTATAATAGGTCATGATTATACCGAATGATCCCTGGTCATAATCATACTAAGTCCATCTATGCACGTAAGCCAAAGATGACTTTCAACATAATATAACATGAGGATGATGACAATGACATAATAATTCAATAAAACAAGTTCAAGAATTAATTTATCCAGAACTAATAATGTCTAAATTATCAACATGATACTTCTTTGTAAAGTAAAATTCAAGAATACTCGAAGAATATTTCCATGAAAAGATATTGGATGAAGCCTTGAAAATATCAAGGATATTCCACTAATTTCATGGAGTATAAGTCAAAATTTTAATCAACTCGAGTATAATACCGAATGGAATAACAAAAGATATCACCACGCATGCGGTGCTTGGCATGTAGGCAAAAGTTATTCCACGAGAATAATAATAACGGAACCAGTCGTGAAATTCACAAGCGATGGATGTTCCAACAGAATAATAAGGAATGGAATAACACGAAATCACCACGCATGCGGTCTTCAGATGTAAACGAGTTATTCCAAATGAATAATAATAACGGAACGGTCGTCGTGAAATTAACACCAAGCGGGATGTTCCACAGAATAATAAATGCGGAATAATAAACAATGGAACCGGTCCAAGGTGTAAAAAACACAGACAGATATTCCAATGTAATAATAAATGCGGAATAATAAACAATGGAACCTGTGTCCGGTGTAAAAAACACACGCATGAGGATATTCCAAATGAGAATAATAAAGAATGGAATAATGAAGAAGATCACCAAGTATAGGGGATTAGGCAGTATACAAAGTTATTCTAACAGAATAAATAAGAATGGAATAACATAAGGATTTCACCAAGTATAGGGTATGTCGCGTATACAGGTTATGTATAGGGTATGCCACTTTTACAGGTTATTCCAACAGAATAATAAAGAATGGAATAACAAAAGTTCTCTTCATGAATAAGAAAGAATAACACCCCTTACCGTAAAAGAAACTGGATATAGAAGTAGTGAAATAGCAGAATACTCTTCTTCTTTCTCTCTATAATTTTCTCTCTATAATTTCTCTATCTAGAGTTTCAATGAATTCGTAAGAAATAATGAAGGAATGAGCTTCTATTTATAGAAAAACTAAGAGTGGCTCTTGGTCTTAACGAAGGGTCAAAATGACAATTGGTAATATTGAAGAGGCAACTACTATTTGCGAAGGGGTAATTAACTTTTGGAACACCGAAGAGGCAAATAACTCTTGGAAAGCTGAAGGGTCAAGTTACTATTAAAACTCATGAATAGTAACTCGTGAATAATAACTCATGAATAGTAACTCATAAATAGTAACTCGTGAATAATAACTCATGAATAGTAACTCATAAATAGTAACTCGTGAATAGTAACTCTGACACAAAAAGTTCCCCAAATACCCGATTGAACAATATAACCTCCAGACATCAATTATTATCGAAATAAATGTCAATTTTCGCTAACACAAATAATTTTAACACAATGGAACTATCAAATTCATCTTTAATCAACACGAACTTATCCATCATTAATATCATAACTCACAATATTTTAACAAACCGTGTCGTTCCTCAGAAAGAGGGGCTTTCAATAAGGATTTCTCCCTATTGGCGCCCAATTAGGTGACCAAACCTCTCGACAGAACTTCTTAGACATTGTAAATATTACAATTTAATAATATGAATAACTTTATCGTCTCAATTATTAATTTAATAATATAACATATTATGCACGTAATCTAATCGTGATAATAATTGGATCAATAATATGAGAGATATGATCTTGAAGAATTATCAGTAGTAATAATGCAAAGATAATTGAGTGACTTTTACGTAAGCATCAATAATCAATACTGTAGTGCTACTTACGCAACCACGCATTATTCAGTATTTTTTACTAGGGTGGATTCAACAAAGATTAATAGTAAAACCTCCGCCGTTATTTCCATAAAAAATATTTTGTCATTTTTAACTACGATAGTACTTACTGCACGTGGGGTCCACCAATGATCAGGTTGTCAAATACGGATATTCCCCGAAAAAATAATATTCCCACCAAACGAATATTTATAACAACTTGCATACTTTGCAAAATTTTCAAATACTACCCATAACTATAATACTTATCTCAAATCCACACCATAATATAAAAAAATATTTTGAGAAATTTAAATCTTTATTTATAAAATCTGGGGTCTCACAAAAACCATATTAACCATTTTAATATTGTTATGGGTTATGGATTTCATGAAGACCTGATTTGACACTAATATTATGTGATTATGTATATACCTTTACCCCCCCCCCCCACTACTACCACTACCACTAAAAAAATAATATTATATGATTATGTATATACCGCTTACCCCCCACCCCACCCCACTCCACCCCACCCCACCCCAACCCAACCCAACCAAAAATAATAATATTATGTGATTATGTATATACCCATTACGCCCACTCCCACCCCCACCTACCTACCCACCCACTCCACCCCACCCCATCTCATCCCATCCAACCCAACCCAACCCTTACCCCCACCCCACCACCCCAACTACCACTAAAAAAAATAATATTATGTGATTATGCATATACCCCTTACCCCCACCCCACCCCACTCATCCCAACCCAACCCAACCAAAAATAATAATATTATGTGATTATGTATATTCCCCTTACCCCACCCTTCACTCCCCCACCCCACCCACACCTACCTACCCCCTTACCCCGATCCCCCCCACCCTCACCCTCACACCCCACCCCACCCCCACCATCCACTCACTCCCACCTCACACCACCCCCACCTACCCACCCCTACCCACCCCATAACACTTACCTACCCACCCACCCAACAGTCCCTCCCAAAAAAATAATATTAAACGATTATGTATACCCCACTCACCCCACCCACCCCTACCCCACACCCTGCACCCCACCTACCTACACACCTCACCCCACCCCACCCACCTACCGACTCACCCACCCAACACTCTCTTTCAAAAAAATGATATTAAACGATTATGTATACCCACCCCACCCACCCCTACCCACCCATATCCACCTACCCCCACCCCAACCCAACCCAAAAAAAATAATATGTACACCACCCAACTCCCCCCCCCACACCCCACCCCCCCCCACCACTCTCTCCCAAAATAAATTAATATTATGCGATTATGTATACACCACCCACCCTCTACCCCCACCCACCCAAAAAAAAATAATCATATTTGATGCAGTTACTAAGAGAGAGGAGTGCAATTGAATAGAATATGGGTTAAAAAATGGTTAACTAGTTAATTAACTATATTTGTTTTAAAAATATGGGTTCAAACTTTAACCAACCTGAATAAATAAAAATGGTTAACCGACCTATTTGGTTCCAGTTAATATGGTTTGACCCAACAGTTAACTACTTATATTGCCAAGTCTAGGTCCAACCACTGGTTAGACCAGTGATCCATCCAGTTGATAGTTTTTCCAATTTGGTAACTAGTCCGGGTTTAAAAACATTAGTTATAACATTCTTCCTAATATTATATATAGAGTCCGGATCTTAAGCTCATCCCTTATCCAACTCACCCGAGCTCACCCCCTTTAAAAGCGGACGTGACGGCGATGGTTTCTACTGATACAATCGTCGTTCATACTTTTTAGCGACGCTTATATGTAAGGTTGTAAGCGAGACAACACGATTGGGCTCGACTCAAAAAAAATACTGGCGAGACTCGGATTCGTCAATAATATGATCCAAATCGAGCATTAAAAATAGTTGAATAAAAATATGAGTAGAAATAAAGCAAGGTTATACTCGACTCGTTTAAGATTCAAACTACTCGAATTTTTATTGTGATTCGATACATACTCGATTAATACATATTCGATTAGATGTTCGAGACATCCTCTTATAATATATACAAATTTAAATCAAATTAAGATAATAAGTTATTATTTTATTTTGTTTTTAATTTTAATTGTAATTTTATATTTGTAAAGTGTAATAATAAATATATTTTCTCATTTTTAAGTAAAATAAATAATTTAATTTATAATTATATTTATTATAAAACTAGTTATTATGTGGAGATTGAATTGAGCTTGAACTTGAAGCTTCATGAGTAGTTTGAATAAATATTCGAGTTCGAGTCGGATCGAATTCGAGTAATAAATATTCGAAATGAAAGTCGAACCCGAGTAGAAATTTTAAATATAATTGAACCGAGCCAAATCGAAAGAGTCTTAATTTATCATTTTTGAGTCGAATTCGAGAAGCTTTCTCTGTTCGTTAGGTTCGATTCGTTTTATACCCTTAGCTATATGTTGTTGTCGTCGCTAAAAGTATAGACGACGGTTGTATAATAGAACCGTCATGTTGGGTCCGTCGCTAAAAAAGAGATGATGAGCCAAGGTGAGTTGGATAAGAAAGTGAAGCTTAAAGATCCTGGACCGATATATATATGTGTGTGTGTTAAATTTAAATTTATTGAGTTAGTTTTTTTTCTTTTATAAATTTATTTTTATTACATTTTTCCCTTTTATAATTCCATCGTATTTTCTACCAGTTCCATTAAGAAAATGGAACATTTATTTTTGTTGAGATGCCATAAATTGATTGTATTGTATTGACCTTTGGTATTTCCCCATCACTACGAAAGTAGCTCAACCTTTTTCCAGAAAGGGAATAATCTTTAATTAATATCGGTTTAACTCCTTTTCAGAAAATAAAAGAAAATGCTTGCTACCTACCAACCTACTGCTATTGATTAAAACTATTCACTAGTACTTGGCCTTTCCAAATTGCTCGACATTGAGGGTCTGCGAGGGCATTTAAAATTCTAAGTATATCGTAAAACTTATTGAGATTAGAACATTTTATTAATTAAAAAGTTATTATTTAAGTAATAAATTAATAATTTATTAATTTAAAGAATGCTTTTTTATTTGATAAATATAAATTTAATTATATTAAAATTATTACATTTTATTAATATTTATATCATATTTATTAAATTAATATAATAATATAATTCATTGTAAATGATATTAATTATTTTAATAATTAAATAATATTTATTGTATCCACTTTTCAAATTACATTCATATTTTATTTCAAAAAAATATATATATTCACATTAAGTTTAATTAATTTGTATATATAAGTTCATTGTACTAGAATTTAAGGATTAAATTTAATTATATTTGAATTTCAAGACAAAACAAACAAACAAGAATAGAATCATATTTTTTATGATTATCTTAGATATATTTTTAATTTAAAAATTATAAATTTATGATTTTATGAGACCATATATTTATATAAGGGTCTTTATAAAAATTATTAATTTATCCCATTAATTCAAGTCAAAATTGAAAAAAAATATTATTAATTTATTAAATATTGGAGTAATTTATAAAAGTTCTAATGTGTACTAGTTTTTGGTAATGAACGACCAAGATGAAACCAAACCAAGTATATGTCTCACATTATCATACCACTAAAAAATAAAGATATAATTGTATAAATCATTAAATGATGCGTGCATTAATTAATTAACTTCCAAAGTCCTTGTTACCTAATAGTGGTAATTAATTCAGAGCCAGCCAACGGTACAGTATACTAACCCCCCACAGGCCACAGATAATTAACAAAAGGCCACATTGACGCCATTTAATTGGCCTGCCTTGCCTTCTGAAATTTTCTTTGAAGGTTTTCTGGCCACTAGTAGATAGAATTAACGTCAAGATTCGTAATTAAAAATATATTAATAATAAAGGGATGAGAGTCAATCTCGAAAATAGAATTTAATTCTGAAAATTTCCATAAAAATTGGAAATAAAATAAAATTAAGATTAAAATATAAGATCCTTTACATAAGTATACAACAAATAAAAAGTAATTACAAGAAAAGTGCATCAACTAAATAATTACAAAAAGAGTGTAATTAGAATTCTTATTACAAAAAACTAGTACAATTCACATTAATAAAGAAACCTAAAATCAAGAAAAATAACTGCCATAATTTCAAATTCAAATCTTGTCTCTAACAACAATTTCAAATCCATATTTCAAAATTCAAATCAAAATGAGAAAATTAAAAATAAAAAATTATGAAGGAGTTAATGTTCATCATCCTCCTCTCTCGCCATACATCATTGCAGCCACATCGCCGCCAATGAGTTCTTTATTCAATTTCTTTTGACGATTTGGTTACCCACAAAAATTGAAATGGTTACCTTTATACGAATTTTGACTAGTAACTGCATCACATTTAAAATAAAATTGATAATCAAATAAAACTGAATTGGTTACCTTATCAAATGATTTGGTAACCAACTATATGAAATTTGGTTACCAACTGCATCACATCCAAAATAAATTAGTAAGCTAATAAAACTAAATTGGTTACCTTATCGGAAGGTTTAGTAACCAATCGCATAAATTTTGGTTACTAATCGCATCACATTCAAAATATATTAGTAAGCTAATAAAAGCTGAATTGGTTACCTTATCAAATGATTTGATAACCAACTACATGAAGTTTGATTACCAATCGCATCACATCCAAAATAAATTAGTAACCTAATAAAAGCTGAATTTGTTACCTTATCGAAAGATTTAGATTCTACGGTGAAAATAAAGAAAGGGGTGGTGGCGGTTGAGGCGGAGGGATCGAGGAAAGGAGGGCGGGAGGAGGGGGGTGGGCGTGGGGTGTGGTGGGGAAAAGAGGGTGGAGGAGAAGAGGCGGGGGAAGAGGGGGAAGAAAGGGAGGCGTGAGGAGGGATCGGGAGGAAGGGAGGCGGAGAGGAGGAGGTGGTGGAGGCGAGGCGGGAGGAGGGGGCAGTAGAAGGAGAAAGGCGGGATGAGATGGAGGGGAGGGGAGGGGAGGGGGTGGGGGGGGAGGGGTGGGGAGGGAGGCGGGAGGAAGTGGAGGCGGGAGGAGGGGAGGAGGGGAGGGAGGTGGAGGGTGGGGAGGGGTTGGACAGGAGGAGGAGGAGGAGGCGGAGGGAGGGAGGATAAGAAGAAGGGAAACAGAAATGGAGTGGGAGAAAAACGTGGGAGAGATGGGGAGAAAATTGTGGGAGAGATTGTAATCGTGTGCATAATTAAAAGGATATTATTGCACTCTTTTTTGTAATTAAATATTGTATATCACTCTTTTTGTAATTATTTTGTTTGTATTCTTTTTATGTAATTATTTTTTAAAATGTAATAGAAAATATAATTGTTCTTAAAATATACTCATACGTGAAAAAACATCCCTTCACATGAACCGAACCCAACCGGACCCTAAAAATCAGGCCCGAAGAGTGCAATATGCATATGCATCACTCAAATGGTCACATAAAAATAATTCTCAAATTTTTGTTTGTGTACGTAATTTGTTAAAATATACTTATCACCGGTTCTAAAATATTTAATTAGGATATATTGATTTTGATTATATGAAGCTAATTTAAGATATTTTAAAGTTTAAACTTGATAGAAAATATTAATATAGCGGATTCTTCAATCGATTAAATTCATAAATTATTAAATAGGTACAATTACATTTTCTATTACATTTTAAAAAATAATTATAATAATAGTGCACTCATAAAATATATACACAATTAATACTTTTAAATTTTTATTTTCATTATTAGTATATATTTATGTTTCCTTTAATTTTGGGGTGTGATTTATATTTTATCATTTTTTTGCCACTATCTACGGACTACAATCAAATTTAAAAATAATATTTTTACAAACTGAGGACACCCATCTGCCTGTCATCTTCATCTTTTTCACTTTATCCCCACCTCTCTCTCACACACACATTGATGGCCCACGTTTATGTAAAAATTGATCAAGTATTCAATTGATCTTGTTTTTCATATTACATTAGATGTATATATATATATATATATATATATATATATAACGTATTTTGGGATCTCTGACGATTTTTAACGGTTTTTGGGATCTCCGATCACCACGAATTGAATGGATTCTAAAGATTGGCATGGTAGAGTGAATTGCATGTGTATTATTTATATGTAATAAATACATATAGTTTTTTGTTGTGATTAAACATATATATAAATACATATAATTTTTTGTATTATTTATTTTCTTTTCTTTCTGGTTGTTGTTTTTTTGTTCTATCCTTCTCTTTTGTTTGAAGGTTTCTCTAACCGCCTTCCTCACCCAATTGATAATGATTCGTTTTGGTGTGAGGAGGCTTTATGAAAAATGATTTTGTGGCGGTGGGCGCGATTTATTTTTTATGAATATGTTACCCACAAAAAGTAGAATTGTTACCTTTATCTTAAAGTTTGGCTACCAACCTGCACCATATTCATTATAATTTTATTTTTAAAATGTTTTTTTAAAAAGCGAGATTAATTATGGAAACACAACAACTTCTGAGTTCTGAGGCTTATTTGCTAAAAGCAAGCAGGCTTTGAAAAGAATTTGATATTTTTTAGTCGGCTAAAAGGCACGCTTTGTTTGATATTTTTTTCAGAGTGCAGTTGGTAGCCAAACATTCATTCTAAGGTAACCAATTCAGTTTTTTTAGGTTACCAATTTATTTTTGAATGTGATACAGTTGGTAGCCAAACCTTCATGCAGTTGGTTGCCAAACTTTCAGACCAAGGTAACCAATTCATATTGCAGATGTGGAGGTAGATTGGTTACCTTGGTATAAATATTTTGTTACCTTGGTATAAAAGTTTGGTTATCAACATTACATTTCACATCACTCTCTTATAACACTGAATTGGGTTACCAATTCTTCATTTTCCACTTTGTAATATTTAGGGTCATTTTTCTTGTGGTTGATGTCGCAAAATTGACGAGCATGAAAGCTTATACGCCTGAAGCATGGTTTCTTTTTTTATTTTTCTTTTTCGTGCTTTCTCCAAAAGAGATGAATGAGTGAATGAAATCGGCAATATGGTGCAGTTGGTAGCCAAACCTTCATACAAAGGTAACCATTTTAAGTTTTGTGGGTAACCAAATATTCATAAAAAAAATTGTTCGTGATTTCCTCTTTGTTCGACTACTCCGAATTCGTTTTGGATCTGTTCTTGCTGGTTTGGTAACTTCAACTTTTTCTTCTTTGATTTATTTTGGTAACTCCGACTTTTTCTTCTTCGTCTTCTATTTGTTTTGTTTAGGTTGTTCGTATTTGTCTGGCTATTTAGCATATGGTGATTGCGAATAGTTGCTAATTCTGTTACATTGGTTGCAGAATGTGAAAAAGTCTTTCATATATCAGTACGCAAATCAAGTATTGGAGAGAAATCTGAAGTTATTTTAGAGAATGGAAGATGCAGATTCAGATATGCTACACATACACCATGAATGAGTTAGATGGAATTTCTTAGTTACAAAGGAGAGAGAAAATATGGAAAGGGAGATGAAAATTTGAATTTGAATATTTGAATTTGAATTTATTTTTGTTGTTAGATCCTAAATATTTGAATTTGAATTATTAATTATGACAGTTATTTCTCCTTGATTTTAGATTTCCTTATTAATGTGAATTGTACTATTTTGTAATATGGGTCCTAATTACACTTTTTTTATAATTATTTTATTGATACACTAATGATGTAATTACTTTCTAATTGTTGTATACTTATGTAAAGGAGCTTGTTAAATAAGAGGTTTGGATTTTGGTATATACTCATTGGCAATGTCTTTCCAATGACATTATGTAAATCAAATATGGGTTCATGACCGAATAACAAAATAGGTTGAAACTCGAAATAAAATAACGGATTGAATTAAGGAACAATTACATATATTAGTACATTTTTAAAAATAATTACAAAAATCATACATTCATAAAATAATTACAAAAATACTACACTTCATCATTTTTATTTTCAATCCTAATACAATTAAAATTCCTTAAATTAAGGGATTAATATTAATGGTGAGATACCATCTTCCTTGGGTCTCTCTATCATACTTACTATTCTCTCTCTTCTCCCTTACTACTTCTCTCTCTCCTTACTACTTATTTCTCGTCATCTTCCGCCATTAGCGTCAAAGCCCACTCGTCGTCGTAAATCTCTTCCTTCCATTGCCATGCAAGCAAGCTATGTTTTTAAGGCGATAGGTGACTTTCTATCTCCAACTCGACAAATGAATCACGTGATTTCTCTATCCAACTCTCTCACTGTTGAAAGGATTTTGGTTTCTCTACAAGGTCCGGGTTCTAATTTCATTAATTCTCATTCTACTAATTAATTGTCAATATGATCATATATATACGTTATGTTTTCTAACAGAATGGGGTATTGATTGTTTGGATTTGTGTTATTTTTATGTTTTGTATAGAATGGTGATACTGAGGAAGAAGGATGGAAAAGGAAAAGAATCATGAGTGTGATTCTATTTAGACTTGAAGAAATTTGTTTGGGTTTGTGCGGTTGGATTACGATTTTGATGTTCTTTGTAGTTAAGATGTAAGCTCAAGTTCATAGCCGTAAGATATTTTCAACCCAAATTTTTTTTAAAGGTGTCTTTAATTTAAATTTTGTTATTATTATTTATCATATAAGCTGTTTGGTTACTTCGCATTATGTTTTGATTCTTTGTTATCTTGTGATTCGGATACCATTTTTGTTACCTTGATTTGGTATTTTGGTTACTTTTTTATGTTGTTATGGTTACCATGTATTTGTTTAGTATACATGGTTGATTAAATCTGGTTTTTTGGTGTACATGTTGTTTATGTATTGGTTAACATTAAAACATGTTTTAGTTACTATCATATAAACTATTTGGCTTTTTCATAAGTATATTTTTTATTCTTTGTTAGCTTATTATTTGGATACCATTCTTTTTCTCTCAATTGGAATTTTGGTTACTTTTATATGTTGTTTTGGTTACAATGTATTTGCTTAGTATAAATTGGTTGACTAAAGCTGAGTTTGGTCTACATGTTGTTTAGTATCTTAGACCAATTTACGGGGGGCTTGATGTAATGCTTCCGATTGTAGCTACGTCAAGCAATAAAAAATAGATATTATCATATAACCTGTTTGGTTACTTACGCATTATGTTTTGATTCTATTGTTAGCTTGAGATTCGGAAACCATGTTTGTTACCTTGATTTGGTATTTTGGTTACTTTTTTATGTTGTTATGGTTACCATGTATTTGCTTAGATATACATGGTTGACTAAACTGGTTTTTTGGTGTACATGTTGTTTATGTATTGGTTACCATTTAAACATGTTTTAGTTCTTATCATATAAATATTTGGTTACTTCTTTAGTATGTTTTTGCTTATTGTTAGTTTCGATTTGGATTCCATTTTTGTTTCCTTGAGTTGAGATTTTGTTTCTTCGCTTTTTTTGTTGTTACGTTACCATATATTTGCTTAATATTTGGTTGACTAAACTTTGTTTGGTCTATATGTTGTTTATGTATTGGTTACCATTAATATATGTTTTGTTACTAAATATATAAACTGTTTGGTTACTTCATTAGTATATTTTTTATTCTTTGTTAGCTTATAATTTGGATACCATTCTTTTCCCCTTAATTGAGATTTTGGTTACTTTTATATGTTATTTTGGTTACAATGTATTTGTTTGGTAAACTGTTTATGATATAAATATTATTTTGGTTACTAATGACTATGTAAATCTGATTTATTTTTTTTGCAGTTATGGAATCTTTACTACGAGGAATGCAATAGAAAATTCATTGGAAAAGTTATACATTGGTGTGACATGGAAGTCCCAGAACATTATTACCAAAAAATTGAACCCAAGACAGGTTGAAGAAGTTGGCATCATTAGTTTGTGGATGTATTATTTTTTGTAAATAATAAACTCAAGTCATAACAAACTATGTATTTGCTTAAGTATACATTGATGTATTATTTTGTAAATTTCTTCAAATATATTCTACAAGGTTTATGTTATTCTATTTCTACTTTCATTTCCACAAACACATCTTACATGTTCAAGTTACTTTCATATAACTATTTAGTTACTTCTTTATTATATTTTGATTCTTTGTTACCTTATGGTTTGGCTACTATTATTGTGTCCTCAATGTAGGATTTAGGATTTTTTTTTATTCGGTTAATATGTAATTGTTTAGTATACATGGATTGTTTAAATTGGGTTTCATTACATGATGTTTCTATTTTGGTTACCATTAAAACCCTGCATTCAAGTTATTGTCATATAATTATATGGTTCTTTGTTTTTATTATGTTACATTATAGTTATTGTTATTAGTAACTTGAGATAGTTACAAGCTTTGTGTCACGACACAAACATCAATTTCTGAAGCTTGTTAAGTAGCCTAAATAATTATCATAGATAGTTACAAGCTTGTTAGTAATCAGATAATTATAAGCTTGTATCAAGATTATAAGCTTGTATCAAGATCACATTATAAAGCTTGTATATGTTTACTTTATATTGATCATGATGGAATCAAAAATTAAAATATTAATCAACATCAATTTTGTTTATCAGACACCATCAAAAATATTACCAACCATGTGGTTAATGGTTACTAACGAAGAAACAATTATATATTCATGTAAATAATTAAATTTGTTGTATTGGTCATGTCAATCTCCATTGTCTAACAACCTGAATAAACATTGTAAAGTAACCAAATCAATATTAGATAAAGAACTAAATTACATAATCTTAGTAACGAGAATATAAACTAAATTTTTTTACATGCAATTTTGAAGGTCTAAATGATGGAATTTGATCGAAAAAATCCTCGCAGTTCACCAAAGAAAGCTTGTGACTTTTGATCGTTGATTCGTTTCCAATGAAATTAGGTCTCAAACGCCAAAATTCGGACACTCCAAACTTGTCAAAAATTACCAAATTCTCATTGGATCAAATCTTTACGTAAATTGACATCACCGCTTCTTAAACCGCATCGAGTTTGTTTTATTTACCTAAAGACTATGATAAATGCGAAGTTAAGCAATGTAGTCAATAAGTAATCGTCAATATAAAACAAACCAAATTATAAAATACACTAATATTATACAGTAATCATAATAACATTATACAGTAACCAAATTTAGATTAGACAGTAACCAACATATGTCTATGTAGTAACCAAAATATAAACACATTTTTCATTGCATTTTACAAAAAAAACAACCAAAGATAATTTGTTTGTTACCAACTAAAGGTAGACTTTTGTAAGAATGTAACCAATTTGGCTAACAAGTAACCATTAATATAAAAAACATAAGTAGTAAGTGTACATTAATATGATTCAAAGAACCAATAATACAAAGAACTAATTAATCATCACGGTAATTAAGTTTGCATTAGTCAAGAATCAAGTCGGCATGAGTCACTAAATAATATTTTTACACAAGAACCAAGTCAAGATTATAATTTTATACAAGAACTAATCTGAATTAGTCAATAACCATTATAGTGTTACACGCAAGCAAGTCAACATTAGTCAAGAATCAATATAATATTACTTAGTAACCAAATCAAGATTAATCAAGAACTCAAGTCAAAGATTAATTAGTAATATTATGCAAAGAACCAAGTCAAGATTAGTCAAGAATCAAGTCGGCATGAATTAGTAATATTATGCAAAGAAACCAAGACAACATTAGTCGAAGAATCAAGACAACATTAGACAATATAATGTTATACACGGTCAAGATAATCGACTTTGTTATCAAAACAATCAAGATATCGACTTTGTTAATATACATCAATTTTGGTTATCAGACACCATCAAAAATGTTACCAACCATGTGGTTAATGGTTACTAACATTAAACAATTATATATTCTCAAATAATTAAATTTGTTGTATTAGTTCTTTATCGGTCTCCATTGTCGACATTTGAATAAACATTATAAAGTAACCAAATCAATATTGAAAGAAACAAACTACATAATCTTAGTAACCGGAAAATAAACCAAATTTTTACATGCAGTTTTGAAGGCCTAAATGATGGAATTTGACCAAAAAACCATGCAGTTCACCAGCGACGCTAGTGATTTTTTATCATTGATCCGTTTCCAATGAAATTAGGCTCCGAAAGTGCCAAAATCTGACACTCCAAACTTGACAACATTATACATTAATATGCTTCAAAGAACCAATATTATTAAAGAACCAATAATCTCGCGATAATTAAGTTTACATTAGTCAAGAACTAATTCAAAGAACTAATTAAGTCAAAGATTAGTCACTAGATAATTTTACACAGTAACCAAGTCAGCAATATAATTTTACACAGTAACCAAGTCAGCATTAATCAGTAACCATTATAGCTTTACACAGTAAACAAGTCAACAATAGTCAGTAACCATTATAGTTTTACACAGTAAACAAGTCAGCAATAGTCAGTAACCAAAACATCATTAGACAATAACCAATATAATGTTAAACAGTAACCAAATAAAAATTAGTCAAGAACAAGTCATCATTTTCAATAAGCGATCAAAGAATGTTCAAAGAATATTATTCACTAATCATTATAATTTTACACAAAGAACCAACTTAGCAATATTCGAAGAACTATATAATGCTACACAAGAATGTAGAATCAAAGATTAATTAGTAATCAATATATTGTTACACGTAATCAATACATCATTAGATAGTAACTCAAGTCAAGATTTAGACAAGAACTCAAAACAATATTAGAAAGTAAACAACTGTTGCATGAAGGTAACTAATTTATTTGATGAGTAACCATTAATATAAAAAAATCAGGAGAACTCATTTAAAAATTATAAAGCCATCAAATAAACATTATTTAAAAATAAATACACAATAAACAGTAACCAATTTATATATATTTAGTAACCATAATACAAAACATATCAATGAATAAAACAATCGTTATAGGTATTTGTAGTAACCATTTTAAACGTGAAAAACTTAAGAAAAGTTATCAATATAGGAATAAGTGAAAAGCAGAGGTAACTATATGCATATGAATCACTTACCTCAAAGATTTGAGATTTTATCGAAGTTCTTTGCGATTTTATTATTGAACTTCAACAATCACGATAGTTCGATTGTTTTAGTTCTTGAACTTGAAGTTGTTGTTGATTTTGTATGCTATTTTGTGATCTCATCGTCTTCTTAAATCATTTAAAAAAGCAGGTTTAAATCTTCTCCGATTTTGAAAGACCCCAAATAATTAATAAATGAAATTTAATTTCTAATTATTATTTTGAAATAGTAAGGGTTGATGTGATTAATGTGGATAGTTATGGGTAAAATACGCAAATATTTCAAAATAAAAGCAAGTGGTTATAAAATATCATCATTGTTTGGGAATATTCGTTGGTCGTGGAATATTCGATCGGTTTCAGAATATTCGTATTTATTTTCACGCAAATGCCCATGTGTGGGCCCCATAACGAAAAAAGTTTATCGAGGAAGAAAACGACAAATATAAGTTGTTTAAAAATAACTACAGAAGTTGTTACCGCTATTAATCGTTTGAATACCTATGGTTAAAACACAGAATAATACGCTTGTTGCAGCACAAGAAGACACCAGATTGCACCAATTATCGACTTTACGTAAGAAGGCACTACTCAATAATGGTTACAGTGAATTATCGCTCAAAGATTTTATTTTATCGATTCAATAATTGTCATATTGATATTTTATATTGTCGTTGTTTCAATAATTGTCATTACACAAGATTTTTCATTATCGAAGCTAATAATTCATATTATCCTAATAATATTATTAGATAACATTATTGGCAATGTCTAGAAAGTTCTCGCTTCTAAGGAGAGGTTTGGTCACCTAATCAAGCGCGCCAAGAAGTGAGAAATTTTATCGAAAGCCCCCTTTCCTGAACCGCCTCGTCACAATATCAGGATTCTCGTAATATTATTTGTGAATAATTAATTATTGATTCATATGATGAGGAAAATATTGATTTTATGTGGATATAGATGGAGAAAATTTTTAATGTGACAATTGTTGAAAATTAAAATTTTATCTTTTTCTCGATAAAATAATTCATTTAAATATATATATATATATTATATTTTAATAATATAATAATGGTGATATTTTTACAACTAATGTGGGATATATGAGTATACGAGGAGAAGAGTATTTTTGTTGCAATAAATGTTTAAAACATGTTAAACATGTCTCATGGACCCCATTTATCGATCAAATTTGATTATAAATTTCTAAAATCACCCGCTTATGGATTGGCCAATTTTTGTTTGGAATTTGAAAAACTTTCTTTTCGCAAAGTTGTAGAGAATTGAATTTCCTATAAAAACTCGCGAGATTGAAATTTTCTGATAAAAGGGCTATTTATTATGAATTATTGAAGTTCAAAGTTCAAATAATTGATTTTTGGAAGTTTAAATTATTTTAAATTAGAAAACGTTTTTTTTATTTTTTCTGTATTTAATGCATGTGATGAAAATTGAATTGAGATCTAGAATGAAAAAGAGTAGATAAATTTTATATATATATTAATATTATATTAAATTTTTCGCTTTGGTGTTCTAAGATTTTCCTATAAATAGGTGTTTAGTTAGAATTGAAAATCACACCGTAAATCAAGTTTTCTCTCTATATTATCGAGTTTATTCTTGTGAGTATTTTGAGTATACTTTGAGTATTGCTATACTATGAAAGTTCAAGTTATAAATTTATATCCAAAGATTCAGTTGTAAAGATCGATCTTTCGAGGTAAGTGGATATTATTTTTTTCAGAATGATATTATTTCTTCAATATCATTATGTCAAATATTGATCCAAGTTTTTATCAAATTTGGAACTTTTGGTGTCTGAGTTACTATTCACGATACTCAAGACTATTCACGATACTGCAGATTATTCACTTATCATTTAAGACTATTCATCTAAAAATGAAAAATTTTCTTTTCATTCAAAATATCTATTGTGGATACTAGCTTTGATCAGATCCATGTTTTGATCATTCTTGAATTTTACACCACTATGATTATTTTTGAGGTATTTTGGACGTGGATAAAACAAAGTACTAATCCTTAATCCTTAATCCTCGCCATTTTGTTTCACCGGATTCGCTTTTAAAAAAAAATATTTTCATCATCCTCGCCTTAAATGATGATATTATGAATATCTTTATTAGTGCAAAAGATGAATGATTTATGATGAATATCTTTGGCCCAGAGTGCAAAGATGAATGATTTTCGATGAATATCTTTGGCCCGTAGAAGCAAAAAGATGAATGATTTTCGATGAATATCTTCGCCCAGAAGCAAAGATGAATGTGTGTTTAGATTTAATGACTAATCGGTGAATGTCCTCGGCCTCAGAAAGTAAAAAGGATGAATATTTGATCCCGTATATATATCGATTGATGTTGTTGTGGATAAAAAAATAGACGATGAACTTTAAAATTCATACATGTAAGATAGTAGTTTGCATTCTCTACTTAACTCTTCTAATGAATTATTATTTTCACCATAATATTGATTTAAAACTTGTTGTCTATTGTATTCTATTATATTTTTCCCTCGTCAAGACTAACGATAATTTTGTCAGATATTATCTTAGTCATAATATTCTTTATCGGGCTAATGAGCTCACCCTTTTCCTTTTTTGTTCCATTTTTCTTCTCGTGAGGCGTAGAATATAAATGAAAGATTTAGCCTGGGTAATGGAATGAAGGTTCTAGGAGAGTTGTTTAGTAGTCCTCACCATTGTTGTAAAATAATGTATCAATAATTATGATGAGGATTTATTTGTATGTGGATATTGTCTCAGATGGCAATATCTCGTATTTAAACTCACAGCTTTTTACTATTGTAATAATAAAGTCAGTAGTTGTTTCGCATCTGCGTATCGACAACCTCGTAATGGGTGATGTATACCTATTTTGGGGGTGTCAGCTTGGTATCGTAGCTTAGGATACGATCTCCCATGAGATCGGGAATGTAACCAGAGGGGGGAGAGACGAGTAAATCCTTCGCTAAAGGTGTCCTACCTAAGCTTATTTGATAGTTGGTCAAGATATATAGGATATTATGTGATATATTGATTTTCTTAATTAACCCTTGTTTTACGACAAAGATTTGAGAATGTCGATCGAGAATATTAACAATGGAAATGAGACCGTGGAGACGCTCAGACTCACCAACGAGGAGAACGCGGCAACAGTCGGCAATGTTCCTCCCGTGAACAACACCACCGAGCAGATGATGAACGAGGGATATTTGTAAGCTTTTGCGCTCATGCAAAATCGCATTTAGGAGACTCGTGTTCAAAAACATAGAGGAAATGATAGAATTCACGTTGTCGGTCATACAATGCAAGCGCTCAAAGAGTCGGGACCACTGTAATTTAAGGGAAAGCCGATCCGATCATGGCGTAAACACGGGTCAAGCAAATTACCAAGATATTCGATGTCTCTGGGATGCACAGAGGAATGAAGGTTCCATTCGCCACCTTTATGTTCCGTGGATGAGGCAGCATCATCGGTGGGAGTCTGTGAAGTTGCACTCCATCCAAACAAGACTCAAAGATGTCTGGGAGACGCTTTCAGAACTATTTAATGACAAATACTTTCCCGAAAGTGTTCGGCTATACGGAAGGAAGTGGAGTTTATTAGATCGAGCAGTAACAATACGACAAGTGTCTCAAAGACGAGGCTAAGTTTGCAGAGAGTTATCCGTGTTTGCACCTCATTGGTGGAGAATGAGGAACGATGACGCTGGATGTTTTCGAGAGGTTTCAACCCCCTAAGATACGCCAAGATCTCATCTCTCATAAATTTTCTCTATTCAGAGATGTTGTTAATGTGGCTCAATTGTTAGAGCGAGATAACGAAAGTACGGCCAACCGAGGTACCACAATCAGATCATACCGAGAGATAAGCAAACAACAAAACAACAATAACCAAAGGAGAAAGAAAAGATTTGACAAAAATGGTAACCACTCCGTGGTAATCATGGCCATGAAAATAGAAGCGAAGTCAGAGGAGATTTTAAAAGAGGAGATTCAACAACCACTATGTGAAGACGATAAAGTACAAGAAGAATCGGTTCCAAGGAGGAGAACGACCACCACCCATTATATGCTATAAATGCGGAAAGAGGGACATATCACCCAAACCGCCCACAACAGCCTGTATGCTATAATTGTGGAAAGGAAGGACATATCGCCGAGATCAGACGCAGAATAAACCTAGTTCAATGGGGACGGTGACTCAAAAGATCGTCCTGTAAAAGTCAAAGTCAACTGCCTCGGAAGAGCGTTTGTTGTGATCGGTCAAAATGCGAGAACCCAAACGAGGTGATCACGTAAGTTTATTTATAAATTTCGTGAAGTTTATACTTTACTAGATACCGGCATACCCATTCATTTATCTCTCCCGCTTGTGCTCAACGCTTAAACTCGACCTCCGAGAAATTAGACTTTGACCTATCTCGTGGAAACTCCGTTAGAGAAACTTTCATCACATCCATCGCTTATAAATCTTGTTTGATTCAAGTTGGCACCATCACCTTACCCGTTGATTTTATCTCTTTAAAGATACTTGCTTTTGATGTGATTTTAGGGATTGATTGGTTAACTACTCATCATGCCAAAATTGATTGTTTTCGTAAGGTTGTTAGCTTTCATATTCCTAAACAACCCGTCAGATTTAATTCAAGCAACTAAACCATTAAAATCAATCATCATCATATCTAATCATAAAGCTATTCGCTTATTAAAAAACGGATGTCAAGTTTCTTAGCCCATGTTATGGATTTGAATAAAGACACGCCAAATTTGAATAATATTCCCGTTGTTATCGACTTTTCCGACGATTTTCAAGAACTTCCCTGGCCTCACCCCGTAACGTGAAGTCAATTTTTATCGACTCAAACCCGCACAAAGCCCATTTCTAAAACCCCATATCGAATGGCTCCTATTGAACTTCAGAGTTAAAGGTCCAACTACACAGAATTGTTGGACATCGGTTTCATTCTGCCCTAAGACATCTCCTCGGGGTGCTCCCTGCTTTATTCAGAAAGAAGAAAGACGGAGTATGCGATTTCAGTATCGACTATCTGGAATCGAACCATGTCACCATCAAGAATAGTATCCTCTCACCTCAGATTGATGACTTGTTCGACCAATTGCAAAGGAGCACAATTCTTTTCAAAAATCGATCTTCGCTCGATATCATCACCAAGATTAGAATCGAGGATATTCCAAAGACCGCTTTTTTTAACCCCAGACGGCATTATGAATTTTAGTTATGTCTTTTGATCGACTAATGCTCCCGCGGCTTTCATGGATACGATGAACCGAGTATTCAAAGAATATTTCGATCAATTCGTTGTTGTTTTTATCGATGACATCCTCATATATTCCAAAAGTCGTGAAGATCATACGAGCACCATTTGAAGTCGGTACTCCAAAGGCTTCGTGGAAAACAAGCTTTATGCCAAGTTAAAGAAATGCGAAGTTCGCTCGAGGAAGTAGCATTTCTTGGGCACGTGGTGTCAAAACATGGAGTATCCGCTGATCTTGGCCAAGATCAAGCAATACAAAGTTGGGAGCAACCAAGCTTCATGGATCAAGACGTAGTTTTTGGGCTTTACCGGTTATTATCTGAGATTCGTGGAAGGGTTTTCGAATCGCTATCTGCTAACTCATCTAACTCCTAAGGATACAAAATTGCTTTGGAGCGAAGAACGCGAGAAGAGTTTCCAAGAGCTTAAGAGAGACTTATTTCTAAGACTGTTTCTAACAATACCATCCGTTCGGATGGATTTGTTATCTACGCCGATGCTTCAGCAAAAGGGTTAGGATGTGTTCTCATGCAACGTGGGAAAGTCATAGCCTATGCCTCGCGACAACTTAAAGAATATGAGAGGAATTATCCTACTCATGATCTAGAGTCGGCAAAGCAATGCTTTTGCGCGCTTAAAGATCCTGGAGGCACTATCTATACGGGGAGAAAGTGGAGATATATTCGCACCATAAAAGCCTTAAATATTTCTTCACTCAAAAGAACTTAACACGCAAGCAATGACGCTGGCTCGAGCTATCGAAAGACTACGCACCACACTATTCAATACCATCCCGAAAAGCGAACGCCGGTAAATGACGCGCTGAAAGTAGAAGATCATACGCAGGAACGAAAAGCGCGATGATGTCAAGTATACGACAGAGCCAACTTTAATAGAAAAAGTTAAGGTTGCTTCAAGCCACCCACCCTTGAAATCGATGCATATGAAGAAGAAAAGTACAAGAAGGTGCTATCCTAAGCTTAGAATCGATGAAGAAGGAATACTTCGAGTCCACCTGCACTTTCAGGTTCCTAACGATTCTCGATTTGAAGTACAAGATCATGATGGAGGCACACAATACACCATTTGCAATCCATCTCGAAGTACTAAAATGTATCGTGATCTTCTACATACATTTTGGTGGAACAATATGAAGAGAGAGATTGCAAAGTTTATCTCAACATGTTTAACTTGTCAACGTAAAAAGCGAGCATCAAGTGCCTAGTGGACCATCAGAACCACTGAGATTCAAATGGAAGTGGGAACACATTACCATGGATTTCACATATTGTCTTCCCACTCGCTTTCAAGGCATAAATGCTATTTGGGTTATTGTTGATAGATTAACCAAGTCCGCATCATTTTCGCCGACACGGAGACTTATTCCTCGAACGCCTTGCTAAAATGTACGTAAATGAGATTGTGAGATTGTATGGCATGCCAAGATCCATAGTTTCGGATCGTGACCCAAGATTCACTTCAAGATTTTGGGTTAGCTTGCAAAAAGCTATGGGTACGGATTTAAGATTGGCTTCTAAGATACCATCCTCAAACGGACGGACAATCGAGAGGACTATTCAAACTCTTCAAGATTTATTAAGACTGTGGTCCTAGACTTCAAGGGCGCTTGGGATAAGTATTTACCATTGGTGGAATTCTCCTACAACAAAAGCTTATCGTGCAAGTATAGTGTGGCCCCATTCAAGCATTATATGGACGAAAGTGTCGCTTCCAATATGTTGGGGACGAGGGTGAAGCAACATTGTTGGGACCCGAAGTTAAGACGTATGACTCACCGAAAAGATCCAAATGATTCGACAACGATACAAACCAAGACAAGATCGATAAAAGAGTTATGCGGATCTTCATCGAAAGGACGTGGAATTTAGTATGGGGATCATGTATTGTTGCGAAGTGTTGCCCCATGGAAGCGGAGTTACAAGATTTGGGAAGAGAGGAAAGCTCAATCCACGCATTTATCGTCCATTTCAAATTCTCGACCGAAAGTAGAAATGTAGCCTATAGACTCGCAAGTTACCTCCAAGTATGTCTCGTGTTCATAATGTGTTTCATATATCCGCATTTCAGAATATGTGAAAGACCCAACCACGTTATCGAAGTTAGAACCCGACGAGAGATAACCAAGACTTAACGATGAGGAGGAAGTACTGCCAAGATCTTGGATAGAAGGAGATGTCCCACGACGAAGGTCATACCACAAGTTAAAGTCTTGTGGAGAGAACCATGCTATAGAGAAATGACCGGAGTTTGAAACTAAATGAAAGCGAGGTATCCTCATCTTTTCAAACACTGTGTACGTATGTCAATTTCGAGGACTTAAATTTCATATAAGGAGGGAGGTCAGAAGACCCCAAATAATTAATAAATGAAATTTAATTTCCTCTAATTATTATTTTGAAATAGTAAGGGTTGATGTGATTAATGTGGATAGTTATGGGTAAAATACGCAAATATTTCAAAAAATAAGCAAGTGGTTATAAAATATTCATCATTGTTTGGGAATATTCGCTTGGTCGTGGAATATTCAGATCGCTTTGGGAATATTCGCACGATTTACCGCAAACCCATGTGTGGGCCCCATAACTAAAAAGCGATCGAGGAAGAAAACGACAAATATAAGTTGTTTAAAAATAACTACAGAAGTTGTTACTGCTTATAATCGTTTGAATACCCTATGGTTAAAACACAAGAATACTATTGTCAGACAAGAAGATACCAGATTGCACCAATTATCGACTCTTACGTTAAGGCACTACTCAATAATGGTTACAAAGAATTATCGCTCAAGATTTTATTTTATCGATTCAATAATTGTCATATTGATATTTTATATTGTCGTTGTTTCAATAATAATCATCATTACACAAGATTTTTCATTATCAAGCTAATAATTCATATTATCCTAATAATATTATTAGATAACATTATTGGCAATGTCTAGAAAGTTCTCGCTTCAAGGAGAGGTTTGGTCACCTAATCATGGCCAAGAAGAGAGAAATTTTATCGAAAGCCCCTCTTTCCCTGAACCACTCGTCACAATATCAGGATTCTCAGTAATATTATTTGTGAATAATTAATTATTGATTCATATGATGAGGAAAATATTGATTTTATGTGGATATAGATGGAGAAAATTTTTAATGTGACAATTGTTGAAAATTAAAATTTTATCTTTTCTCGATAAAATAATTCATTTAAATATATATATTATTATATTTTAATAATATAATAATGGTGATATTTTTACAACGTAATGTGGGATATATGAGTATACGAGGAGAAGAGTATTTTTGTTGCAATAAATGTTTAAAACATGTTAAACATGCTCATGGACCCCATTTATCGATCGAAATTTGATTATACCTCTAAAATCACCCGCTTGTGGATTTTTGGCCAATTTCGTTTGGAATTTGAAAAACTTTTTCCGCAAAGTTGTAGAGAATTGAATTCCTATAAAAACTCGCGAGATTTGAATTTTTCGATAAAAGGGCTATTTATTATGAATTATTGAAGTTCAAGTTCAAATAATTGATTTTGGAAGTTTAAATTATTTTAAATTAGAAAACGTTTTTTTATTTTTTCTAGAAGGTTGGCATGTGTGAAATGAAATGAATTCAGATCTAGATTTCAAATAATACGTATAATATTTATATATATATATATATATATATTATATTATATTATTTTCTCTTTTGTGTTCTAAAGATTTTCCTATAAATAGGTGCTTAGGTTAGAATTGAAAATCACACCGTAAATCAAGTTTTCTCTCTATATTATCGAGTTTATTCTTGTGAGTATTTTGAGTATACTTTGAGTATTGCTATACTATGAAAGTTCAAGTTATAGCCTATATCCAAAGATTCCAGCTTGTAAGATCGATCTTTTCGAGGTAAGTGGATATTATTTTTTTCAGAATGATATTATTTCTTCAATATCATTATGTCAAATATTGATCAAGTTTTTATCAAATTTGGAACTTTTGGTGTCTGAGTTACTATTCACGATACTCAAGACTATTCACGATACTAGATTATTCATTTAATATTTAAGACTATTCATCGAAAAAAAAAAATTTTTTTCTTTTCGTCTCAAAATATCTATTGTGGATACTAGCTTTGATCAGATCCATGTTTTGATCATTCTTGAATTTTACACCACTATGATTATTTTTGAGGTATTTTTGGACGGATAAAACAAAGTATTTAATCCTTAATCCTTAATCCTTGTCATTTTGTTTCATCGGATTCGCTTTTTTAAAAAAATATTTTTCATCATCCTCGCCTTAAATGATGATATTATTGAATATCTTTGGCCCAGTAGTGCAAAGATGAATGATTTATGATGAATATCTTTGGCCCAGAAAGGCAAAGATGAATGATTTCGATGAATATCTTTGGCCCAGAAATGCAAAGATGAATGATTTTCGATGAATATCTTTGGCCAGAAGGCAAAGATGAACAGTGTTTAGATGAACATGACTAATCGGGTGAATGTCCTCGGCCAGTAGTGAAAAAGGATGAATATTTGATCCCGTATATATATCGATTGATGTTACAGGATAAAAAAAAATAGACGATGAACTTTAAAATTCATACATGTAAGATAGTAGTTTGCATTCTCTACTTAACTCTTCTAATGAATTATTATTTTTTCATGTAATATTGATTTAAAACTTGTTGTCTATTGTATTCTATTATATTTTTTCCCTCGTCAAGACTAACGATAATTTTGTCAGATATTATCTTAGTCATAATATTCTTTATCGGGCTAATGAGCTCACCCTTTTCCTTTTTGTTCCATTTTTCTTCTCGTGAGGCTAGAATATAACGAAAGACGTAGCCTAAAAAATGGAATGAAAGTTCTAGGAGAGTTGTTTAGTAGTCCTCACCATTGTTGTAAAATAATGTATCAATAATTATGATGAGGATTTATTTGTATGTGGATATTGTCTAGATGGCAATATCTCAGATTTAAACTCACAGCTTTTACTATTGTAATAATAAAGTTGTAGTTGTTTCATGCACTGTATCGACAACTCGTAATGGGTGATGTAGAGTGAGGACCTATTGGAGGGGGGAGTTAAAACGGTTGATATCCAAATATTTTTACCTTTCACACACACTCGCCTGCCACCGCTGGTAATTGGCGGCGGTCTTTCGTATTATTTTTAAATTTCTTTTTTTATTTTTTCCCAATATCCAGAGAGGAGGGGGAGTGAGAAAATCCCCAAAATCAAAACCCTTGCCTCTGGAACTCCGTTGAATTCAACACGATCTCTTCCATTTTTGGTGTCAATTACGATATTTATATAACAAACACACACAATCAAACACTATCCATAATTAACAAATGGCTTTGAATCCTCCGCCAAAAACCCTATCCCTATCCCTATCTCCCAGTCGCACCACCTCCAACGCCGCCGTCTTCCACCACAACCAGCAGCTGCCTTGCCTGCTCTTTTTTCGTTCCGCCCCTACACTTTCATTTTCTTCCGCTTCTTTATATTTTCTCCCCTCCGGCAGTCGTAAATGGTCTCGGAGACCCCCGGCTGTTGCCGCCACCAGCACCTTGATGGAGAATTCCGGACCGGTTTGTCCCCTGTTCATTTTAGGAATTTGAATTTTACAGTATCTGATCTATCTTCTCTTTCTCTGTGTTTTGTTGTCGGAGTTGTCGGAGTTGTCGTAATTGCTTAACTCTGCAAAATTGCATTAGCTGCCACATATGAATTGCTTAAGATTTAGTATCTGTATTCACTATTTAGTAAGTGTACTAATTTCTGGAGTCTTTTTATTTTTTTTATCTGTTTAAATTTTTAAGGATTTATCCTTTCCACTGAACACTCTAAATCAGTATTTATGATTTAGAGTGATGATGATGAAATGCTCTTTCTGCAAGAATGCAATTATTTTTTATCATGCCCCTCATTAATCTTAGGAAAAATTGTATCTTGGACCAACTTCTGTGGCTTGAATTGATATATCTGTTGGCTACTTGGATATTGCACATCTCTTCAATTCATGGTAAACATGTCATCTTTGTGATCCAACATCTAAATTTTGAAGTGAAATTTTCACAATGATTAAAATTTGTGGAATGGTCTGAAATTCGTCGACAGTCAAAATTTCAAGTTACGGCTGCTTACACCACACTCTTTTGTTCCCTTTTGACTGTATATCTCATGTGATAATTAGTTTATACTCCATCCGTTTCAAATTAGAAGATCATTACTGACTTGAAAGTCAATTTGGGACATTTTCAAACTCAAAAGTTTTGGTAATATTTTTTACAAATTACAAAATAATAAATTTGTAATTAATAGAACTTTCATAGTTTACAATATTAATCCGACTAAAATTAAATGAATCTATGTTAATTTTGTGTTTGAAAAATGTCGCAAATTGACTTTAAAAAAATCAATAATTATCTTATACTTGGATTGGAGGGAGTATAATATGATCCATATAGATAAAAATTTAATTCAACATTACTTTTTGACATACATCAATTTTCAAAAGAATGAAAATGAGGAGTTGGTTTCCAGTGTCTCAGTCAAGAGCCATAATTTTGTTCCTCAAGCGACAGTGTAGGTGGGAGGGGGAGGGGGAGGTTAAGGCGGATTCTCAATCATTAATAATAACAATTGGTCACCTACAAAGGAGTTTAGCAAAAGCAAACATCATTGTGACAACTTATTTTACACGTTGATGGGGTTTAACTTGTTAGTTTTATTCTTCCTTTATCTTTTCATATTTTTTCTCATATAATTGTTTTCATGCCTGTTCGTATACAGCCAAGAAATGGAGTATATATTGTGGGTGATTTTATGACTAAAAAAGAGGAATTACATGTTGTAAAACCCACAACAACTGTAGATGAAGGTATTTGTGGTGCTAGTTCTCTGTTTTTTAGTCATTCTAAATCTGTCTGTTGTCTAATGAGTCATTCTTTGTGCAGCATTGGATGCTCTTGTAGAGAACAGAATAACTGGTTTTCCTGTAATTGATGATGAGTGGAAATTGGTAAGTATCTCTTAATTTTTTAAGTATGATGCTAGACCAATTCTTTTATATTATCTTTAGCAGTACAACACTTTCGATGGTAGGATTTTGATGAAAGCATGCTTTTCATCTCTTTAGTTGCTGTTATTGAAAGGAGTATTTGGTATTAATTATTACTTGAGAATTTAGATGAATGCCTTGGGTAATTGCACATTATAATCTGAGAAATGCTCCCTTGGTTGGATTGTTAGAGCATGCAAATGTTTTATACCATCTCATGTGCTTGTTATTTTCTAGAGACAAGGTTTAACCCGATATATGCTGAGATTTGATATTGGGTTTAAATCTCTGAGCATAAATCGAGTTTTGCTGACTCAATATGAAAAAATCCATAGATATACGAAGGATCTATTTATGTTTACAACATAAAAGATTTAGAGATAGTCACATGCATGGAACTTATATATTAATTAATTATATTTGTGCAACTGAATTTTGACTTTATGCTATATCATCTTTCAATTTTCAAACTGAGTGCAAGTTCCTGTATAATTTTATGTTGTCTAGTCAAGTGGCAAGTGGAAAATCTATAGAATATAAGATGTGAATGGATATGAGTGAGCACTAAAGAGTGACTAAAGCTTGATTTTAAAGTACTCTTGATTTCTTAAGTTTGGGACCTTTGAAGCCAAATTTGGTTGTTGATTAAGCCTCTGATGAGAGGGAATGTAATTTATTAGCAAATTTGGGAAGAGTGGACGTCTGCCGAAGGAAGGAAATAGGAATATATAGACTCCAGGTACAAGTCCCTCGGCCAAAAAGAAATTTAAGTTCTCGACACCATGATCATCCACTTTTGGAAATTTTGTTAAAAACAGCTTACACCATAATCAAAGTATTCTTTGCCTATAGCTTTGTATTATCACTACAATTTGTTAGGTTTCAAAAGCATTTTCCAATTAAGAGTTTAATAACAAGGGATTTGCTTCTTTTGAAGAGATTTAACTAGTTCTTTTGTTCTCATATGATTATATGATGCATTTCTGATTCATGTGAGTTCATTCGGTAACTGGTTATATTTATAGCTATTTGATGTTAATATTATGAACATAATCATAAAAGGAAAATTGTTGTACTTCTATACAGAACTCAGGGTTCTTTGTTGCTGCAGGTTGGTCTTGTTTCAGATTATGATCTACTAGCACTGGATTCTATATCAGGTAAATCACTTTAACAAATAATATAAATTTGATCTCATTCATCATTGTCTTTAAGGCAAAAAAAAGTAGTGTTCTAAAAATTCCCGCCTAGGCGCTAAGTGATCCTCTACCGCCTTGATTTGGCTAGGTGCCTAGGCCCCCGCTTAGTAAGAATCTGACCTTATTTTGAAGCTCTCCAATACTTAAATGAATTTGTTAAGCCTTAAAAGATAGTTTTTTTTGGAAATGTTTCATGTAGAATTTTAAAAAATTACATATATTATATGTTTTGTATAGTATAACAATTACATACAATAGAAAAAAAAATAAATGAGATCATCTAGTCCGCCTAGGAAAACACCTAGGTGCCCCCTCCGTCGCCTAGGTCCGTCTAACGATTTTTAGAACACTGAAAAAAAAGCATTATATATTTATACTTATTAGCTTTAGAATGTGTAATTACCTTACATAATCACGGTTTCGCATTTTCCTACACCTGTCTTCTGTAAATTTTTATTCTTTCAGCAATATCTTGATTCATTAGCATCTCTCTTTCCTGTTATGCACATAATATGTTAGACAAGTTGTTAAGGCATTCAACACTGATTTTCACCTATCCAATATAACTTTGTCCTCGGGTGCACATGGTACATTTATGTCAAAAAAAGGCTTCATGAAAAGCTCTCTGAATCCATCTGAACATTTCTTGTTTCCCACATAAATAAGTGGTTGAAATATGTTAGAAGGTATGACAGGATATACCATAATTGTAACTTCCTTAATCAGTGTGTACACATTACTGTAATTTAGAAATTACCATAACTGTAATTAGGATGTTTTATGTGTATATATATATATATATATATATATATATATATATATATATCAATCTATGTAATAGAAAGAAATAAGCTTCTCAATTTCTACATGGTATCCGAGCTTGGTCCATATCAGACATGTTCTTAAAATTTTTCCATTCTCTGTTTTCGCTGCCCATAAAATCCAGTAGAAACCTTGCAAGCTTAGGAGAAATTGAGGTCATATTAGGGTTCTAAAGCGACAAGCGATCTAACCGGATCCGACCCACTGTCGTACGCGCCACCACGCGTCGTCCCACTCGCCATTTGCCGATGTTATTACCGCTTCTCTCTCGGCGTGTGAGACATTTTTTTCAGCGACTTTTTCCTGCCGCGGCTTCTTCCAACTTGGTCGATTTTCTCTCCTATTTCCATCTACAATGATATTGAGGTGTTTTGATAAGGTTTACACCCTTTTATTCTCTTCAATTCACTTTGTTTGTAAGGCATCTTCGTCTATTTTCAAAAATTGGCTAATTGAGCCTAAATTGGACGATTATTTCTTCAAATATTTGTTGGGTTTTGCTGTTGTTTCTTTTATTGATTGATTCCATACTCCTTTGGGAACACTAATCTTGCCAAACGATTTTTGGACTTTGAAAATTTGGGGTTGCACTAAAGGTGCTCGACAGTTTGCCTGAGTGGGATTAGCTTCGTGTTTGGCTTTACTGCTCTGCCAATGTTGTTCCTTTGCTGCTGTTTGTAGCAACTTCTATTGATTTGGGATCCTTATTTTTTTGATGATTCAGTTTGGGTCTTATAAAGTGAATTCTAAAAGTTCAAATTATCCTTGTTTTTGGACCAACTCTGCTTCTTTTTTTGAGCCTTTATCCTTGTTGATATTCCTTGGGTATTCTTGTTGCTCTTTTACATCATTATGGCAGAATCCAGTTCCATTAATAATGTTGGTACTATTTCTCATTTTGCACAATCAGATATAAACTCTTGTGCTCTTAATGTCTCATCTACTTGTCCTAGTTGGATTATAGACACAGGTGCCTCTGAGCATATGACTGGGTCTTCCAATCTCTTTACTTCATACACGCCCCGTTCTGAAAAAGACAAGGTTCGAGTAGCTGATGACTCCCTGTCTTCTATCTCCGGGAGTGGTTCTATCGTTTGTACCCCTTCATTAAAATTATCATTTGTTCTCCATATCTCTTCATTTGCTGCAAATTTACTATTTGTTCAACGTTTTTCTGAATCCTTACATTGTTCCGTTACCTTTTTCCCAACTCATTGTGTTTTTCAGGACTTGGTTGCAGGGTAGAAGATTGGCAGTGGTAGTGCAATTGACGGTCTCTACTATTTAGATGTTCCTTCGTTTAACTTGCCCTCTTCTCAGGCTCTTCACTCTACTTTTCACCCATGTTTGACCTCTCTCCATCAATGGCATCGCCGTTTGGGACATCCTTCTTTTTCAGTATTGGAGTCTTTATTTCCATCTTTAGTTAAAGATTGTAACAGGACTCAGTTTTTGTGTGAATCATGTGAAATGGGTAAACACAAACGTTTTACTTATTCTGCTACTAACAGTCGACATTCTGAACCTTTTGCCATTATCCATACTGATGTGTGGGGACCTTCTCGGGTTGTTTCCCGTATTGATCATAGATGGTTTGTTAGCTTTATTGATTGTCATTCTCGTGTCACTTGGATTTATCTTCTTCGTTCCAAAGATGAGGTGTTTGATTGTTTCCAGGAATTTTATAAACTGATTCAAACCCAATTTGAAGCTAAAGTAAAGATTATCCATAGTGATAATGGTCGTGAATATAGTAATAATAATGTTTTTGCATCTTATCTCTCTTAGCATGGCATTATTCTTCAAACCTCTTGTGTCAAAACTCCAGAATAAGATTTGGGTACAAGCAGAGTAGAGCGGATCATACTCTATTTGTCAAGCAAACAAACGGTAAGACTACCATTTTTATTGTTTATGTTGATGACATTTTGGTGACGGGAGAATATAGAAGAGACGGTTAATCTCAAAGCAAGTTTGGCCAAAGAATTTGAGATCAAAGATATTGGTCCTTTAAAATTTTTCCTTGGTATTGAAGTTGCAAGATCTACGAGTGGGATTTTTCTATCTCAAAGGAAGTATGTCATTGATCTTTTAACATAAATTGACATGTTGGGATGTAAGCCTGTTGATTCTCCTATTGAAGTTAATCATCATCTAGTAGGTTAGATGGCACAGGACCTACATCACATGGTCATATGAGAGTTGAAGCTTTTTTCGACTCAGATTGGGTTGGCTCTATAAAAGATCGTCGTTTTACATCAGGTTACTGTTCATTTGTTGGAGGTAATCTTGTTACTTAGCGTAGTAAGAAATAATTCGTGGTAGCAAGATCTAGTGCTGAAGTAGAATATCGAGCTATCGCCTTGGGTATATGTGAACTAATGTGGTTTCGAATCTTGTTAGAAGATTTGGGTGTTACAACTAATAGGCCTATGCAGTTATTTTGTGATAATAATGTAGCCATTAGTATTGCAAACGACCCAGTACAATACGATAAAACGAAACACATTGAGATTGACAGGCACTTCATCAAAGAAAAATTAACTAGTGTTCTTATTTGCTTACCTTTTGTCAAAACAGAAAATCAGCTTGCTGATATTTTGACTAAGGGTCTTAGTAGTAGATGTTTCATCCACTATGTTTCAAGTTGGGTATGCGAGACAACTATACACCGACTTATTGAGGGGGAGTGTTAGAAGATATGACAGGATATACCATAATTGTAGCTTCCTTAATCAGTGTGTACACGTTACTGTAATTTAGGAATTACCATAACTGTAATTTGGATGTTTTATGTATATATATCAATCTATGTAATAGAAAGAAATAACTTGAATGAAATAAGCTTCTTAATTTCTTAAAAAAATATAGCAATGATTTTCCATTCGGATTATTAAAAGTGAACCCATTATTGGACATATTTATGTCCTTGACACCACATTAAGTGACAGTGTTGCGGTACTTTGAAAGAATTGAATATTCAAAAATAAATCAAAAGGGATAAAACTTTGCGACACTTTATTCGGGGCTTTTGAGGTCTAAATGGTGTTCCCACCACACAGACAACATTAGCTATTAACTGAGGTAATGTAGACTTCAAGCCTCTAAAGTTGCATTAGCCACTAACATAGTTGTTAAAAGCACACCTGAGGTGCACGAGGCGCAACTAGGCGAGGCGAGACGCAATTTTGGGCCTCACTTTCCCCGAGGCAAGGTGCCTTCAATGAGGTGCAGCTGAGGCGTGCTGAGGTGTGAGGCGCTCATCTTTTTGAAAAATCACCAAATTAATCTCAATTGCCCATTTTTTGTAACTTATTATGGTCTGCGATGTTCATACCCACTTTGAACTTAACAAAAACAAAAAACAAATGAAAAGACAAAAATTTCCTTGATGGGTTGATTATTAGGAAGAGTTATCTTGAACTACTAATGTATCCATGATGTATGACAATGACTTTTTCAATTATTTTATTTTTTGTTTGTTGGGCAGTGTCTAGATGGCTTCCATTTAGTCCAAAATCCAAATAACACATGAACCATAGTCCGAAATTTAATATAATATGTAGTTAATAACTATAATTCGGAATTATTTTCTTTAAATTATGATTTCATATTATAAATTATACTTTTATTCAGGTTTTGACAAGATTATTATTAGTTACGTTTGGTCATATATATATAATTTAATTTATTATATTGTTCAGGTTATAATAAGATTATTATTAGGAGAGCACTAGTTTCACATGTGTTTTTGATATTTTTACATGATTTACTCTCACATGAAAGTGTGACTCACTTTATGTTAATGTGAGAGAACCATGTGGAACAGTGGAAATATCAATACCCTATTATTATTAACTAAATTATTTTTGTTGAATTATCTACTTGATGAAGTAAGTGACAAGATACTTGATACTTGTTAGTTTAGGAATACTTTTTTTATAAGTGACAACATACTTCATACTTTCAGGAATGCATTTTTTATAAGTTGTTATTGTTTAGGAGCTTATATAATAAATTTAGATGTGATTATACATATTTTTTGTATTTTGTGAGTATGTGCGCCTTATTTTGATAACGCACACCCCTCGCGTCTAGTTTGCGTCTCGGTGCGCCTCATGCCTTTAATAACACTGGCTACTAATTGACAATCACGTCTTGCGTAGGTCCCCATGGGTTTGACCATCATGGACACCTTTAAGTTGCACCGAACAACAATTATTCCATCATCTAAGGTTGTTGTAGCACTAAGACTTTTGATTGAGCCATTGCTCATTTACTTCAACTCAAGACGTACATTAGCAGTCATCTTTGTTTACAGTTCCCTAAAATTTCGGAAAATACTAGAAGAAGAAAGTTGGTGTTTGATGGGTGTGAGATCTCAATCCCCAATTAAAGGTGTGGGAGCATTTTGAGTCCCTTACACAATCTAGCAAATGACTACGAAGTAACTTCCTATCATGATTTAAGGGCAATGTGGCGACCCAATTGGCAGTTACTTGAGTCATTCACTTTCCTGAGCTTGTGCATGACAAATGGTTTCCAGAAACCAAATATTATGTATTTTCTACTCACTGTTGATCACTAGGGGGCCCGTGATGGAAAATTTTGAGATTTTACTAGTCTCTTCTTACCTTTATACAAATCTGACACATACATAGCTTGTTAAAAGAAGTAAGAATTTTATCTTCTCAATTTCTTCTCTTTTACTTGTTTGTAGTTTGACTGATATGGTCTGGTCATAATTGCAAATGCATGTACTTGGTTTCTTTCTTTTTTCTGTCCATCCAAAGTTTATAAGGAATTAACCAGGTGTTTTTTTTCCTGAATTGATGTTAAATGTTCTGATAGGTACTGGAAGATCCGATCCAAACATGTTTCCTGAAGTTGACAGCACCTGGAAAGTATGTGATAACCATCTTGTTTTAAAAAAAAAAAATCATGGTTTTGAATGTTATTACACATAGAACCCATCCAGTTTTTTTCTGGGACATAATTCTAAAAAATTTTGGTTCCTTTTTTCTTTTTCTTTTCTGTTTTCCGGCTAAATGATCGTACTCCCTTATGATTTTGTTAACCATAAACTCTTCATATCATAGCAAAATCAGGAATTTCGCATTTGACAAGAAAAATCGCTAATCGCTTCAATTCTAGAGTTTTCTTGCACTATTGCTAATTGACTGACAATGGATCCATAAAATTCCTTACAAAGCTGTGACATCTGGTTGCAGACATTCAACGAGGTACAGAAGTTGCTTAGTAAAACTAACGGGAAATTGGTTGGGGACTTGATGACGCCAGCCCCTGTGGTTGTCCGTGAATCTACAAACCTTGAGGATGCTGCTAGGTATGATCAACCACTCCCTAATAGTTTTGGTTTAACTATTCATCTTGTGTTGCTGTATCTTTAGATGCGTCCATTTAGTTTAGCATTGTGATAGCTGAAAGATTAAATTATTGAATTGGTTTTATTAATTTCAGATTGTTACTTGAAACAAAATATCGCCGACTCCCAGTTGTAGATGGTATGGGAAGGCTGGTAAGAGCTTTCCTGCTTTCGTGTGTTTTTATTTTCATCCATTGTTTCCTCACTGCCATGCATTTTCCACTTTGAAGGTTGGCATCATAACGAGAGGAAATGTTGTAAGAGCTGCCCTTCAAATAAAACGTGCTAGCAAAATGAAAGCATAACATGCAGCAGATTGCAGAATGTGTTGACAGCTAATTTTGAAGGAGTTCGGGGCTTGGTAAGACATGAATCACGCTTGTTCTTGTTTCATCATTACATTGTGAGAACAACCTTGGCATCCATTCTTGAAAACTGCAGGCTTTTCCAATGGAGACATTAAGGTTCTCTATCATGTTATATATATGTAAAAATTTTGTATGCATAAACCACTGAAGAATATGTCCTCGATAACTTTAGTTGAGGGTCGTGAGGACTACGTATTCTTCTTTAGGTGTATGGATAGGATAAGTAGTGGGAATAAAAGCACAAGCACAAGCACAAGCACAAGCACAATCTAGTTCAAAATATTGAGCTCTCATTGTTTAACTATTATGCCTCTAGCCTGTGATTTCTTTTACCATAGTATGGCTGGTTTTTAACTTACTAAGTTGGTATTAATATGATAAATTGTCAAGTTTGTTATTATAATTCCATTATCATGTAATTACTACATAACTAACCATTTACATTGAACAAAAATATATTTTTAATATTTGCAAAATTTGTAACGAAATTCTTTATGCATTTGGGTGGGGACTCAAAGGGGTTGGGTGGGGACTCAATTTGCAGTCCCATTGGAAGGGCCTTTCATCAATTCCCATATGCAATGTTACCAAAAATAAAATACAAACCAACATAATATGTTAAACAGCGAAAATGTTTTAGCAAATGAATCCAACCATCTTGACCCCAAAAAAGGGGTAACGAACTGATATATGTGGAAATAGTAAAAACATATGTGAAAATAGTGTTCTCTTAAAGTATATTTGCTATGCAAGATAAACAATAATGATCTTATATTTTATAAGAAATAAAGTGTAATACCTAGAAAAAAAATAATAATTTAATAATAAATAAATAAATAACACTTATTTATATTTAAAAATATATTAATTAGATTTTGTCTTTTATTTGGGCCAAACTAGTCATTTAATTTATGTGAACTAATAAATATTAATAAGTGAGGATAAATTAATTTAGTAAATTGGGCCTTTAAAACTAATTGAATTTAATTTATATGTAGATAATAAATTCTATTAAAACTAGAAGAATTAATAATACATATCGATAATAAATAACTAAAAACAAATCCTACGGTGTACTCAAACCCTCATTCGTCTCATATAAAAAAAAGGGCAAAATTAATGATTTGGCTACTAAAGTTGGCACGTTTTATTGAATACCCGATCGAACTTTTAATTTTTTAAATTAAGTCACTGAACTAATTCTTATTTTCAAATTTGGTCATTCCGTTAAAAAAAGTTGACAGATGTTAATTTTTTGTCTACGTGGCGCTGACGTGGCAAAAAAATAAAAAATATTGCTTATGTAGCAAAAAAAATCAAAAACAAATTTTAAAAATAAAAAAATTAACATTTTTAAGTTTTAAAAATAACAAAAACATAATAAAATAAAACAAAAAAAACAGATTTTAAAAAAAACAGATTTTAAAAAAAACAGATTATTTTTTATTTATTTTTTTAAAAAAACAGATTTTTTTAAAAAAAAAAGTGTTTTTTTTTAAAAAAAGCAGATTTTTTTAAAAAATGGATTTTTAAAAAAAAATCTGTATTTTTTTGTTTTATTTTATTATGCTTTTTGTTATTTTTAAAACTTTAAAATATTAATTTTTTTATTTTTAAAATCTGTTTTTGATTTTTTTGCCACATAAGCAATATTTTTTTTGCCACGTCAGTGCCACGTAGACAAAATTAATGTCTGTCAACTTGTTTTAACAGAATGACCCAATTTGAAAATAAAAATTAGTTCAGTGACTTAATTTAAAAAATTAAAAGTTCAATCGGATATTCAATAAAAGGTGCCAATTTTAATGGCTAAATTATTAATTTTACCAAAAATAAGAAAAAAAAAAGAGAGACGACCGCTTAACGAGAGAAAGAGAAAGAAGTGATTGTCAGAAAGCAATAACCAACAAAAGAAACAAGTGCCTTTTTTGCCTATTTGCTTTTTTTTTGTATATCAATACCTATTGAGTTTTATCTTTCTAATTAAGAAATTAGGATACAGACTATATAGTCTTACGAATTTTAGAAATAAGTAGTTGGATTGATTTCAATGAATTCGTATGATTAACTATTGCATACTGTAAAAATTAAAATAAGATGAAGGTCAAGAATTTTTTGTGTTAATAAAATAAAAACGTTATTATATGATAATAACGACTTCGATTGGTTTTGTTTGGTACGGATTTTTAAAGTTGTAATTGATTTAGAACATCAGTAATATATATACATATATAATTTAGATCTAAAATGTGTGATGATGAATGTACAACACGTGGGTGAATCACTAATGTTCATAATATAATAATAATAATAATAATAATAATAATTCACTAATTGTATTTAATTTATTATGTTGTTTAATTAATTTGAACGGAGGGAGCCTAAACGAATTGTTTTTGAAATATAAAATTTTGGGTATTACATTACTTATTTCAGGTACGAATTCCGTACTCATTTAGTGATTATCTTTTTAATTTTGATTTATTCATTTTATTTTTCGTTTGGAAGTTAGTTATTTGTTTACCTTATTGTTCCTTCTTAAATTCGTGTAAATATTTCGTTTTGGCATTGATAATTAAAACTCTTATTTGTACTCTTTAGACTAGTGCATCATGTATATAATTTAATTTGATATTCGTAGTAATGTACATGTTATTTTAATTTTTGGAGACTTTATGTTGTTGATTCGATTTAATTTAACATATACATATTAGACCCCTTTGTGTTAATATTATATCGCATGTGTTGTGACATGATATTTTTGTTAGAATACCGTAGGGTATACCTGAGCTATAACCACCTGTGGGGGTACCACATACATGACCTCTTGGCATCGAGGCATCACACCTTTCGTGGCGGTGTGATCATTCAACAGTGTCTCTGTTTTGTACTCTAGTGAGAGTTGACCATTTGGTGATTTGTTGTGGGAGGCGTATGGGTCGACCCTATTTTTCTGCTTTCTTCTATTTTGCGGATTGGTTATGTTTGTGCCAAACACGCCTTCCGATTTTGCATGCATTTGGATTGTGCAGTCCAATATGTGATTGCTTGTGTGGCATTATTTTGATTGCTTGTGTTGCATTATTTGACTTGCCTGTGTGGCGAGGTATAATTTTGAGCTCGGTATGAAATAACACCCAACCATTTGATTTAGCCTATTATTTTGTTGTATTAGTTATGTTCGTTACAGTTTAGTTCATTAAATTGAGTTAGTTATCTCATTTCTTTATTTTGTACTCTATATCCATACTGAGCACTTGGTTTCCGACAGATAATCAGGGAGATTAAGAGCAAGTGTGATGATAACTCTTTCTATCCAATAGATTTGATATATTTTGTTAGGCTATGATATATTGATTTATTTAGAGTTATAATAGTTATTTTAGATTGTGGTTTGAGCTAATGTGACATTTATTATGATTTGTCTTATGATATTTAATCATTGAAATTATCTTTTTGTGATTTAAAACCTTGTTATATATTCATCAATTTTATTGTATTTTGAATAAATTTTTTTTGGAAGGGGGTGTTACATAAAGTATATTTTCTATGCAAGGTCACAATTGCTATGCAAGACTGGGGTAAATACCAACACAACTCAAGGCTGGTGGTATTAGGTATGACCTGTGATTTAATCTCGGTGTTTATAAGGTCTATTAAACATTCTACGGCCCTAGATAGGAACTGCTCAAAAAAATGATTCGGTAGAGTTATTAAGGGTTAAGTTCAGATGACCACCTAGGGTTTGAGCGGTTTCCCACTTAACCACATGTAGTCAGTAAAGCTACATTTAAACTTCCGATTTTTTGAGTTAAAGTGAAAAAATGCTCTCCGTCTTAACTCCGTTACTTTATTTGGCTAAAGACTTAATTACCCTCCCTTTAAAACACCCAGCTGCAAAATTATTTATAAAAACAACCAAAATAGCTCGACACCAAATAACAATAGAAAAGCACAACAAATATAAAGCAGGTTAAGTTCATCTCTCTCTCTCTCTCTTTGTTTTTCTAACAAACAAAAAACAAGAGCTCATATAAATTATAAAATCCTGCTCTTGAGCATCGCAAATTTATCACTCTCAAAGTGAACCAAAAACAGAGTAAACACCTTAATCTGACAATTCTTCTTAGACAATCAAAAATGTTGTTAACTATAAATCATCGATAAATGACTGAAACAAGAATTTTCCAAGTGAAAGCACATCTGTAGCAGGGAGTGCAACAAGAATGCCAATGATCATAAATGCCTAATACACAGATTTACAATAGGACAAAACCTCTCACAAAAAGTCAAATAATCTTGCAATAGGAATACCACAACTATCATATTAGAAACAAATATAACAATCCACTACTTTGAATGTTCATTACCTATGCAACAATAGAAATTCCAAAACCATATAGTGAGAGACATTAGATTATTCTTTCATATGTCACACCGATCAAACAATTACTCACATGACCGATCTGCTTGGTGGCAGGGGTGACCTTACCCTCTACTGCAACAATCAAATCATTGTAATAACCAATTTGCACCTTTGCTAGCTTTCAAAGCCCACCAAACCCTGCCCTGTTCCCTCACCTTCTGTCAAACACTTTGCCACCATTTCACCAAAAGACTTGGAAAATATTTTACCCATTTTCTTCCAAATTCCTTTCAAAAATCTGTTTGGCAACGTTTCTTCTTTTCCTCCCATAATCTGTTTGACAACCTTTGTTTTTCATTGATTTTTGCAGCCAAATCAAGCAATTCTTGTGAGTTACTTCTGTATCAAAAAGATTGCAATGGTACATAGGACTTCCCTATTTTACTTCTTCTAGCTTCTCTCGTTCAATTCCAAGATCATTGACCGGAGGATCCATGGTTGAATTTACCTTAAAAACAGTTTTATCCTCAAAAGATTACTCTCGCAAATTTAGACATGAATAAAAAAAAATCTGATTGCTGATGAAAACTATTTAGGCCTATATTTTAAATAAAAAAAAGTATTTAAAATCTGATTGCTGATGAAACTTAACATGATTAACAAAATCTATGAAGAATCAAAACCCACATGCACATAACACATACACCCACATAGATATATATGTGCACATAACACATACACCCACATAGATATATAGAAAGAGAAAGAAAAATTTGATCTGATGGGCAAAAAACCCAATTGAAACACTCTGAAGTCAAATTAGGAGATGGGAACAATGAACCCAATACATTTCTCATCCGAACAGAATAAAATTACAAACTGTATTTAAAGAGTGAGAGATGGTAAAATCAATTAATTTCCAACAATGGAAAGAAAATGGAAATGCACAACCCAAGTATAATATAGAAGAAGAAGAAGAAGAACGAGAGAAATTTTTGTGGTGGGTATACCTTCAAATTGAGAAATAATCAATGCCCATTTCACTCAGATCCTTGAAACTAATAATACTATCAATTCTTTCCCAAGAATTTGCAGAAAGTCTCGATCTTTTGAAACTATATAAATGGAGCATCTTTTTCTAAATTGTAACCATATATGGCGAATCCTTTTGTTCTCCTTTGACCAAAACTTTGTATAGCCTGGTGAGTCCCACCGCCAGCCGGATGAGCCAAGCAGAGAATGAGGTTTGGAATGACATCGGTGGATTGGAGGACTTGCGTAGTGGTGGGACGGGTGTTATGGTATTTAATCGATCCGAGTTTTGATCTTTGGAAGCGATCGTATGTGACGTGCCGGCGCACGAGAGGCTTATCGAGGTTTGGGATAGATTGAGAAGAAAAAGAAGGGATGATGATGGGATGAAGCAATTTGGGTTTCATGAATGATGAAGAAGAGAAATTAGGAGACCGAAGTGTATTGCCTCCGTATATCACGAATTGGGTCTCCCAATTTATCAGCCCGTAGATTTGAAATTGGGGAAGAACCCTAGAAATTGGGACTGGGGATAATGAGCAAAAGCTGCAAGCAGACCATCATACTCCCTAGCAACATCGGAGAGAAGACTGAAGTTTGATTGGAGAGGTGAAGAACGTTAAAGAGGAAGAAGAAGGGGTATTTCAGACATTTAACAGTCCTTTTTGACTGTTCCAGCCTCTTGTCACGCGTTTTTGGCGTCTGACATACATGCATAGTTAAGTTGGATGGAAAAGATAACGTTTTCACTTTAACTCAAAAAGTCGGGAGTTTAAATGTAGCTTTACTAACTACAGGTGGTTAAGTGCGAAACCGCTCAAACCCCAGGTGGTTATCTGAACTTAACCCGAGAATTAATACAGCGGGGATTTAATAATTTAGTTATTTCTAATGTGCATTTAAATTTAAATAAAGAAGATGATATGAATAACCCATTATTTGTTCTTGAGTTTTAGATCAGATTGTGGAAGAAAAGTAATAATAATAATAAAAATAATAACATATTATTATTACCTTAAATTCGATTAATATTTTCTATAGTTTTATTTTATTAAATTAAATATTTCGTAAATTATTGAGAATTTTAGATCAATCTCTCATTTAGATAACAAAGGAATCAGAGAAGATATAAACATAGATTAATAGTTCACTTAACAATGGCACAACATTTGTATATCAATATCTCCCAATCCAGTCCCGACAACTATTAAACTAAATGGCATGTAAGATGAATAATCTTCCATAATTTACTATAAGTTTAATATTTAAATAATAATAATAATAATCTTATTATTAAAGTCGGATTATTTTTTTAGAAATAAACTTTTTTTCGAACAATAAATTGACTTAATAATGGGACAATGGAAGGAATGTAAAATAAAATAATATTTTTAACACCAAGCTGCTACATGGTGTAGCGATTTTCTTAATTTTTGAAATAATGTAAAAAAAATATATTTTTAACACCAAGCCGCTACATGATGTAGCGGTCACTTATTAAATTAGAAGACTGATAAATTAATTAACATAAATAATAATCGGACAACAGGTTGTTATAGATTGGATCCCTATATATATAATAGTGTATACATGTATGCGTGTGTAGTAACTAGCAAGGGAATCTGGGTGCCCACAAACTCACCATCAACAACAGTGGATAACTAGAAAAATACCCTAACTCCACAAATCTCTCTATATGTTACTACCTCCATTCCATAATAATAGTCTTTTTAGCTTCATGCACATGAATTAAGAAATTCATTTAATACTATCATTTAAGAATTAAAATTTATATAAAATTTCATCACTACCCCTTTATGTGAAGTTGAAAACTATTTATACAAGGGAGAAAAATTCTTGGGATAATGAGAGAAGTTATGGGTGATATAGGAAAATAAATAATTTATTCTCCTAGAAAATTATAAATGACAAATAAATTGGAATAAATTTTTTCTTCTAAAAAGACAGTTATTATGGAATGGAGGTAGTATAAAACTTTAGCAAAGTGTAGAAATATATTCTTATAAATGTTGCATAAATTTAGAGAGAATAAGAAAGAGAAAAAGAGAGAGAAATTCTTCAGAGAAATTCTTATATTTCCTTCAGTATTCATTCCTTTATATAGGCAATGAGAGGAAGAGCTTCACGGGAAGAGGAGAAGGAGAAAAGGGGAGAGAGCACGGGAGATTACCTTACATTAGGGAAAAGGGAAGGAGTTGCCTCCTGAGTAGGTAATCACCTTATAACACTTTCCCTGATTTCCTACGATAGAAGATTATGTCTCATTTAAAATCTTGTTAAGAAAACCAAGTGGAAAAAACTTAACGAAAGGAAAAAGAGTACATATCTTTTACATAAATATCTTAGTTGACTGCCTCGTTAAAACCTTGTCAGGAAAAATCCATTGGGATAAAAACCGTGACTAAGAAAAAAGAGTACAGTCTTCCCCCCAAAAGTAATTCATTACTTCTTGATGAAATGTTGTCATAAGTCTTTCAGTCGACACATTCTGATCTTTTTCCGAAGTTTTACAAACGTTGCATTTGGTAGCGACTTAGTGAATAAGTCGGTTAGATTATCACCTGATCGAATTTGATGCACATCTATATCACCCTTCTTTTGTATCTCATGTGTGAAGAAGAATTTAGGTGAAATATATTTTGTTCTATCTCCTTTGATGTACCCTCCTATTAGTTGAACAATACATGTAGCATTATCCTCATACAGAATTGTAGGAATGACTTTGATTGATGGTAATCCACATTATTTTTGAATATACTGAATAATTGATCTCAACCAAACACATTCTCTGCTTGCTTCATGTATAGCGAGAATCTCTGAGTGATTTGAAGATGTAGCTGTCATGGTTTGCTTTGTGGATTTTCAGGATATAGCCGTATCACAATATATAAATACATAACCTGTTTGTGATCTTCCATTGTGTGGATCTGATAAATATCCTGCATCGGCATATCCAACCAATCGCGACGTTGAATCTCTTGGATAAAATAACCCAAGATCAATACTTCCACGGAGGTATCTCAAAATGTGTTTAATCCCATCCTAATGTCTCTTAGTCGAAGAAGAACTGTATCTTGCTAACAAGTTAACAGCAAAAGTAATATCAGGTCGTGTATAGTTTTCAAGATACATAAGAGCACCTATTGCACTTAGGTATGGAACTTCAGGTCCAAGAACTTCTTCCATTGCAATTAGGTATGGAACTTCAGGTCCAAGAACTTCTTCCCCACTTTCTAGAGGCCGAAATGGATCTTTATCAACTTCTAAAGATCGAACAACCATCGGGGTAATCAAAGGATGAACTTTATCTATATGAAAATGACTGAGAATCTTTTCAGCATATGTGGATTGATGAATAAAAATTTCAGATGCTAAATGCTTCACTTGTATTCCCAAACAGAATTTTGTCTTTCCAAGATCTTTCATTTCAAATTCATCTTTTAAATAAGTAGCAGTTCTTGTGAGTTCTTCAGGAATACCTACAAAATTTAAATCATCCACATATACAGCAATGATGGAAAATCCACTTTGTGATTTTTTAATAAAAACACATGGACATACATTATCATTTATATATTCATATTTTATTAAATAATCACTAAGTCGATTATACACATACGACCAGACAGTTTCAACCTATATAATGAGTGTTGTAACTTAATTAAATATATTTGACTGGGCCTTTGTGATTCAGCCATTTTCAATCCTTCAGGGATTCTCATGTAAATCTCACTGTCAAGTGAGCCATATAGGTATGTTGTTACAACATCCATTAGACATGTTTCCAAACCTTCCATGGTTTCCATACCTATCAGAAAATGAAAATTTACTCCATCCATTACGTATTGGAGAGTATATATCCTCATAATCAATACCAGGTTTTTGTGAAAAAAACCCTTGAGCTACAAGTCGGGGTTTATATCTCATAATTTTATTTTTCTCATTTCGCTTTCGTACAAATACTCATTTGTTTCCAACTGGGATTACACCCAGCGGTGTTTGGACTACTGGTCCAAATACTTCTCTTTTCAATAGAGATTGTAGCTCAGTTTGAATAGCATTTTCTATTTTGGCCAATCTTTTCTTTTCCGACATTCTTCCACGTTTTGTGCTTCAGGATCCGTGTCAGGAATCAAAGTAATATCTAATGCTATAGAGAAAATAAATATATCATCACTCATGACTTTGCTTCGATCTCATATTTTCTCATCATGTACATAATTTATTGAGATCTCTTGGTGTTCATCTCTTATCCCTTCACTGAGATTTTGAACCTCTTCTGAGGCTATTCCCATTCTTGGAATAAGTGCTACTTCTGGAGCGGTTTGTACCTCTTCTGGGGCTATTCCCACTCTTGGAATAAGTACTACTTTTGGAACGGGTATTCCTTCTGGGATTCCCTTATTTGCTTTTGATTTTTGTGGTACAGTATCTTTTGCACCAACCGGTCTTTCACGTTTCTGACGTGGTTTAGATTCTTCTATTACCTTATTTGTCAATTCTCCAAGAATTAATTTTTCAATAGGTATTTCTATCTCTGCTGGAGTATTCATTGCAGGTGTATATGACTTTATCATTTTTCTAGCATCATTAAATGCATCTGGCATTTGATTCGCTATATTTTGTAAATAAATAATTCTTTGAACTTCAATTTCACATTATCCTGTACGAAGATCAAGTGAATTTAATTCTGATGCATTCCATAATATTTTAGAGGGTTTTTTATTTAAAACTTTCCTTCCTCGTAATGGTGGAAATACAGATTCATTAAAATGACAATCTACATAACGTGCAATTAGTTGAAGTCCTTTTTATTAAAAATTCTGGTAAACCATTTTGTGTATGAATATGAGGAACAGAATGTTCAATGGAGATTCTAATAGTCATATAAAATGTAAAATCCCAAATTTTACGAATAAATATTTAATTTTCTTGAAATATTTTTTAAATATTATAATGTGGATTTGAGATAATGTTATAGTTGTGGGTAGTATTTATAAATTTTGCAAAGTATGCAAGTTGTTGTATTATATTCGATTGGTCGGGGAATATTCGTTTTAGCAGGGAATATTTGTACAACGGTGCAATCATTGATGAACCCCACAACGGAATTATTGTCGAATTGAGAAAATGACAAAAATATTTTTATGAAAATAACGGCGGAAGTTTTACCGTTAATATTGTTGAACTACTCAAGTAAAAGAAAAGACAACGATGTCTGGCGTGGTTGCATAGTAGCACACACAAGATTGATTATTGATTCTTACGTAAGAAGTCACTCCGCTTTTATTCAATTATTGCTCTGATGAATTCTTTGCGTAGTATCACACGTTATTTGATTCAATTATTGTCGATATTTTATATATTATTAAATCAATAATTGAGATGACAGAGTTATTAATATTATTATTTGTAATATTAACGATGTCTAGAAGTTACGCCAATGAGAGGTTTGGTCACCTAATTGCTGCGTATGATAGAGAGAAATCCTTATTGGAAGTCCCTCTTTCTTGGGGAACGACACAGTCGATTAATATTGTGAATTATAATAATGATGATAAATGTTGTTAAATAATGGTGCGATATATATATATATATATATATATATATATATATATATATATATATATATATATATATATATTATATAAATTTTGTTTTATTAGTATTATTAATGTAATAAAATGGAAAAGCTTTTATATAAAATAGAATACTTTTATAAAATTATTTATTTTATTAGACAATAATTAGAATATAATATATTTTATTATGCATAGTGTTTTGCATAGTAAAATCTTTTTATATAAAAATGTAATACTTTTATAAAGTTATTTGTTTTATTAGACAATAATTAGAATATAATATATTTTATTATACATAGTAGTATTTTGCATAGTAAAATCTTTTTATATAAAAATGAATACTTTTATAAAGCTATTTATTTTATTAGATAATAATTAAAATATATTATATTTTATTATGCATAGTATTTGCATAGTGCTGCATAGTATTTTGTATAGTAAAATATTTTTATATAAAACATAATACTTTTATAAAGTTATTTGTTTTATTAGACAATAATTAGAATATATTATATTTTATTATGCATAGTGCATGTATAGTGTTTGCATAGTAAAATCTTTTTATATAAAAGCAGAATACTTTTATAAAGTTATTTGTTTTATTAGACTATAAATAGAATATATTATATTTTATTTAAAAGATTTTGTTTTATTAGAATAATTTATTAATCTTTGCATAGTAAATCAATATGGTAGTCTCGTTTAAAAGTAAATTAATGCGGACCGTTCATGAATTAGTTACTATTAGGTCCATTCTCATATAAATAGAAGTTCATTCCTTCATTATTTCTTACGAATTCCTTTGAAACTCTAGAGAGAAACTATAGAAAGAAAGAAGAAAAGTATTCGCTACCTCACTTTTCCAATATCCGGTTCTTCTAAGGTAAGGGTATTATTTCTTTCGTATTCATGAAGAGAACTTCATTATTCCATTCTTTATTATTCAGTTGGAATAACTCAGATACGAAAGCTACCCTATAGTTGGTGAAATTCTTACATTATTCCATTCTTTATTATTGTGTTGGAATATCACATGCATGCGTATTACGCATGATTTCGGTTCCATTATTTATTATTCTGTTGGAATAACTTCGTTCATGCATATTGGTCTATCGCATGCCTAGTGAAGTCTTTTGTTATTTCATTCTTTATTATTACATTTGAATATCACATGCATGCGTTCGCGTGACCCAGTTCCATTATTTATTATTACGTTGGAGTAACTTTATGCATGCGATTACATCGCACATGCGTGGTGAATTCTTCTGTTATTCTATTCTTTATTATTTTGTTAGAATAACCTGTCTATGTGGATTACCACATGCATGGTGAATGTCACTTCGTATTCATTTCTTATTAAATTGGGGAAATGATATGTCTACGTGGATTACCGCATGGCGGACGAAAATTCATTTGCAGTTTCATATATTCTGTTATACTCAGTTGGTTAAAGCTTTGAATTCTATTCTCCATGAAATTAGTAGAATATCCTTGATATTTGCGCTTCATCCAATATCTTTTCATAGAAATATTCTTCTGAGCATTCTTGAATTTTACTCTACAAAGCAGTATCATGTTGACAATTTGGACGTTATTGAATTCTGGATAAATTAATTCTTGAACTTGTTTTATTGGATTCTTATATCATTGTCATCATCCTCATGTTTATATTATGTTGAAAGTCATCTGTGGCCTATTATGCATAGATGGACTTGGTATGATTATGACCAGGGATTATTCGGTATAATCATGACCGTAATGTTACAAATGATGTGGTAAAAGTCCTCATTGGCCCGTAGTGCATTGATGGACAGTTGTTGGCATGATCATGACCATTGATGAATACACGAATATCCTTGGCCGTGCATGGATAATTTATGATTGTGATACTAATGAATATCCTTGGTCGTAGTGCAGGGATGATGTGGATTATTTATTAAGCTGAGTCTCAGCGATAAAAGTGATGAAAAACCTTTTTAAATCATAAAAGATAGTAGATTTTATTCTCTACTTGACTCTTTTAATGGATTGCTTGTTCCGCTGCAGTTAAACTTGATGTTTGTTATATTTTATCAGTTTAACATTGTTGAAGAGTAATGATAATTTATTCTACATTATCATAGTCATAATATTTCTTACTGGGCTAGTTGAGCTCACCCCTTTCTTTCACTGTTCTCTTCAGGAAATGAGAACGTAGCCGAGATTAGTCGGGGAACGGAGTGACTATCCAGATGATAGTATTAGTAGTTCTCACTATTCTGTTAAATAGTGTGACAATAAATGTAATGAGGACTCCTTTGAGTGTGGATATTGTCTAGATGACAATATTCTTATTAAAACTCTCAATTTATGTTTTTTGTCGTATTTTACACTTACAATTTGTATTATTATGTTGTATTTGTATTCGTACCATGTATATGGTGACTCGAGAATAGGTGATGTATACCTATTTTGGGGCGCCACGGTTGGTATCAAAGCTTAGGATATGATCCTTGCCGAGATGTGAGACAAGAACTAGGAGGGAGAGGCGGGGAATTCTTCGCTAGTATGACCTACCTAAGTTTATTTGGTATTTAATTGGTCGAATCGAGAATATAAGGATAATATGTGATATGTCAATTAACCCTTGTTTTGTGACAGTGTTTGAAAATGGCATCTGAAAATGTTGAGATAAGCAATGGAGCAAAATAATATGACCGTATCGCAGTACGAGGCTAAATTTGTGGAGTTATCCCGGTTTGCATTCCATTTGGTCGATAATGAGGAGCGAATGACGCGAATGTTTCAAAGAGGTTTGAAATTCGATATACGTCAATTCTCATAAACTTTATTTATATTCAGATGTTGTGAATATGGCTCAATTATTGGAGCGCAATAATGAGTTAGCACAACCAAAAGGTAACGACCAACAACACGATAATAATCATACCGGTGGCAACGGCCATCGGAACAATGATGACCATCGTGGGGGAAATTATCATGCCAAGAATGGTAACCACTTCGGTGGTAATCATGGCCAAGATAATAGAAGTGGTAATTTCAAGAAGAGAAGGTCATTTAGCTCGATTTTTTCGTATAATGAAGTCAAGTCGAGCTGGGACGGTGGCACCAAAGGCGGATACTGTGACGCCCCCAAAAATAGGTATACATCACCCATCTTAGGTCGCCAAATACATGGTACTGAATACAAATATAAACTAATTATACAACAGTCGTGTAAAATATGATAAAACATATGCTGTGAGTTTTAATACAAATATTGTCATCTAGACAATATCCACACTCAATGGAGTCCTCATTACATTTATTATTACACTATTTCACAGAATAATGAGGACTACTAATGCACCATTTAGACCATCACTGCTTCCCGACTAGTCCCAGCTACGTTCTCATTTCCTGAAGAGAACAATGAAAGAAAGGGTGAGCTCAACTAGCCCAGTAAGAAATATTATGACTAAGATATTGTAGAATAAATTATCATTAGCCTTCAACAGTGTTAAACTGATCCAATATAACAAACATCAAGTTTAACTGAAGCGGAACAAGCAATCCATTAGAAGAGTCAAGTAGAGAAAAAAATCTACTATCTTTTATGATTTAAAATGATTTCATCCATTTTTATCACTGAGACTCAGCTTAATAAATAATCCACATCATCAAATCATCCCTGCACTATAGGCCAAGTATATTCTTTAGTATCACGACCACGAATTATCCATGCACTGCGGGCCAAAGATAATCGTGTTTTCATCAACGGTCCTGATCATGCCATAAAACAATTCATCTTTGCACCCTTGGCCGAAGAGAATCCATAGCCATAATCATACCAAAAATTGTCCATCAATGCATTACGGGCCAATGAGGACTTTTTTCACATCATTTGTAACATTATGGTCATGATTATACCGAATAATCCCTGGTTATAATCATACCAAGTCCATCTATGCACTACAGGCCACAAATGACTTTCAACATAATATAAACATGAGGATGATGATAATGACATAATAATTCAATAAAATAAGTTCAAGAATTAATTTATCTAGGAACCAATAACGTCAAAATTGTCAACATGATACTTTTTCAGAGAGTAAAATTCAAGAATGCTCGTAAGAATATTTTCATGAAAAAGATATCGGATGAAAGCGCAAATATCAAGGATATTCCACTAATTTTATTAAGTATATAAGCTAAAACTTTCACCAATCGAGTACAATAGAATATATGAAACTCGCAAATGGATTTTCGCCACGCCAGAATCCACTTAGATGCATCATTTCCACAATTTAATAAGGAATGAATACAAAGGATCATTCACCATGCATGTGATAATCCACATGTATAAAAGTTATTCTAACGTAATAATAAAGAATGGAATAATGTAAGAAATCACCATACGCATGCGATAGATAGATCGCATGCATAAAAGTTATTCCAATGTAATAATAAAGAATAGAACTGTGTCGTGCGTAAACGCATGCATGTGATATTTCAATGTAATAATAAATAATCGGAATTCAGTCACGCGTAAACGCACGCATGTGATATTCCAATGTAATAATAATAATCGGAACCATGTCATGCATAAATGCACCGGCATGATGTTATAATGAATAATAAATAATGGAATCGTGTCAGCGAATACGCACCGGTAGCTGCGAGGATATTCCAACGAGAATAATAAAGAATGGAATAATGTAAGAATTTCACCATGTATGCTGCAGATTAAGATGATAAAAGTTATTCCAACATAATAATAAAGAATGGAATAACAGAAGAATTTCACCAAGTATAGGGTAATCCGCATATACAGGTTATTTCAACAGAATAATAAAGAATGGAATAACAATAGTTCTCTTCATGAATACAAAAGAAATAATACCCCTTACGGGTACAACAAATAATATCCCTTACCTTTGAAAGAAGAGTACTCTCAATTGGTAGAGGCGAGGATATACTCGAAAAAAACTTGCACTATGCTCAAAGCTTTCTTAAACTCTAAAGAAATACGCCAAGATTATAGAAGAAGAACTCTCTATAGTTTTCTCTAGAGTTTCAAATTGAATTCGTAAAAAGAATGAAGGAATGAGCTTCTATTTATAGGAGAATGGACCGTGATAAGAATTAATTCATGAACGGTCCAGATTGATTTACTTTAAACGACGGTCCAAATTGATTTAATAAAATATTCTAATAAAACAAAATCTTTTAAATAAAATATAATATATTCTATTTATAATCTAATAAAACGAATAACTTTATAAAAGTATTCTTTTATATAAAAAAAAATTACTACGCTAAACACTATATGGCACTATACATACAACACTACATAATAAAATATAATATATTCTAATTATTGTCTAATAAAATAAATAACTTTATAAAAGTATTACATTTTATATAAAAAGATATATTATATGCAAAATACTACGCATAATAGTAATATAATATATTCTATTTATAGTCTAATAAAACGAATAACTTTATAAAAGTATTATGTTTTATATAAAAGCTTTTCTGCTTTTATTACATTAATAATACTAATAAAACAAAACCGAAAGTGACTTATCACGTAAGCATCAATAATCAATACCGGTAATGCTACTTATGCAACCACGCCAGACATCATTGTACTTTTTACTACCGAGTAGTTCAACAAGTAATAAAGATAAAACTTTCGCCATTATTTTCATAAAATATTTTTATCGCTTTTCTCAATCCGACAATAATTCCGCTATGGGTCCACCAACGATTGTGTATGTCGTTATCATTTAATATTCCATGATAAAACGAATATTCCCCGACCAATCGAATATTATATAACAACTTGCATACTTTGCAAAATTTATAAATACTACCCACAACTATAACATTATATCAAATCCACACAATAATATTCAAAAAAAAAATTATTTCGAGAAAATTAAATATTTATTCATAAAATCTGAGGTCTCACAATCTCCCTTCCTTATGGAATTTCGCCCTCGAAATTTACGTACGTACCTGATATGCTGAAGATGTGAGGGTACATTGACTTCATTTTAGATTCTAACTCTTGAGGTATAACCTTTAAGTGTCGAATATAATCTTTTTTATCCAAGATTTTAACACGTATCTCCTCATACGTTAAATCTTCTGCTATCTCGTCCGGTTCTAAATCAATAATGTGGTTCGGGTCGTCCACATATTTACGTAACATCGATACGAGGAAAAAAAAATATTATGAACACGCAACATACTTGGCGGTAAAACGAGTCTATAGGCCACAGTTCCTACCCAATCGAGGTTTTCAAATGGCCAATTAAATCGAGGGTTAAGATAACGCCTTCTTGAAACTACTTCTTCATATTCATCAGATTCGGGTGTGTAGCTTGAGCGGCTTTAACTTTATCAATTAAAGTTGATTCTACTCGTATATTCGTTATCTTCACGTGGGTTCGTATATTCGCACTTGTAAACACATACGATCTTCTACTCAACATGTCAGCTACCACGTTCGCTTTTTTAAGATGGTATTGAATGGTATGGTCGTAATCTTCAACAGCTCGAGCCAACGTCTTTGGCGCATGTTACGTTCATTTTAGTTGAAGAAATATTTGAGGGTTTAAGAAATGGGTTTTGTACTGGGGTCAATACAAAATTCGATTTCACGCTCTAAGGGTAGGCTAGGAAGTCTTCAAGAATACGTCAAGAAATTTATTAACGATAGAAATATCATTCAAAACTGTGACCCTCATCCAAGACTTAGATAGTACGTCACATTGATACCTATCAACTTGCCATCGTCATTGACGATGTCGCCTACAAAAAGTCTAGCTTCGGTGCATTCCACACAAGGAAGTCACCAGCGAAAGGCTCGGGGCTCTTTACTTATGGATTGAAATGACAATGATTGACTTTAGCGATTTAGTTGCTTGAATTCGCATAATAGGTTGGCTAGGAATATGAAAGCTAACAATCTTACGAAAAGCATGATGAGTAGTTAACCAATCGATTCCTAAAATCACATCAAAGGCAAGTATTTTCAAAGAGATAAGATCGACAGGTAACGTGAAAGTGTCGATTTGAATCAAACAAGATTTATAAACAGTAGAGGTAACGAAGGTTTCTCCCAACGGAGTTTCAATAGATAAATCAAAGTCTAACTTCTCCGGAGTTAAGTACAAACATTGAACACAACTAGGTGAAATAAAAGAGTGAGTAGAACCGGTATCTAACACGGTATAGACTTCGCAAGAGTTTATGATTAACTTACCCGTGATAATTTTATTCAAGTTCCTCTTCACGGGAAAAAAACACTCTCTCTTAAACAACCGGCTTTGGCTTGTCTGGGACATCCTTTGGCATCACTATCCCAGCTGGACTTGACTTCACCATATGACAAAATCGAGTTAGGTGACCTTCTCTTCCGCAATTAAAACACGCTTTGGATTGCTGCGTACAGTTTAGACGAATGTGTCCCTCCTGTCCGCATTTGAAACATACGACCGGTGGTCGTTCTTCTTCCTTTGAAACGGGTGTTGGTGCTGACGTCTTTCCATCATTATTGAACCTTCTCTTCTTGAAATTTCCACTTCTATTATCTTGGCCATGATTACCACTGAAGTGGTTACCATTCTTGGCATGATAGTTTCCCCCACGCTTATTATCACCGCTTCGATGACTGCTATCACTGGTATTATCATTTTACCGGCTGCTCTCTTTTGGTTGGGTTGACTCATTATCGCGTTCCAATAACTGAGTCCTATTAACAACATCTGAATATAAACACAGTTTATGAGAGATAAGATATTGACGTATCTCGGGTTTCAAACCTCTTAGAAACATTCGCGTCATTCTCTCCTCATTATCAACCAAATGGGACGCAAACTGGGACAACTCGGCAAACTTGGCTTCGTACTGCGATACGGTCATGTTGTTTTGCTCCAACTTGATAAATTTCACCTCCTTCATGTGATGAATACTTTTGAGAAAGTACTTGTCATTGAACAGCTCTTGGAACTTCTCCCAAGACATCTTGAATGCGTCAGGCTGGGTAAGTTTTACAGATTCCCACCAATAATCTACTTCTTCACGCAACATAAAGGTGGCAAAAGGAACCTTTTGCTCCTCGGAGCATCCCAGGACATCAAATATCTTGGTGATCTGCTTTAACCACGTCTCCGCCTTAAGTGGTTCTGGCTTTCCCAAAAACTCTGGTGGTCCCAACTCCTTGAACTGCTTAACGGTGACCATCCGAGAGTTATCAGTGTTTCCACCTGCATTTTGGACAGAAGCCACCTTCGCCTGATGTTGCATAAATTCTAAAAAGCTCTTAAACGTACCGTCGTTCGTCAATTGATCAATGTTGTTGTTTATAGGAGGATTATCGCCAGCCTGTTGCACATTGTCCTGATTATTGATCTGTGGAGACTCAACGGTCTTATGTGCTCCATTGCTTATCTCAACATTTTCGGATGCCATTTTCAAATATTGCCACAAAATAAGGGTTAATTAACATATCACATATTATCTCTATACTCTGACCGACCAATTAAATAACAAGTAAACTTAGGTAGATCATACTAGCGAAGGAATTCCCCGTCTCTCCCCTCCTAGTTCTTGTCTCACATCTCAGCCAGGGATCATATCCCTAAGCTTTGATACCAACTATGATGCCCCCAAAAATAGGTATACATCACCCATCTTGGGTCGCCAGATACATGGTACTGAATACAAATACAAACTACTTATACAACAGTCGTGTAAAATACGACAAAACATATGCTGTGAGTTTTAATACAAATATTATCATCTAGACAATATCCACACTCAATGGAGTCCTCATTACATTTATTATTACACTATTTCACAGAATAGTGAGGACTACTAATGCACCATCTAGGACCATCACTCTATTTTCCATTAGTCCCAAATTTATGTTCTCATTTCTTGAAGAGAACAATGAAAGAAAGGGTGAGCAACTAGCCCCCAGAAGAAATATCATGACTAAGATAATGCCAGAATAAATTATCATTAGCCTTCAACAATGTTAAACTGATACAATATAACAAACATCAAGTTTAACTGCAGCGGAACAAGCAATCTATTGAAGAGACAAGTAGAGAATAAAATCTACTATCTTTTATGATTTAAAATATTTTCATCCATTTTTATCGTTGAGACTCAGCTTAATAAATAATCCACATCATCAAATCATCCTTGCACTACAGGCCAAGTATATTCTTTAGTATCACGACCATGAATTATCCATGCACTACGGGCCAAAGATAATCGTGTTTTCATCAACCATTCTCGATCATGCCATAAAATAATTCATCTTTGCACCCCGTAGAAGAGAATCCATAGCCATAATCATACCAAAAGCTGTCCATCAATGCATTACGGGCGATGAGGACTTTTTTCACATCATTTGTAACATTACTACCATGATTATACTGAATAATCCTCGGTTATAATCATACCAAGTCCATCTATGCACTACAGGCCACAAATGACTTTCAACATAATATAAACATGAGGATGATGATAATGACATAATAATTCAATAAAATAAGTTCAAGAATTAATTTATCTAGGAACCAATAACGTCAAAATTGTCAACATGATACTTCTTTGTAGAGTAAAATTCAAGAATGCTCAGAAGAATATTTCAATAAAAAGATACTGGATGAAGCGCAAATATCAAGGATATTCCACTAATTTCATTAAGTATAGAAGCTAAAAGCATCACCAATTGAGTCTGATAGAAATATGAAAGCGCAAATGGATTTTCGTAGCGCCATGCAGTAATCCACTTAAGATGATCATTTCCACAATTTAATAAGGAATGAATACAAAGGATCATTCACCATGCATGTGATAATCCACATAGACAGGTTATTCTAACAGAATAATAAAGAATGGAATAACATAAGAAATCACCATGCATGCGATAGATCGCACAGACAGGTTATTCTAACAGAATAATAAAGAATGGAACCATGTCATGCGTAAACGCACAGACAGGATATTTCAACCGAATAATAAATAACGGAACCAGGTCATGCGAACGCACGCATGGATATTCCAAATGAATAATAAATAACGGAAACAGTCATGCATAAATGCACCTATAGCGATGTTTCAATGAATAATAAATAATGGAATCGTCAAAGCGTAATATGCATAAGCAGGATATTCCAATGAGAATAATAAAGAATGGAATAAATGAAGAATTTCACCATGTATACGCAGACTTGTGATGGCAGATGAGTTATTCCAACATAATAATAAAGAATGGAATAATGAAGAATTTCACCAAGTATAGGGTAGTAAGCGTGATACAAGTTATTCCATGAGAATAATAAAGAATGGAATAACAATAGTTCTCTTCATGAATACAAAAGAAATAATACTCCTTACGGGTACAACAAATAATATCCCTTACCTTTGAAAGAAGAGTATTCCGACTGGTAGGGCGAGGATATACTCGAATAATAATATTAATAACCCGTGCGTCTCAATTCTCGATTTTATAATATATAAAAATATCGACAATAATTGAATCAAATAACGTGAGATACTATGCAACAATTCATCGTGGTAATAATTAAACAAACCGAGTGACTTTTACGTAAGCATCAATAATCAATACCAGGTAATGCTTCTTATGCAACCACGCCAGTATTCTCATTACTTTACTACCGAGTAGTTCAACAGTATTAACGATAAAACTTTCACCGTTATTTTCATAAAATATTTTTGTCGTTTTCTCAATCCGACAATAATTCCGTTACGGGGTCCACCAATGATTGTGTCATTATACGAATATTCCCTGATAAAACGAATATTCCCCCACCAATCGAATATTATATAACAACTTGCATACTTTGCAAAATTTATAAATACTACCCACAACTATAACATTATATCAAATCCACATTATCTCATATTTTGCATAGTAAAATCTTTTTATATAAAACATAATACTTTTATAAAGTTATTTATTTTATTAGACAATAATTAGAATATAATATATTTTATTATGCATAGTATTTTTGCATAGTAAATCTTTTTATATAAAGCGTAATACTTTTATAAAGTTATTTGTTTTATTAGACAATAATTAGAATATAATATATTTTATTATGCATAGTATTTTGCATAGTAAAATCTTTTTATATAAAATAGAATACTTTTATAAAGTTATTTATTTTATTAGAAAATAATTAGAATATATTATATTTTATTATGCATAGTATTTGCATAATTGTTCTGCGTAGTGTTTTCAGATAGTAAAATCTTTTTATATAAAAATGAATACTTTTATAAAGTTATTTGTTTTATTAGACAATAATTAAAATATATTATATTTTATTATGCATAGTGTTTGTATATTACTGCATAGTATTTGCATAGTAAAATCTTTTTTATATAAAAAATGAATACTTTTATAAAGTTATTTGTTTTATTAGACTATAAATAGAATATATTATATTTTATTTAAAAGAGTTTGTTTTATTAGAATAATTTATTAATAATTTGCATAGTAAATCAATATGGGTCGTCAGTTTAAAAAGTAAATCAATCTGGACTAGTTCATGAATTAATTCTTATTCAGGTCCATTCTCCTATAAATAGAAGCTCATTCCTTCATTATTTCTTATGAATTCACTTTGAAACTCTAGATAGAAAAACTATAGAGAGAAAGAAGAAAAGTATTCTGCTACCTCACTTTTTCAATATCCAGTTCTTCTAAGGTAAGGGTATTATTTCTTTCGTATTCATGAAGAGAACTTCTGTTATTCCATTCTTTATTATTAAGTTGGAATAACTTTCAGTATCTGCAGCTACCCTATACTTGGTGAAATTCTTCGTTATTCTATTCTTTATTATTATGTTAGAATATCCTCATGCGTGCATGTGACATTTATGACACGGTTCCATTATTTATTATTCTATTGGAATAACCTGTCTATGCGGTCTATCGCATGCCTGATGAAGTCTTTTATTATTTCATTCTTTATTATTTTGTTGGAATATCCTGTCTGTGCGTTTACACATGACTGGTTCCATTATTTATTATTATGTTGGAATAACTCATCATGCGGCCTATCGCATGCATGGTGAATTCTTACGTTATTCAATTCTTTATTATTTCATTGAATAACTCGTCTCATGTGGATTACCACATGCATGGTGAATGACCCTTCGTATTCATTTCTTATTAAATTGTGAAAATGATGCGTTTCACGTGGATTATCGTGACAAGCGTAAAAATCCATTTTGCGATTTCATATATTTTGTTATACTCGGTTGGTTAAAGTTTTGACTTCTATACTCCATGAAATTAGTGGAATATCCTTGATATTTGCGCTTCATCCAAAGATTCTTTCATGAAAATATTCTTCCGAGCATTCTTGAATTTTACTCTACAAAGCAAAGATCATGTTGACAATTTGGACGTTATTGAATTACGGATAAATTAATTCTTGAACTTGTTTTATTGGATTCTTATATCATTGTCATCATCCTCATGTTTATATTATGTTGAAAGTCATATGTGGGCTGTCATGTATAGATGGACTTGATATGATTATGACCGTGGATTATTGGTATAATCATGGACCGTAATGTTACAAATGATGTGGTAAAAGTCCTCATTGGCCCGTAGTAGTATTGATGGACGATTGTTGGCATGATCATGACCATTGATGAATACACGAATATCCTTGGCCCATAAAGTGCATGGATAATTTGTGGTTGTGATACTAATGAATATCCTTGGCCAGTAGTGCTTGCGGATGATGTGGATTATTTATTAAGTCGAGTCTCAAATGATAAAAGTGATAAAAAACTTTTTAAATCATAAAAGATAGTAGATTTTATTCTCTACTGACTCTTTTAATGGATTGTTTGTTCACCGTAGTTAAACTTGATGTTTGTTATATTTTATCGTTTAACATTATTGAAGACTAATGATAATTTATTATACATTATCTTAGTCATAATATTTTTCATCGGGCTAGTTGAGCTCACCCTTTCTTTCACGTTCTCTTCGTGAAATGAGAACGTAGTTTTGGACTACTAGGAGGCGGAGTGACGGTCCGGATGATAGTATTAGTAGTCCTCACTATTCTGTTAAATAGTGTGACAATAAATATAATGAGGACTCCTTTGAGTGTGGATATTGTCTAGATGACAATATTCTTATTAAAACTCTCAATTTATGTTTTGTCATATTTTACACGATAGGTGTATTATTATGTTGTATTTGTATTCTGTACCATGTATATGGCGACTCAGAATAGGTGATGTATACCTATTTTAGGGGTGTCATATAAAAATCATAAAAAGTCATTGATGAAAATTCAGTTGCGTTATCAAGTCGAATTGACTTGATTGGATGACTCGAGAACTGAGCCCGTAACTTGATTATTTGAGCAAGAAGTTTTGAGAAGGCAAAATTTCGAGAAGAGAGAAGACAAACATGAGACCATCTAGTTGAAGCATTTATTAAAACCATGAAATATTGAAATGGGCCAGACAATGGGTGAATAGGTCCACAAATGTCTTCTTGAATTCTCTCTAGGAAATTCGGGGCTTCTTTATAAACTTTTACTGGTGATGGTCGAACAATTAATTTTCCTCGAGAACATGCAGCACAAAGAAATTCACTACTAGGAAAAACCTTCTTATTTTTAAGAGGATGACCAATAGAATTTTCAATAATACGACGCATCATAGAAGTACCTGGATGACCGAGTCTTTTATTCCAAAACATAAAGAATTTGGGATCTAGGATTTTTGGAATCATAACAGTATGAGACTCAATTGCTCTAATTTTCATAGTGTATAATCCAAAAGAAATTGAATGAAGTTTTTCTAGGATATTCTATTTTTCAAAAATAGTAGAAGTGATGAGAAGATATTCATTAAAGATGGTCTGACACATGTAAAAACATAAATAAGAAAAGTTACATTTCATATATAATTTTTTTCATGATAAACACATACCACGTATAGCATGAAAACTAATAATATTATACATGCAGGATGTTTAATTAAAATAATAATTAAACAATATCTCAAAAGATACTTTCAGAAGGTCTAGTAATATCAACAACCTTTTTCTCATTGTTGGTCATTGGTGGAACATCAATAATATTCAATTGATGATTAACAAAGTTTGTTTCTACCTCCATTACTTTGTTCTTTTGAGACTCCTGGAATAAATTAACCAGATGCCTCGGCGTACGACAGGTACGCGACCAATGCCCTTTCATCCGAAATTTTATGGTTTTTCAACAACAATTCATTATTCTTTTCTGCAACAAGGAGGATAGACAATAAGTCACTGAATTTTGTGAACTTACTATGTCTATATTGTTGTGACAGAATCATGTTGGTGGGATGAAAAGTTGAGAGCATTTTCTCTAATATTTGGGTTTCAAAAATTGAATCTCTACATAAAGCCAAAGTAGAGGTTATTCTATAAACATTGAAACTATTCGTAATTGATTTGTAATTTTGTAACCTTAAATTAAACCACTCAAATTTGGCATTAGGGAGAACAACCAATTTTTGGTGGTCAAATCTTTCCTTCAGTTGTGTCCATAAAGACAAAGGATCTTTGACTGTTAAATATTCAGTCTTTAATCCTTCATCAATATAGTGACGAAAAAAATTATGGCTTTTGCATTTTGTGTCGAATTTATTGTATTTCCTGATTCAATGGTCTTTTCTAACTCATTTGCACTAAGGTGCAATTCTGCATCAAGTGCCCAAGCCAAATAGTTGCCTCCAGAGATTTTCAAAAATAGAAAAATCTTTTTTTGCCAAGTTTGTCATCTATTCTGGGTTAAAACACAATTTTATTATTTATTAAAACAATAAATAATTGCATGTATGATATAAAAAAATGAGCTATGTCATAACCTCAAGTTGTGATAAAATGCAAATATAAATATTCTTATATTTATATATGTTATTAGCATATTATTTTAGTAAAAAGAATATGCAATCGTTAAAGTATATATATAAACATTATAGCTCTAACAAAAATATATATATACAAAAATGCAAATGGATCTTCACCCGCACGGTAGTTCAGATGTAAGGCGTTATTCCAATGTAATAATAAAGAATGAAATAATGTAAAAATTGCACCATGCATGCGGTGAGTTCGTGAGACAATGAGTTATTCCAATGTAATAATAAAGAATGAAATAACAGAAGAATTTCACCATGCATGCAGTAGTTCGCGTAGACAGGTTATTCTAACAGAATAATAAATAATGGAATAACAGAAGAATTTCACCAGGTATGCGATATTCCACATATACAGGTTATTCTAACAAAATAATAAAGAATGGAATAACAGAAGAATTTTACCAGGTATGCGGTATTCCGTATATACATGTTATTCCCACAATTTAATAAGCGGTAAAAAGGTTCCCACCAAGTCTTATAAGATCAATAAGGATAGATAATACCTCTGTAAATAACATAATTTAAAAATGGACAATAAAACATAAATATAACTTGATAGATAAAGAATATAATAGGCGGCAAAGTCAGGCCAATTGTAAGAATAACATTATACAATTGGTGGCATAGCCAAACCGGTAGTATAATAATAAATTGTAAGAATTTAAAGGCAATTATAAGAATAAATTATATTATTTGTGGCATAGCCAACCGATAATATAATAATAAATTACAAGAATTTAATTTTATCATCTCAGTTGGTTAGAGCTTCGTGCTGATAACATGTTATAAAACTTTAGCAAAATGTAGAAATATATTCTTATAATTGTTGCATAATGTAAGACCCCAAATTTTATGAAATAAAAATATTCAATTTTTTTTATAATTACTATTCATGAGTTACTATTCACGAGTTACTATTCACGAGTACTATTCATAAGTTACTATTCACGAGTACTATTCACGAAGCATGATATTTTTTTAAGAAGGCACTACTCAATAATTATTACACCAATTACTGTTCAGTATTTTATTTTATTGATTCAATAATTGCTGCGTTGATATTTTATATTATTGTTGTTTGAATAATTGTCACGACACAGTATTTCCCATTATCGGATCAATAATTCATATTATTTGGATAATATTATTAGATAACATTATTGGCAATGTCTAGAAAGTTCTGTCAAGGAGAGGTTTGGTCATCTAATTGCGCGCCAGTAAGGAGAAATCCTTATTGGAAAGCCCCCTCTTTCCTTGGAACTGTCTGGTTGTCATAATTGCGATTCTGTAATATTATTTGTGAATAATTAATTATTGATTTATATGATGAGAAAAATATTGATTTTATGTGGATATAGATGGAGAAAATTTTTAATGTGACAATTGTTAAAAATTAATATTTTATCTTTTCTGATAAAATAATTCATTTGAATATATTATTTTAATAATATAATAATGGTGATATTTCTACAATAAATGTGTGATATATGAATAAATGAGGAGGAAGAGTAGTTTTGTTGGATTAAATGCTAAACACATGTTTTGTGTGTTACAAAAAATATTTAACACATGTTAAACATGTTGGTGGACACAAATTTGGACTGATATTTGATTATAGCCTGTAAAATCGCTCGTTTATGGATTTCGGTCAATTTTTGTTTAGAATTTGGAAAAACTTTCTTCTACAAAGTTGTAGAGAATTGAATTTCCTATAAAAACACGCGAGATTAGAATTTTCTGATAAAAGGGCTATTTATTATGAATTATTGAAAGTTCTGAAGTTCTAGAATAATTGATTTTTGGAAGTTTTAATTGTTTTATTCATGAAAAACGTTTTTTTGTACATCATTAACATGTGTGGCTGGTGTTTTTGACCAAAAGGTGGGCTAAGGAAAATTTGTATAATTATATTATTATTTTATTAAATTTTCTGCTTTGGTGTTCAAAGCAATTTCCTATAAATAGGTGCTTAGGTTAGAATTGAAAATCATTCCAGAAACTGAAGTTTTCTCTCTACTTCTCTCTCTATATTGTCGAGTGTATTCTTGTGAGTATTTTGATATCTTGAGTGTTGCTATACGGTGCAAGTTCGTTCAACGTTATTCCAGTCAGAAGTACTGCTCTTTTGAGGTAAGGGATATTATCGTTAATATGTAAGGGTTATTATGTTTTTCAATTTCAAAATTTTTTTGAACCTTAAAAAATTCTGGAAAAATTTGAAATGATATTTTGATGAGTTTTGTAGATTGTGTCCAAAAATGGCAATTTTTGGATATATAGATTAGGAGTTATGGATTTTATGAGAAAAGACTATTTTAAAAATAACCGCTTATAACTCGTTTTGGATAACTCTAAAATTGATAAAATTTTTATTGGGATTACATCTATATAATATCAGTATACCCTGTGAATTTCGGAATTTTTGGATAAAAGTACAATTTATGATAAATGTCTGAATATTCGGTGGTTTTGGCCATGTGAAAAATAGTAAATGAATTTTAAAAATTCCAAGAAAAATATATGTTCAATATGGGACTATATTATGCTAAATCCCAGAAAAGAAATATTTTTGGAACTGATTTGATATTTTTTATGAAAATATTATAGTTATGAGTAAATGAATTAAATATGTTATGTGAAGTAAGAAAATTGGAAAATATGATTTTATGGCTTGAGAATCATATATGAGGTATATGCAGATTTTTGATGAGGGTTTTGGTTATTGGTGATGAAATCTTATGAGTTTGGCATTTTAGGATGATTAAATGCATTTATTAGTAAAGTGTAAACAATTAAAATAAATTGTTTATAAGTTTAAGAAATGATTAAAATATTGTGGTAATATTAATAATATTAGATTATGAGATTATTAAGTGATTTATAACATTTTGATTAAGGTGTTATGAGATCATTGATTTATGAATCTTACTCTTGAGATTAAATCTATATGTGATTATATTGTTTTTATTATCATATATAACATTCTTATAATTCTAATGATGATATTTCTCTTTGACTTGAGTGTAAAGATGGGTAGATTATTGGTATGATCGTGACTATAGGTTCTCTTTGGCCAGTAGTGCAAAGTTGAATTGTTGACTGATATGATCATGACCATTGAATTTATAATTGAATATCTTTAGCTTAAGTGCAAAAGGTGAATTGATCAACATATATGGTTATAATTATGGTTTATATAAATTCGAAATGATTATGTATTTCTTTGAGATATGAATATCTTTGGCCTGTAGTGCAAAGATCAATTATTGATGAATATCTTTGGTCCATAGTGCAAAGATGACCTGTTGTTGAATATCTTTGAATGTAGTGCAAAGATGACTTGTTGTTGAATATCTTTGGCATGTAGTGCAAAGATGAACTGTTGATGAATATCTCTGGCCCGTAGTGTAACGATGAATTTATTAGTATGATTATGAACAGGAACTGTGATTTGGTATAACCATGATCTTTGATGTTTCAGGTAAAGACAGGTGATGAAAATTATCTTCGTCCTGGATGAGAAGAGTAATTAGAATCACAATTATGATTATGAGTTATTCATATGATTGTGGAAAGGAACTGTTGATTGATGTTACAGGGATAAAACATTGTTGGCAGACTTTTAACGTGGAGAAGACAATAGACTTTATAGTCTATTTGACTCTTCTAATGGATTGCTCGTTCCGCTGCAACTATGGTTGAAAAATTTTATTATCTACCATATGTTATAAATCTCTGATTTATTACTGATGAAGTCTATTGATAATTTAATTATCTTTAGTCATGATATTCTTTACTGGGCTAGTTGTGCTCACCCTTTCACTTCACATTTCCTTTCAGGTAACAAGAGTGTAACAGGGTCGAGCGGGGATAACAGGGGAATAGTGTAATGGTCCGAGACTGTCCAAGTTTCTCAATACGTTATAAAATGACATGACATGCAATATATAATTGTATTGAGGACCTAAGATGTATGTGTCGTATTTTATACGTCACTTAATAATTGATTTTGGTGAACAACAATAGGGTGAGGCGAACCCAAACTAGAAGCGTCAAAAGTGCACCGCATTAAAAAGAAGAGAACAGAATTCTTCTCGTCTCTTTGGAGACTTGAAATATTTGCTGTTGTACTTTATATGACATGTAATAATTTGAGTATGAATATTGTCGTATTATATACGTTACAATATTTGTAAGACCCCAACTTATTATAAATAAAATTGAATTTTCCTTTATTCATTATTCTAAATTAATAAGGGTTAATTTGATATAATTCTTTGGTTATGGGTGAAATGTGCAAAGTTTACAAAATAAGCAAGTGGTTATAAAATATTCATTATTGTCGGAGAATATTCGTTTGGTCGTGGAATATTCTTTTTGTCGGAATCTCCAAAGACGACAATGCAAGATCATTGGTGGGCCCCATAACTGAAAACGGTTGGATGAAGGAAAACGACAAAGATTGAGTTTTATAAATAACGACGTAAATTGTTACCGTTAACACTGTTGGGTTACCTGGTGGTTAAAATACACTAATATGCGTGGTTGCACAAAGATGGCGATATTGCATACAAAGATTGTTGAACTATTAATTCGCACGTAAAGAAGGCTTTACTCAATAATTATTCTGAAGTAATTTATCGCTCATTATTTTATTTTATTGATTCAATAATTCTTTGAGTTGATATTTTATATTATTGTTATTCAATAATTGTCACTGCACAGTATCTCCATTATCAGATCAATAATTCATATTATTTGAATAATTATTAGATAACATTATTGGCAATGTCTAGAAAGTTCACAAGGAGAGGTTTGGTCACCTAATAATCATGCCAAAGTAAGGAAATCCTTATTGGAAAGCCCTCTCATCTGAGAACCGCTGGTTGTCAATAATGTGATTCTCAGAGTATTATTTATGAATAATTAATTATTGATTTATATGATGAGGAAAATATTGATTTTTATGTGGATATAAATAAAAAATTTTTTTTATGTGACAATTATTGAAAATTAATATTTTATCTTTTTACGATAAAATAATTTATTTAAATATATTATTTTAATAATATATTAATATGGTGATATTTTTATAATGAATGTGGGATATATGAGTATATGAGGAGGTAGAGTATTTTGTGGCATTAAATGTTTAACATATGTTTTGTGTGTCGGTGGACACAATTCTTGATAGAAAATTGATTATAGATCGTAAAATCGCCTGCTTGTGGATTTTTGGTCAATTTTCATTTGGAATTTGGAAAACTTCCTTACGCAAAGTTGTAGAGAATTAAAATTTCTATGGAAAGTCGCGAGTTTCAATTTTTCGATAAACAAGCTATTTTCTACTTAATTATTGAAGTTTAGGAAGATAAAATAATTTTATTAAATAATGGGTGGGACCCACTCTTGTTTGAACATGTGGGCTGCTTTGGAAATTGGGTCAAGGTTGGTTGGTGGCTGAAGTGTTCAAATGGCATGCGAGAAATGTAATTTTAAATAATAATAATTTATTAATTTAGTCTAAGCTTTCATGTTTCTAACATTTTCCTATAAATAGAGGCTAAGTTAGAATTGAAAATCACACCGTAAACAAAGTTTTCTCTTCTCTCTCTAAATTATCGAGCGTATTCTTGTGAGTATACTTTGAGTGTTCTTTATCTGGTCATGAAGTTTACACAAGACTATATCTGAAAATACAAATAAAATACGGTTATTTTGAGGTAAGGGATGTTATTTCTTTCGCAAATGATATTATTTTCTTCAATATCATTATGCCAAAATCTTTGTTGAACTTTTATCAAATTTGAAACTTTTTCATGTCGAGGGTTACTTATTCACGGCGTGAAGATGTTTTTTGTGAAATTTTTATCTTTTTGTGTCTGGATTACTATTCACGATACTCAAGACTATTCACGATACTCAAGACTATTCACAAATCAAGACTATTCACCTAAAAATGAAAATTTTTCTTTTTGTCCAAGATGTCTATTTCGCCACTATCTTTGATTGGATCCATGTTTTGATCGTTATTTTTGAGTTCGCTTCAAAATCGTTTATTACTAAGTATTATTGATCTTAGATAAACCATTAAACGAATCCTAATATTTGTCCTTCTATCTCTTTGGATTCGTTTCTTAAAAATATTTTTCATCATCCTCGGTCCTTAATGGTGATACTTGATGAATATCTTGGGCCCGTAGTAGCAAAGATGAAGCGATTAATCGATGAATATCTTTGGCTTTGTAGTGCAGATGAGATAACAGTGTTGAGATAAACATGACCAATTTGGTGATTTAAATGAATATCTTTGGCTGTAGTAGCGAAGATGAATATTGATTGTTATTACTGAGGATAAAATATTGATGATGGACTTTTAAACCTTAGAAGATAGTAGAATTCTTTTCTACGTGACTCTTACAATGGATTCTTATTCCATTGCATTTGTTGATCTAAAACTTGTTGTCTATTGTATTCTATTATTTTTTTCCTGTTGAAGACTAACGATAATTTGTTGTATATTATCTTAGTCATAATATTCTTTATTGGGCTAGTTGAGCTCACCCTTTTCTTTGTTGTTCCATTTTCTTCTCGAGGAGGCAGAACACAAGCAGGATCGAGTGGGGTATGGAATGAAGGTTCAGAGGCGTTGTTTAGTAGTCCTCACCATTTTGTAAAATAATGTATCAATAATTATGATGGGAATTTATTTGCGTGTGGATATTGTATGCAGGCAGTAATATACGTATTTAAACTCACAAGATGTATTGTCGTATTTCACACCGACATTTGTATTATTGAAGTTGTAGTTATTTCGCATACCATGTATTTGGCTAATTCGAGAATGGATTGGGTGGAATGGACCTATTTTGGGGGCGTCACAATATTTGTATTAAAACTCACAGTATATGTGTTGTCGTATTTTACACGACAAATGTATTAATAAAGTTGTAGTTATTTCTGTACCATGTATTTAGCGACTCATAATGGGTTGGATGGAATGGACTTATTTTGGGGGCGTCACACATAAATTTAGAGAGAATAAGAAAGAGAAAAGGAGAGAGAAATTCTTCAGAGAAATTTTTATATTTCCTTCAGTATTCATTCCTTTATATAGGCAATGAGAGGAGGAGCTTCACGGCAAGAGGAGAAGGAGAAAAGGGGAGAGAGCACGGGAGATTACCTTACATTAAGGGAAAAGGGAAGGAGTTGCCTCCTGAGTAGGTAATCACCTTGTAACACTATATATATATATGCAATAAGTCTTCGCATACATGTTTATTGGACATGAATATTGGATATTTTTAATTTTTTAATTTTTTGTTTTTTGTTTGTGACTCTCAAAAAATGTATAATATTTATTTAAACAGAAATTTTTATAAAATATAATATTTTAGGTGTAATTTAGATACATATACAAGAGCAGGATTGTACAATCTGTATAACCATGTTTTTATATATGTATTCAAATTACATATAAAATACTAATTTGTAAAAATTCTAATTGAAATAAATAGTGTATATTTTTTGAGTCAAACAAAATAAAAATAAAAATAAAAATTGAAGATGTCCAATATCAATGTCTAATAAACATGTCCACGTAGGACTCATATATATGAATGTAGTAGTGTGTAAATGTATGTGTGTAGTAACGGGATCTGGGTGCCCACAAACTCAACATCAACAGCAGTGGATAACCAGAAAAATACCTAACTCCACAAATCTAATCACTTTCGAGGTAGCAGCGGCAGCAGTATTAGTACTAGTACTAGTACTGGTACTAGTAATACTAATACTAATATTACTACTAGTAGTTAGTAAAATAGTATAGAGATAGAGCCACTTGCACCAAACTCGAGCAAATTTGTAGGCCCATTGCTGTCTCTCCACCCTCGTCCTCATCAAAACCCGTCTACACTCCCTCCTCTCTCCCTCCACAATCATCATCAATAATAAACTTTTAAAACAAACAACTTGTTAACCAAATAAAATTACAAATATATACACTAGAAAATGGAGCATATTACAAAATGAGTGAGTCATCAATCAATCAGCACCAGAGATCATGATCTGGGTCATCATCATCGGGTTCGGGTTTGGGCTTTTTATTCAAGTCGAGCTTATTCTCTTGTTGATGGTCATGATGGATTTGACCTTGACCTTGACCATTTACTGAAGCAGCCTCTAGTGCATCAACTCGGGACCCAACCTCCACCGCCTTGAGCCGTATAGCATCTGCAGACAACTCGCAACATCCTCCTAATTGATGATCACCCACCACCAATTCCGGGAAGTTCAGCCTCGCCGACGGCCCACGCAGGTAGTAGACGGCGGTGTCATAGGCTCTAGCCGCCGCCTTCGCCGTAGAGTAGGACCCCAACCATATCCTGGATCGCTTGTTCGGCTCTCTAATCTCCGCCACCCATTTTCCCCACTTCCTCATCCTTATTCCCTTGTACGGCTTCTCACTCTTCCTCTTTCTCCCTGCGCCGCCTTCTTCCATCTCTCTCTAGATTGGATTTATATACATGTACAGTTGGAGAGAGAGAGAAATAAGAAGCTGAATGGAATTGAATAGCCGTCAAAATACCATAGTCTGTCTGTTTGGCAACTACTTAAGCTTCTTTGTCATCTGGGTTAGCCGTAATTTCAATAAATAAAGTAGTAAAGTTCAATTCAAAGGAAAACAAATTAATATTCAAGGAACCAACAGTCTCTTTCTTTCTCTCTCTGTACAGCACTACAGCTCCTCCTCCTTCCTTCTGTATCTCTCTATATATATCGTGTTTAATAAATATTCTTCCTCAAATTCGAAACACTTTCACTTACCTCACGTGTAATTCTTGTCGGTCACCATATACATAGCTTGATCTGTTGTAGATGTAGATGCTTGCTTATTTTCTCAACTCAACTAGCGGTTTTCTTCACTAACTTAATTGGGCTCCAAAGAAAACCCAAAAGTGATAATGAGAAAGGAGTATTACTTTGTAAGCAAAACTAGGCCTATTTAATTGTATTAGAAAAGCAGTTATCAGTAACTGAGGAGAGAGAAACCGTTTCTGATTATGGTGATGAGAGAGAGATATAGTGAGGGAAGATATTATATTTTCTATATAATAAATAATAATAATAATAATAATAAGTTAAGGAGGTGGAGGTAGGTCGGTGGTCGGTGGGGTGATGGACAGATACCGTTGTGACTTGACTTTGCGTTCAAAACAATGACTATTTGGCATATTGACTTTTATACCCTTCTCCACCTTGTATTTTATGCTGTATCAACTGGTATATAAAGATACAAGTAGTGTTCATATCGTCATTAGCAGTTCATATACGAACAAACTGAAGTACTACATAAAGATGGGGGCATCCTGTGTCTACCCTACTTAGTGACGGATAAATACATTCTTTATTTTTGTCAAATTGTAAATTTTATTCATAAGATTTTTTTTTAAAAAAAATGACCAACGTTTATATGAAGGGTCAGTTATTTATATAAATATTAGTAGTAACATTTTTGAAGAGATGTTTAATAACTGAAACTCTTATATAATTTTTATCAATTTACACATTTATAAATATTTGACAAAATTAAATTATAACCCACGTAAAAATATAAGCGATAAAATAGAATTAATTAAAGTCTTAATTTCTACCTAACTTATATATGCACGTACGTTGCCACGATGGGTTAAAAATTTCGGAATGTACAAGACTATAAGAGGACTAGTTAGTTTCTAGATTCAGAGCCTATAATTGTATCACCGGATGTAGTGTTGGGCAAGTAGTTCAACAATGAAAACTAATGTGTACATCAAACTACTGTATTGCAATTTTAATCATATATATATATATATATATATATATATATATATAAAATAATTGCAAGGCAAATGTAATTTTGAATTATAAATGTAATATTTTTTTAAAATATATATATAATTACAAATTTAGCTAACAGTCAAGGCGTGTGACAATAAGGGATTCAATCTCAGAGGTCTTGGGCATCAAAATCCTTCTCTAATGAAGGTATCATATAATCAACTCTATTAATAATGACTTCTCATGTAGAATTTGAGGTTTAACTTTACATACCCTTCAAATCCTTCTTATAAATACAATAAAGAAAAATGAAGCCTTTGAAATTGAAGACGCATTTGAGGCATCAATAATGAACATTTAAAAAATTGTTGTATACAAAGAGAAAATGATTGATTAACTTCATCGAATAAGCTATAAGCCAAAGTCTCCTATCCTATTTAAAATCATTATGTACGAAACGGCCAAGAAGATGATAAACATTGAGCTGCTCAATGTAAGAGAGAGAGAGAGAGAGAGGGTGTTGTAACACAAAATTACCCTCCCTATACAATGAAAGAGAGAATGTTTAGCATGTAACATTATAACCAACAGTGTATGACAATTATTAATAAAATATCCAATGTCATGAAATGATTATGGTAGGCCAGTTCAGGTTATAGTAGGATAATTGTTTGAGTTTAAAGGTCCCTCTCCCAAGCATTCAAGTCAAAAATCATTAATAGCGCAGACTGCGAAATGACTAAGTACTGAGAAGTTAGTCGGAAAATTGAGCGGGTCAATGTTTTCATAACACAATTTCACACGAGTTAAATGACAAATATATAGACTTTGAGACTAGAGAGGGGTAGTAGTAGTAGTAAGAATGGCCGTCCGGTTACGTTACAGGGGTTGAAAGTCAAAAATTAGGTTATTAAATGGATGGAAAACGAATGACCTCTGATTTCAATGTTTTTGACTCTCTCTCCCAATAATGTGGCCAAAGCTATCAACTATAAACCAGTACTAACAATAAAAAAAAAAAGCGGTTACTTTCAACCCCTTCTTAACGGATCCCTGCCATTTAGGATTTAGGTGCACAAGAATACTTCCAAGTTAATGACATTCACAAACACATTTATTCATTTTTTTTTGGGTGGTGGTGGGTGGTGGTGGTGGTGGGTGGGGGGTGGGGGGAGGGGGGGTTGAGGGCTAGAAGTGAGAGATCACCAAAACAAAGTTAGCTGGGTAAATGGAAACAATTACAATATAACTTCATTGTCACAAGTATAAAAATGTTACGAATTGTTCCGAGCCAGTTCTACAAAAAAAAAACATAATTAACAGCAACCAAACTATACCTATTTTTCGGTGCAAAACCATGATGGCACAGGAGGTACATCCAGCTACCCTTTTTTGGGTAATACATTTGCATTTACCTTGACTTCTTACTGCGCATTCCCATCCTTGACTTAGCATACCTGAATTTCGCTTAAGGCTTGAACAGCACAAGGTGATCAACTAGAACCAGTGAGCTTCTAATATAAACAACAAAGAACGATATAAAAGAAACAGAAACACCAAAGAAGCATAAAACACTTCTAAAGGATACTCTAGCCGCATGCCCTCACCAGGTGGTGATGAATAGAGAAATGTGCCTTGTAGGTGGCTTAACGCTTCACTTGAACAGGCAGCATCCTGTGGGCATTAAGGGGGAACAATATAAAAAATAAAATAGAATGACATAAGAAAGACTAGAAGCATAATATCACACTACATAAATTTGACTTTCGGTTCTAAGGAATACCAAGCCACAGCTCCCAACTGTTACTACCGTACTTGCATTGTTATATTTACATAGTAATTAATGGAACTTCAATGCTTTACATAACTCATATTTCAACTACTACAACTTAAACTTCATATTGTTAAGTATCTCTATTAGACCATCAACAATTTTGATATTCATGTGTATATCAAAAGCATCACATTGTTGATGTTGACTGAAATAGTAAAAAGGTCCCCACCTTGTCCCCCTCGTTAAGAATAAATATCTAGTAAGCTTGCCAGTCATTTGAGTGCAGAATCATTCCATAACTCACATTTCAACTACTACAACTTAAACTTCATAAGGTGGTTAGTTACTTGAGGTTAAATAAGATGTGACCCAATCTTGCTTCCAGATTCTCTATGATACTCATTTCCGTGAGCTAAAATTGATGAATAAAATATCAAAATTCAAACAGAAATATCATGACATTTAAGGATCAGTGACTATCAATATCATTTCACGTGTACTGGGATGGCATCCCCCCTGACGTCTTTTTTGAATATTTTACTTGTCAAAAAAGGATATAGATCATTTTGCAGTTGAAAGTTATCAGTATAAATGGATACAAAAGGACATTAAGCCTTAGCAGACCACCAAGTTCAGTAGTAATAGTAAGGGTGATGCTAGGAGTCATTAGTCAATTTTTTGGCCTCAAAAAGTGTCTCAAATGATATGTCATCGTAACATTGGTTGGATAAATCTCATGTGATTGGTCATGGCATCATTAAAATATTCAAATGTCATGTCATTTGAGACCCTTAGCATTACTCTAACGGTAATAATAATAATAATAATAATAATAATACAAATGAAAAACCAAAGAATAAGAAGTGATTGCTGAAGAATATCACATCAAATACCAGATAGACAATCACAATACATAGAATAGGTAGGAAATTTGACGACAAAGCACAAAATACCATCTCATTGAACGATTTTCAGAAGCAAAACAGCACATTCTCAAGATTGCTGAGAATAAAGATCTATATAGCATATGATAGGAGTCTCATATATAAAAATTACACAGCCAAGTTAGTCTCTCAAAGACTAGACTGACTAATAAAGATCAAAGCAAATAACTATTAAGCCAAATCTAAACCAAAAAGGTTCTACTATGAGGAACAATAAAAGGTGAGCAGAAAGAATCCTATTACCAGAGCTCATTTTACCATATAGGTCTTCATCAATGAATTAGCTAGTGAATTAGAACAGCAAGGAAATACCTGAAAGTCAACAAATGCAACCCGTGCTCCATATGCGCTCTGCATCTTCAATTTCAGATATCCACGGCATCTGAGGAAAGTCAAAATCAGCAAAAATATATAGTTATGCTAGCTTGTTCAAACTTCACAGACTAAAAAACACACATCCAGATCTCTCCCAACCTTGAAAATACTTGAATTAGCTCTTGTTCTGAGCAGGTTGGACCCAGATTAGCCACAAACAGTGTTGCACAAGGGGTAACATTTCGCGGAACATATGGCGCTGAAGAAAAATTCTGGTAATGTACAAGGTACCCTCAAACTTAATCAAATTGGTGAATGAACACTCTAGAGCACAATATATATACACACACACAAAACAAGCAAATGCCAATATGGAATGGAAAAGGCCTATAAGAGATTAAAAGACATTCCTAGAAATGCATAATACTTAACAGTAGCCTATGGGAGTAGATGAAAGTTTTGACAACTAAGGTGAATAGGCGTGGGAATAGAATAATGCATGACAATTTCGGCCAATTAGTTCAAGGTTTAGAATCATGAATGATATAGTTAATTCGATTTCTAAAGGTCGCAGAAGGTAAGTAGGTGACAGAAAAACAGCAAGCTCCAAAGTGGTGACGCAACTAGAAGAAGGAAGTAATGCAAGTTGCAGCGACAAACTTATTCAAAATTCTACTTTCTGTGGACATCAAAATAAAGGAGCTACACCATTTCAACAGGATGCACAACTAGGCACATGAAACATATAAGATATATATATATATATATTTTTAACTAATAACTAGAGCTATGGGATCAAATACCAATCATCCAATCCCACAACAAGGAAATAATGGAAGTACCGAAACCTATATATTATATGCTTATGATAAAATACAGGTATGTGGAAACAGAAATTATGAAAAAGATTAGCAAATGAAAAAGGAAAGGATTCGTTGGTGATTAGTTATTAAAAATATATCATATATCAAATTTAATTGTTTTATAAAATAAAAAATTAACCATAAACATTGTGTAGAATGACATAGCAATAACATTGAAATAATTATCCCTACAACAATAAAGAGCATCATCATAAATATGGAACCTTAGTTCCAGAATGAGGAAAAAAAACAGAAATGAAAAGGACAATTGCAGTAATGGGTAAATAATTCATCATAGACATCAAATGGAAGATCAACAAAAAAAAATTACCACTAGAAGCAGAAACAAGAATTACACGCAACTTAGAAGAATACAAACTGACGCCACAGGGAACACCAACATTATATTTCCGTCTATAAGCGCCAACAAGATGTGTAAGAAACTTAGAATAACTCAAAGAACTCAAAAAATGAATATCAATTAAAACTACCGCTTACCAGTTTTGCAGTATTGTCAACCTCAGTCCTACCATCAAAGGTTCCATGACTGAATCATGAAAAAATAAGTATCACAAATTAGAAGACTTGCCACAAAAGCGTTATGTTATTAGCTGATACAGAATTCCAACTTTAGGAAATAGGGAATATAGTAACAGCATTTAGTTGGCCCTTGACCTTTCAGACAGTAATAATAGTAAGAAAATGTCTTTTTGTAGCTAATAAATACTTCTACATAATAAAGATGTGCTTAAGTAGTGCATATGACCTTTGTGCAGATGGATAACCAATCGTGTTGTAAGCAGAGTTACCCATTCCAGGCATGTGAACGCTGCCAACACCTGCTAGTGCCCAAGCGTGCAAACATGTGCAATGTGAGCTATAAGAATAATGTGTTATGCATGTGACTAACTAGCTCTTACTCTGATTTGCAGTTCGGACCAGGCCCCACATGACTAACTACACAAAACTAAAGCATGAGAGAGAGAGAGAGCATGTAGATAAAGAGGTTCTGATGAGAGAGCATGTAGACAAAGAGGTCCTGATGAGACGCTCTTTAGTTCATATTAGTAAAGTAATTTAGAACAAATCTTACCGGAATCAGAATTTCCCCATGAAAATGCTGTAGATCCTTTTATCCTCTTATCTGACCCAGGTCTTTCATCATCTGATTATCATGTTTCACAAGTTCAAACAATTGAGTTCCCCGATTTAACAAAAAGGATACCATCATACCAGAAAAGGCAGGAACAAAGGAAATCCAACTCGTAAATCACCTATTCTTGAGCGCTTAGATCTTGAATTAGATTTTGCAAGATCAATATATAGAGTAGAATTTTTCTCGAGATCAAAAACCAATCCCTGTAAACAATGGAACAAAGAGCTCTCAGTACATAATAAATATAAGAGACTTAAACACCACAATGAAGCAATACTATAGCGTTCGAGCTCTAGATCATAAATAATGGTTCAAACTAAGAAAACTTATGAGCAAAACCAAAGGTTCTCTTTTAATGCTTTGCTCTTCTTCGCTTTGTTTTTTTAGTAGGCCTCTTTTTGGTACTTTGCTTTACCTAGAGGTTCTATGATTTCCTAACACGACCAAACAATCAAAGAGATAATATGCCATTTTTCTATTTAAACAAGAATATACTAGAAACTACAAATATACGACCTTTTAATATTCAGAAATATCCAGTGGATTTCATTTAAATCACTTAAATGCATGGTATTCCAAACTCAGAGTGAATTAGGTGGATTCTAAGTCTTCCGCAAGGACCACAACTATGAGGCAAATATTAAGTCATTACTAGTCTCTTTGATTTTCTTCCTTGGGTATTCTGTGTTTCATATTCCTTTCTTTTTTAGTTCCACTCTGATATAACTTTCAGTCAAGCAAGATGGATTTTTCATCCTGCCTTGTGATAATATATTCAGTTTAAGATTACAAAGAAATACGTCTACGTATTGATTATTATTTTTTTCTGACAAGTGTGCTTGCACATTGTCCATTACAAGTGACTGGACAAAACAGTATCCATGAGATTAATTTTTCAACAAATGCAGCCCTTCACATTAGATGTCAGTTTTTTCAATTTGCCACATATAGATACAGCTCAGTTCTTACATTAAGTGCATGCATTGCAGCAACAGCCGACTGTTGATCCAAGAAGACAGCAAAAGCAAATGGCTGTGACACGAAAGAAAAATTTGGGGATCAGACTTCTTGAGATGCTGGATATACATATGCTTCGTAATATGAGATTAAAGCGTACAATCAATCACAAAATCGAATTGAAAATAAATGATAAAAACGCCAACAAGATTGTTAGATAAAAAGGCTTGTACAACCTCTTTATGAAAGGCTCATTGCAAAAAGGTGGCTTGGTTTTTCAAAAACTCGGAAAGCAAAAATCAAGTAGACTGAAATATTGTCTCGCTGTCTTTTTCATTTTTATTTTGCAAGTGACTTGATTTTGCATCATCTTGTCTCTCGTAATTTTGAAAGCCAATTTATAAATGAATTAATTAAGAATGCAACTATAATCCATTAAACGGAAGATACATAACTCCGTATTTTGTGAATCATGTAGTAGAACAAAGGGAGACCAAATTTGAACTGTTCCTTAAGATACCCAAACAACATACATTTCTTTTTGACATATCACTATTGAGCTATTAAGCCAGAAAAATACTCCAATCAGTCTATGGAGAACTCACAACCTTCACTTTTGACAAGCTTAAAAAGAGGTCTTCAACAGTTCAACTTAACTAACGAAGGAAAATAAATTATCAAGAACAAAAGATGAAAAGATTAAGAAAAGAAAACAAATTCAGACGATCATTAGTCAGAATAAAAAAAAGTAAACCAGATGAAAAACATAATTCAAAAGACTACCACTGCAGTGTGAGAGATGCATCACACAGTTAAAAGCTATACTAGAGTAGACTAGGATGCATTCCTAGTTACTCGAGATTAAGTCTTTTGACTGTATATAGAATGTAATAAAGTAAGATATAAGTTATGAAATTGCCTGTTCTAGTCTTCCTTTAGCATTTAATTAGTCATTCATTTCGCTCTACAACTGTTCAAACTGCGGTAGTCTTAGGAACCCACGACGTGTTTAGGATATATATTATCAGCTATAACTAGCAGTGTTAGTTTTCGACACAACACAACCAACATGAAATTAGCAGATTTTTCTGTAGGCTTATTGAGTTCCTGTGTGTCAGACGTATTGGCACATTTAACACAAATGATTTCAGGATGTGTTCGATATTGGATCGCTGTTGACACGTGTAACACTAACTGAGCCATCTATTTTCAATGAGGGGCCCAATTAATCAAACCCGACAAGAAACATTTCACACATTAAAAAGATGCTAATTTTGGATTTCTCAAATACTAAGAGTAACAGCCCCAAACCAGACTAACTTCTTCCTCCTCTCATGACTAATAGCCAATCTACTACCAACCACTGTACACCACAACCATCCTTTATTTCTTTATAGTTGTATCTCTTTCGACTCATTTTTTTTATCTTTTCTCTTTTTCATGATGGGTTAATTGGTGATGGCATTTGGGATGGATTGGTAATAATGTGTTAGAAAAGTTATATTAGGAAAAGTTGATTTAATAGGTTATAGGTAAAAGACCGCTTATTTTTGTCCATGCTCTCATGCTGTTTTGGGATGTAATTTGCGATCAAATAGCTTCGGATATTTTAAATGTCAAGTGGTTGTAAAACCTTATATTATGAGGATGTTGAAGTTGGAATAAAGAACTTTTCTACTCTTGTGAATAATTTGAAATTTGTTTCTTGTTATTATTGGACAAGTTTTAGGACTTCTTATTTAATTTATTTTTCATTAACAAGGCTTAGTGAATTTTATTGTGTATCACCCAATAAAGTGTACCACAAACAGTTCATGGCATCTATATTGAGTCAACTCTAATCTTTTATCCAGATGGACACATGTTGCACCCTATCACCCATTTAATATGCAAGTCATGTTTGGGGTTAGGATTTTGTATATACAAAACTGCTTAAAATGACACCCAGGTAGAAACCCATGAACAAGAATGGACCCATCCTGCAAGGTAGGATACCTTCTTGTGTTGTACTAAAAGATCCTAACCGCATGTAATATAAACCCAAGTGAGAAAACTATCAGCTGACGAGGCAAACATAACACTCAATCTCAATTGGCAATTATTCAATCAACTTTAAATTTGTCAGAACATTACCAATACCATGGTAATTAAGAAGTCGCATTACCTATTAATATGCAAGCCGATTTTAGAGAAAGTAATGTTATCTAAACTGGTATTAACTAGTTGAAACTCTAAGACTATGTTTAATCATTTTCAACTTAACAAGCCTTTAAAATTCACAAGCTTGCCGTCGTTTATAGAATAAAATATACTACCTGTGTACTGGCGGAAGTACGGAGGTGAGAAGATTCGTAGCCTGGGAACTCGCGAAAAAGGTTGTAGATTTCGCGAGACTTCACGTCAGGGGGAAGACCTGCAATGAATAGTGTTCGGACCTCATCGTACGAAGCCTGTGGAATATATGATTGGGGTGCATAGGGCGCAAAAGGTGGTTGCTGGTGATGCTGGGGTTGAAACTGATGTGGCTGAGGCACCACCGTCATGGGAGGGGGTTGCGCCGCCCCGAGAGGGGACGGATGAGTAAGAGGAGGTTGGTAGTAAGGGTATTGAGGGGTGTGGATGCTCTCCGGAGGAACAGGATGGTAATAGGCTGCCATGTCGTCCATGGATCGACGTTGATGAAGGTGCGGCAGTGGGAGCTCTAAGCAGGTATTCTGTGCATATCGTGCCCTAGAATTTCTGTTTATTTTACTTTTTTAGATGATGGGCATTCTGGGCTATAACTATTTACAAGCAGGTACCCTCGGTAAGATCTTATGGACCATTTTAATTAAGCTATATAATAAATTATTATACAAGGATGATCTTTAAAATTAATATTTTATACTATTCAAAAGTAATATGTCATATAAATAATTTAGGAGAAAATTAATTAAATAATTTTATCATAAATAATAATCATACAATATGCTAATTCAATCCGATTTTTTTTCCTTCCTAAACTACTTATGTGATATGGTGTTGTTGAATATTATAAAATAATTTATAAATTGACTTATAAATTATTTTAAATTGTGAATTATAAATAAAAGTGTTAGGTATTTATTTGATTTATAAATTATAAATTAAGTTAAAATAAGTTATGAAAGTGTTCAATTCATAATGACTTATAAGTTAAAATAAATATAAAGATTATTAAAAATACATTAATAAAAATAAAAGATGGGTAAAATGAAAGAAGAGTAAAAAGTAAATTAACTTATTTTAAATGACTTATAAGTCCTGTTTAAATAAGTTAAAAATAATAACTTTTTTTTACTTAAAAGTTAAAATTAAATTTATAAGTCCAAAAATAAATGATTGTCAAACACCTTAATAATAATAAAAAACTTATAAATTGGTTGACTAACTTATAAGTGGGTTCCGAACAAGTCTATATATCATATTTATTCTTTTTCTCTAGTTCGAGTTTTGCGAGTTCATTTGCTAATTTAAAAGATGTCTTGCTTGATATCATGACATCCATTTTGTAAATAAGATTTTCTTTCTTTTTTGGTCGCCAGTCACCACAATATAAAAGAAGCAAATCAATTCTTATATATAAAAACTTATATCATCAAATTAAATCAAAAAATATATTAAAAAGTTAATATAAAATGAAGTTATTATAAAAAAAATATATTTTTTCATCATAATTTTAACAAATTATAAAATTTATTATTGAAACTAACTCGTACATTGCATCAGCTATAAACTAGTGTAAATAAAGGCACAAATACAACATTGAATAGCTATTTTCTCAACTTTAAGTCTATTTCAAATAAAAATACTTCATATGTTGATATCAACATATAATTGACAATATATATATATATATATAAAAATAACATAATTCAATAAAAACTAACTCATTTTATCGTGTCATCTACTGATTGAACATATATAACAATACTTATTTCAAATTGAACTTTATGGTTTGTAAAATTAATTCAAATTTTTTTTCGATTATGGCATTAGACAGTATTGTGAGCAGCCGGACCAGGAAACAATATACCATTGACATTGAGAGCCTATCTATAGGTGGGAAAAAATATCACGGCAATCTTTGCAGAAGTTAAATTAAGAAAAATGATAAATGAGAATGATATTTCTATAATAAATTGAGAATATATCAAAAAATATTTTATTGTCAATAGTCTAAAATGACGAACTTTTTTCACCAAGACAATCTATGGAGAGCTACCCCTGTATGAGTATCTCAATAAGCTCATCATATATAACTGTGCTTTGATGTTTATATTATATAATCATCTTCATTATCAAATAATAATAATAATAATAATAATAATAATAGAGCTTGATGTATCAATATTAAACCAGAAGAGGTAAAAAGAATGGAGTGGGGGGCTACATCAGCTCACTGGTAAATTCTCATACCCCCAATATAAAATGGAAGAAGTTCAACATCACACAACAATTATCAAGAATCCAAGTCGACTACACATACACACACAACTGTACAAATTTACCTTGTCCAGTCCAAATGAACAAATTTTGATCTTCATGAAGTAATTGAGTTGATAACTTCACGAACTAGCACACTCACACTCACAAGTAAAGTTCCAACTTTTATTAAGCCAAACTAATATCCAATAAACTCAGGGCTGCATAAGTTAAGAAATAACCGTTAAATACTCAGAATAACATCCAAGCACCTACATTAAATCTGTCTGATTGTTATATAACAACATCATAACTTCTAAATGATTTGAGATCAAACTGATCTACTGTCACATATCAACAGAAATTAATTCATATCCAAAGAAAATTGTTTCAGCAATGCAGTTTATACAGAGCTAACTGACAATAACTATGCACCGACACAAGTTTAATATTTAGACAAGAGGTGGGTATTGTTTGGCCTGCTGGCGAACCCTCTTCTTATACTCCACGCTGTCCTGCAGAGATTATCATGACTCGGTAAGTAAATGATAAAATAAACTACTGTACATAATACAAGTATCATATGGTGGCCCTTACCCCAGTTTAAAGGGTATCCTCTATATGATGAAATCTATTATGTTATATGTATCACCACATAGAATGCTATTATAATATCTTTTGTAATAACTTTAAAGGAATATAAAACTTGAATACTATTTGTTTCAAAAGAAAGCTAGTTACCTGGATAAAGAGGTGATACCCTTCTGTCTGTGCAGGATCAGCAGGGTTGGGTTGATCCAACAAGTCCTGTATGCCAACTAGGATCTGCTTCACGGTGATGGCTGGTCTCCATCCCTAGATCCAATTAGAAGAAAAAATAAATAACTAATTATCCCATGATGACCATTCTACAATTTTCGTCAGCATATGCCAAGTTACAGCGTGTACTTACACTGTCTTCGTTAAGGATAGATAGGCATACAGTTCCAGAAGGGTACACATTAGGGTGGAAGAAACCCGAGGGGAATTTACATTTTGGAGGCTTGCTGGGGTAATCTTCACTAAAGTGAAGTGTAAGTGGATAGCAACCACCCTCCCAGTCTGTCTGCAACCATTAGTAACTTTTAGATCATTGCATCCCAAACCACCACAATATAACATTGTCATAATTCAAGAAAAGTGATTTCAGTTCATATATGCACACACACACATACACACATGGCCACATACATATTTTGATAGGTGGCATCAAATAATATAATGTTTGGTTTTACTGATGTGCTATCTCGACTAAGGAGAGTGAGGGAACGGAAGTGGGAAGTAAAGTAAACTACAATAAGAAATATACAAGCAACTATTATCCTCTCTTTTTTTCCCTTACACTTCCAAGTACAAACATAGCCTCATGAAAATGATATTTCCACGGATGATTGTGTGGAACACTTGCTTTGGCATTATAAAAAACTATCGTGAAAACAATGTTTTCCTACTATTACTAAATCTCATTTTCTAACTTCAAGGCCATTGATACATAGTGATTAAACAATGTCATGGAGAAACAATTTGCTAAAGCCCAATTAGCATCGTAATCACACAAAAATATCGAGCAGTGGAATAAAAAAATAAAGGTAAGCTTTACAGATCTTACCAATTTTTCTAGGCATTTCATTACGTTGTGTTTTGCCATGAATTTGTATCTGGGTCATGATTTCTCATACCAAAAGTAATTAGAGTAATTTTCACTACTCATCCTATGCCCTTTCCCCACCCCTTGTCATTGCATAGCCATCTATTAGAATTTCAACATTTTCTTGATCAACCCTTAGCTAGGAAGCAGGGGTGCGACACTTGAATGCCGCACTGCGCACTGGTGCGCAATGGGTGTGTACGGGTGAGTCAGAAACCGCATCCCTACGATTAGGCCCGACGGTACGTCGGAAAAAGAAGAAGAGAGTAGGAACTTAGGGCTCAGATGATAGATTATAGTTCGCCAAACATAGAGATATCATCGTCGATTTGAGTTATGTTTTCGCCAAACATAAAAATATCCTTGGTTCTCTTCTTTCTTCTTTCTCTCTCTGTCATCGTCTAGTGTTCTAAAAATCCCGCCTAAGCGTTAGGTGGTCCTCTACCGCCTTGATTTGGCTGGATAACGGAAGGAATTCCCTCCCAATTCGAAGTTTTTTCTTGGAAGTTTCAACCTTGTTAACTATGACAACAGTTGTCATTCGCATAGGGCGACCAGATCATTGTTAGTTGCATAAGGCGACCAGATCAGGCCAAGTCAAAAAGGCTTTGATGACTCAAGGTTCATAGTAGGGAAAGGAGGGTGAGGAGAAGAGGGGCAGCCCTCGGCCCGATCATCCAATTTGCTCAGATAGAATCAAATCTCTATTTTGAAACTCTACAATCCTTGATTTAATTTGGTAAGCCTTAAAAGATTTTTTTTGGTAAGTTTCATGTAAAAATTACATAAACTATTATAGTATAACAAATATGTACAATAAAAAATTAAATAAATGAGAGAGTGCCTAAGAAAACACCTACTCCGTCTAGGAAAACGTGTGTCAGCGCCTAGGCGCCAATGTACCCCTTCCGCCACCTAGGTTCCCTTAACAATATTTAGAACATTGCCATCATCTACTTCCTCTCTTTTTTCCTTCCCCCCCTCTCTCTCTCTCTTCAGTTTTCATCGTCTTTGCCTGACACGTTTATAATCGAGATGAGTGAGAACTGGTGTTTAATTAAATAAAAATACAGCAGCAATAAGGCCTTGGGCTTGTTTAGTGTGAATTAAACATCAACAATAATAAGGATCTGGGCTGGGCTGGTTTGTTGTTTAATATAATATACTAGGGCTTATTTCAATTTTTATAACTCAAAACTTAATTAAACTATTTGGTTCTTTGATAAAGTAAATTAATTTCAGCATGTTACACTTAATTAAATTCCCTACTTAGCATTTACCTTGGAGTATTTTATCTCTCTGATTTTTTTTTGGTTATATATGTACTACTCTGATTATATAAATACATATACATTTAATATTTAAAAACTAAATATATGCCATATCCCCTCGCACCCGAATCCCCATATTTTCAAAGTTGGCGAACCCAACGTATCCCCACACTGCACACCCATATTCTCGCACCCGAATCCTTGCTTCTTAGACCCTTAGATATCCATTCGATACTATCGAACTCTTTCATTGGCCTCCAATCAAGCATGCCATGTAGTTATAGTTAATTTCAAGAAAATGGCACTTGTTTTTTCGTTCTTTCTTTCTTTTGCTGGTTTAACGGCACTCATTTCAAAGATTATTAGTTCTATCTCAAATTATTTATGCAATTATTCTTGATATTTCAGTGAGTTATATTTTGTTATTTTCTACCATAAAATATGGCCAGTTAAGAATTCTCACATGATTTTCTCTTCAACGTCATAGTCATATAATGATCCTAGAAAAAACAACTTCCCTCAATATCACTCATTTCACATGAATTTAAAACGATACCAGCTTTAGTTATCCCACCATGAAAACAGAAACTCCTTCCACGTTCATTAACACCCTTATTTCTATCGATCCTAATATAGATCTACAACCAACATGACATACAAAGAATTACGGTTGCATTTCCATAGTTTTTTTCAGCACTATCAATCAATCAAAAATGATTCATAAACAACACTCAAATCAATCCATCCTTTTAAGCTCAATAGGTGTCGATATACTTTCCACTCTAAAACATTGCTCCAGGTGCAAGAGAGAATAAGTAGTGTTCTCTACTTCATTACTAGATTCTGCTTTATCACATTCTCTAATATTGCATCTTCTTTTTTAGTAATAACGGACTCTTAGACTTCCTTTAGAATCCAGACAATCCATTTAAAAAAATAGTTGCTACCACCTTCTCTGGTAATTAATACAAGGTTCTAAATAGTATCACTGCTAGTGTTTAAACCATCTGCATAACCAGATTTCCCAGTACCCACTATAAGCTTCTTGTATAAAAAATAGATGATGTGTACAACAGCAATTAACGATGCATGTTCATAGAATACATGTTTTAAGCAACAAGTTCTAGGACCTGAATAAAACATCTTTTTTCGGGACAAGTAAGGTCCGATTCAATATTCAGTTATTCACAATCTGATTCGTAATTTGAAAATCTCCTCTTTCATTTGCACCCATTCACAACTAATGTTGTCAAGATAGAATTTATTCAGCCAAATATGAGTGTGTGACAACTGTGGTCCAAGTATAACATCATTTAAAATCCATGAACAAATTTTCATCATAAAAGTCAGTTAGGACTTCATTAACTCTATGTCCTGATGCCAAACATAAAGCCATTATGTCACGAACATCCGGTTCCCTCTTCCAAGTCCTCACATAAAACCCATCATTAATTTAAAAAAATGACCTTGGGAGATTAAACAGTAACAAAAAGCATATATTCATCAGTTAAATATCAATAAGCAATGAAAATTACTAAAAACGTAAGCATTTGATATTACTTAAGAAAAAGATTTTCAGTAACAAAATAGGCAAGTATGGTAAGTGACATATAACATATTCCATAAAAGCTGATTAAAATTTAGAGCTTGTGCATAATTGAGTATATTAATATTGGTTTAACCAACAAAGCACAAACTTGTATCAATATGTAATGTGTCAAAATAGTTGTTTTTCCACATAACTGTACTCCCATATCCCTCTAACAACAAATCATTTTTATAATTTATACTCCAGACACAATTAATGAATTCAGTAAAATAAATGACACATGGCAACAGACAAATGCTATTGATTATAATTGTTGGCAGCTAAAATCCCATACAAAGCTCATAGGCGAACAACAATACCAATTAGGGGGGGAACAATAGTAATGACACAATTCATATTATGTGATGAGAACTTACCCCTGCCTTGCCAGGGATAGTGCACTGCCACACCATTAGATTCATTGAACCGTCAGGAATCGCCTCTGGCTTGGCCACGAAACCCTAGAAACAAAATTATAATTAGTACATATAAACAAGAATAGATACATAATAAGAACAATCAGAACAAAAATTGATCATGAATATATACATATGAAGTATGTATGCATAGAAAGAGAAGGATCGAACATGAGGGTGATTCTTCCGCCACGATTTGCGCTCTTCGGCTAGACGACCACGAGCAATACCTCCAGACATTTCTATGTTTCTCTCTACCCACGTTCTCTCTCTAGGATTCTAAATGAAGCAGCCTGTGGTCTGCAAATCCTATATAAACTTGGAAGTGAGGAAGAAGAAGGGGTACTCTTTGGGTTGGTACGAAAGACTGCAACCGAAAAAACAAACCAATGAACATAAAAGTACGAGTAGAGTTTTTCAGAATAAGTTAAAACTATATGTAGTACTAAAATTAAATATTATAGCGTAAAATCCACGCGGAATATGTGCCGCTCACGTGAATATTAAAGTCGTCCCATGGCCCACTTTCGGAGTTGGGATCAGTATGAACGAAGTCCATCTGTTTCTCGAGAGTCGTGACTATCTTTTTCTTTTCTCTTCTCTTCTGATACGTCTCTTTCCTTTTAATCATTGCCAAATTTTCATTCACGCTATATTTTTATTTACGGTTTGCAATTAAAAATTAGTTCCCTTTAAAGAAAATTGTTTTTTTATATGATATTTCTTAAAGTCCCGCCCATTTTTCCTAGTAAATTCTAATGTTTAATAACTAATTTATTATCGAAACAATTATCGTAAAGTATTTATGTAGATATGAAATATTATTCTTCAACTTAATAAAGGTGAGACAAACAGTTATTTTTGGACTCTTTAGTTTCTAATATTCTTTTTGATTTTTTTTCCTAATTTTTATTTTATTTCTTTACTTCTTCGCATAATCCATCACTTTCTAATTTCTATCACCAATTACCCACTATTTTTTATTTTATTTTATTTTTTAATTGCACAGTGTGACCGCAAGATTTTCAAACTTGATCGGTCATCGAATTAAAAAAGGTATCGAGTTCAACCAGTGGTTGAATTGTTATTGATTCAGTGACATTATTAATATATATAAATACATATTATTAATAATTAATTAAATTTTAAAAAAATTCATTTTTTATGAACTAAAATATAATAAAATTGAGTTGTAATATTATTAAAAGTGATTAATTTTAATATTAAAAATTTATCAGTACAAAAAAAATATTAAAACTAATTTAAAGCCGATTTACTAGGTCAATGACGATAGATGATCAAATTAATTAAACCGGTCCAAATCTATACTATAAGTATACTATTATACTAGTAGATTACAAGTTATGTTATGGGATTATACGAAGTCCTTTCTTTCAAATAAGTTATCCCAATTCCTTTAAATTCACACAATGCAAGAAATTGGTGAGGTTGCGTTTTGTTCCTACAAACGCAGTACTTTAGTTACTTTATTTGCCCTCAATTTCAGTAACTCTTTCTCCGCACGTCTTCTTACCCCGCGTGATTTTGATTGAGGATAGATATTAAATTTTGTCATTCAGGAATTGTTCCGACAAAAAATAGGTTTGATCTGGTAAAATAGAACAAATAAATCTTAAGTTGATTCTTTTGATGTATAAATTCAGTAAGTATAGATGTATTCACAAGTTATTGATTATAATTATTCTCTTTTATATAATTCTTATTATATAGACTAACAATTATTATTGAATTAATAATATTATACATTATTATTATCCTATACTAAAATTATAAATTAATACTTTTATATGTTTACATAATTAATTTGTTACAACATATCAATTCTCCTTCCGTTCGATAATATATGATTTTTTAGAGTTGTGGAGAAAAATTAAGGAAATGATTGGATATCATTAAATATAATATCAATTGTCTATATATAATATCCTTAAATTCTCATTTATTATCATACTTATCTTATATCATCTCTCATCTGTATTATTTTTCCATGTTGGGTAATTTTGGAAATATTGTTATTATTCTTCTAAATTATATAAAACGTCAAATAATTTGAAAAAAATAAATAATCTAAAACGTCATATATTATAGGACGGAGAGAGTACTATATAACGATTCATGTAATTTTTTGTCATTTTGCATCATTTCAACCACAAGCATTACAATTTTAGTCAAACAAGAAATATAATTTCAACAATATAAATTGATGGTAAACAAATAAGATTATAAGTTTTTAAATGTTATTATCGTTGCAATGTAAATGAACAGACTCATAACGTGTTTGATTATGTTATAAATTATTATTAAAATATTTAATGTCATATCATTTGAGTCCAAAAATTTAACAACCCTAACAGTAGTCAAAATTTTATTTTGGGTGAGCATCTATTTATCTATCTAATTGCCATAAGACATGAATTCCATTTTTATTTGTCTATATATCAGACGAACAAAGAATATAGTAATACTAGTAGTATTTATTATTTAAGAAATAAGATAACTTGAGGAATAAAATAGAGGAATGAACCAGGAAAAGCGACTTCCGGCTTGTAATTAGTTATAGGGTCGCTACATCCATACCGTACCATACCAAACCAAACCAAACAACTCCCTTACCACCTGTTCCGCTCCAACCACCACCCTCTCCCCCATTGTTTTAATATATTAAAACTGCACGTAAATCTGAAAATTAGACATAAAAATATTAAATATGAGTTTATTTATATTTTAATTCTTAATATCACGTCAACAATCAGGCCCCACTTAACATTTTATAAATGGAACACAAAAAAGTCTAAAAATATACAAGTCTGAACGTCATTTTTATTACTTAAAGCTTAGCTTATGGAAAGGCCAATTTCTAAAAAAAATATAAAAACACAAATATAAATTCAAGATTGTGGCTGAGTTCTCTCTTTCAATACTGGTAGCACTCCAATGTCACACTTCTTATTTTCCAATATGTAACTTGCTTCAACCATTTCTTTGCTTAGACTTGGGGACTTTACCACCACCTTCTTTAAATCATACCCCCCCGCCCCCCCTAATCAGAGACCTCCAAGAAAGTCTCTAATCTCTACCTCTCTCACACACACAAACAAACATGAAGAACAATATCAACACCAACAACAACACAAAGCTTATTCTCCTTCATCCGTACATCCAAAAACAAGGCGGCTCCAGCCGCCTATGGCTTCTCGCCTTCATTTCATTCTTCACAGTAGCATTCCTCCTCACATTCATCTACACCAGAGAACACTCCATTATCCCAACTACCGCCGCCGCAGTCTCGGCCATCGCCACCACCGGCTCCGCCACTCCTCCACCACTATCAAAAACCCTAGTCAAGGCCCTCGTCCACTACGCCTCCACTTCTAATAGCACAGAGGCCATGTCATACACCGACATCAAACAAATCTCCGATGCCCTCAGGCAATGCCCCTCCCCTTGTAATTTCCTCATTTTCGGCCTCACCCACGAAACCTTACTCTGGCAAGCACTCAACCAAAATGGCCGAACCGTTTTCATCGATGAAAACAGGTATTACGCCGCATACATGGAAGAAAAATACCCCAAAATTGAAGTATATGATGTTCAGTATTCAACCAAAATAAGTGAACTGAAAGAGCTCATAACATCAGTAAGGCAACAAGTACACAACGAGTGTAGGCCAGTGCAAAATCTACTGTTTTCGGACTGCAAGATTGGGCTTAATGATCTTCCTAATCAGTTATATGAATTGGATTGGGATATTATATTAGTGGACGGACCGCGAGGATACTGGCCAGAAGGGCCCGGCCGGATGTCGGCCATATTCACCGCCGGTGTACTGGGGAGGAGCAAAAAAGGTGGGAACCATAAGACGCACGTTTTTGTGCACGACTTTAATAGAGAGGTGGAGAGAGTTTCAAGTGAGGAGTTTTTGTGCAAGGAGAATATGGTAAAGTCTAAAGACTTGATTGGGCATTTTGTGATGGAAAGAATGGATGGTAATAGCTCTCAGTTCTGTAGGAATCACACAACAAAATCTGCTACTTCATCATCATGATCAACTGCATCTTGCATGTTCAATCGTTATAAAGCCCCAACTGGGCTGGGCTCACAGGTATAAAGAGGCGAATTTGATTATTTATGGTCATTGGTTCAAATTTTGTTGTCCTTATAATTCTTTTGGAAATTTGCAAATTGTAATTTCGGTTGAATACAAGTGTAATTGTTTGGATTGTTGTAAGAATTCAAGCATGTGAGTGAAGGATTGTTAGAGATGATAATAATGGTGCGGTTAAGTAGCCATTTTTTAATGACTGTTTTCGCACTCACCTATAAAAAAACAGATCGGTTAGCATGAAATTTATTTTTGAATAAATTGATTAATTGACCAATAGAATATTGACACACATAAAATTTTAACTGCGTGTTAGCACTCTATTGGCCAATTAACCAATTTACTCAAAATCGAACTTCATGCTAATCCCTTCTTAAAAAAACATTTGTAGTGACATAGCTCTCTCGCACCCCTATCCCTATCCCTATCCTTTATATATAAATTTATTAATTTTGGCTCCTATATAAATTTATAATATATTATACTTAAAATAATATAAAAAAAAATTATTTTTCACGTTTCAAACATATTTAAGTCTAATTATAATTTTCAAAGACAGGAAAATAAGATTAATATTAAAAAATTAACTTAGTTTTAAAGTCAAATAAATAAGATTAATATTATGTCTAATGTTAGGTATCTCAAAATTGGTCTCTCAAATCATCTTAAATATAGACGTTATTAATGTATTGATATGTAATGAACCATGATATTGAACAAATATAATAATGAGATGTATTTAGACGCTTTTAAAACTGTTAACTCTACTCTAATATTAAAACTCTATATCATAAATTGTATAGCCATGTTAAAACTAAAAATATATACATCATGTTTACATTTTTAAAATATTATTTTAATATGTTTAGTGCTTAATTTTATATTTTTTTTACAAAATTTTGTCCCCCTCTCACTTGAATTATTCGCCCCTTATGACACCGATCTTGATTTATGAAATTATTATAACATAACTGTTTAGTAAACGCCATCGGATTAGACATGCAATTTGTAACTTAAATTACAACAACGACAAAAATTTACATAACAAAATTGTCTTAAATCATTTTTTACATAACAAATCTTCTTGATAAAAATTTAGTTTATTTGAACAAAAACAAAGTAGAAAACTTAGAAAAGCACTACAATAATTAGAATTCAAAATTTTAAATAAAAGTCATAATTCTCCGTCTTTTGGTGTGGTGTGGTTTAACCGTAAATACCAACACTGCACCGATCCCAAAAATATTTTTATGCCTAAAAACTGTTACTTAAACTAACAAAAATTACCTACCCTTAGGCATTAGTTAGGGGCACCTCAATTCAACAGTGTTTAGCTTTAGTCCAGGGGGCCGGTATAGCATGTACCGGACTAACGATTAGTATAATATTAATTTTTTTTAATTAAAATTATTAGAATAATAAATAAAAAATAATAGAGTAAGTTTGAACAAAAAATTATAAAAAAATATATTTTTTATTAAAAAAACATTGTAAACAGTTTACATTATAAATTGTACGGGTTGTTAGTCCGGTACAGTACCTCCCCCAATCTTTAGCTTTAATGGGCATAAAGAAAAGAATAAAAATTTTGAATTTTTGGTAAAATACGTATTTTTCTTAAAATATTTGTCAATAAAAGTATTAAACCAACTAACTTATTTTAGAAGGAAGAAACTATAAACCTTCATTCATCAACTGAGAATTGTGACCTTTGATTTTATTACATCCTACATAATCAGAGTTTAGGCTCATAAAATGGTTTGTCTAATTAATAATAACTAGTTGGTAGCCCGTGCAACGCACGGGCTAGTTTGAATAACAAATTATATAATTTATTAAAATTATAATGAGAAGAATATTTTTTTATAATACATTATTTTTATATCTACATGTAAAATCTTTTGATAATGTATGCGTTGTCTTCGTTCAATTTTTTGATGTATTGTGCTCGTTGGTTGAATCTCAGAATGAGCATCATGTGATTATCCTGCACATAATATATATAAAATAAATAATTTATTTATAAGATAACAACTTTTAATTCTTGGTAATATTTATTTATGAAGTAATATAAAATTTAGAATACTACCTCTTCATCAAGCAATATAGCTGTAGTGTTGACAATTTGTCCAGTGCTCAAATTGATTCCATCTCACTTTCTTGTTAATATGACCTTTATTGTATAATCATCTCTATGACTCTGAAGACAAATCATCATCATCCTCAATTCCATCATCATCATCTGCTGCAGCAACTCACCCCAAAGAAACCTCTTACGCACAATCTCTAGAATCAAAAAGAAATCCAATATGCCTAAGTAATGTACAATATGTTTGCCAATAGTAACTTTGAAATTAAACCTGAATAGTAGATGCACAAATACCATTTTTTTATTGACAAAGCTTACATATAAAGTGAAACAAATGTAGATGTAGAGTACTTTTTGTGTGTAGTATGAGATTTTATAGGGTGAAATCTTATGATAAGTAGTATTTTTATTAAATGTATTTAAATTTTCATTTGTATGGCTCATTTAGTGAGAAGTCATATACTTAATGATTTTATTAAAGATTTTTTTAATGTTCATAACTCTTCCTTTTCCAGATTTTTAATTATTTTTTTAATGATGTTTTAAATGTTCATAAATGTTAATAAATATATTTTAAATCTTAATGTTCATGACTCTTCCTTTTCATAACTTACATGTATGACTAATGTTCATGAATGTTAATAAATATATTTTAAATGTTAATGTTCATGACTCTTCCTTTTCATAACTTACATGTATGACTAACTCTGTTAAAAATCAAATCGATTTCAATTGATTTGAAATTGATTGAGTTAAGGATTGGCAAATTGATTAATTGATTTGAAATTGATTGAGTTAAGTATAAATTGATTTAAAATTTGGAAGCCAGATTTATTAATTGATTTGAAATTGATTGTCAAATTGATTTCAATTGAATTGATTGAGTTAAGGATATGCAAATTGATTAATTGATTTGAAATTGATTGAGTTAAAGATAAATTGATTCAGATTGATTAATTGATTTGAAATTGTTTGTCAAATTGATTTCAATTGATTGAGTTAAGGGGTTGTGCTGTATTTATATATATAATAATATAATAATATAAATTGATTGAGGTAAGGATAAATTGATTAAAAATTTGGAAGATTTGAAAATAAAGTTATAAATTGATTTTAATTGATTTCATTTGATTGAAATCAATTGCATTGATTTTAATTGATTGAAATTAATTGCTTGTGTTGTATTTATATGGGAAGATGAATGGTCAATATTTTTTATCCGTATTATGGTACTACACTCTTCATTCCTTTTTAACTAAATTTTAAAGACTAAAAGTTATTTATTTATTAGTATTTGTTAATTGTTAATTTTAAAAATATTAATTACTTAATTTTTATACTACCCTCACATTAAATAGTAATTAATTTTTATTAAATTTTGAATGGGAAGATGAATGGTCAATATTTTTTATCCGTTTTGTGGTACTACCCTCTTCATTCATTTTTAACTAAACTTTAAAGACTAAAATTTATTTATTTATTAGTATTTGTTAATTGTTAATTTTAAAAATATTAATTACTTAATTTTTATACTACCCTCACATTAAATAGTAATTAATTTTTTTATTAAATTTTAAAAATATATATTAAAATTTATATCTATTTTGATCGATTAAATAAATCATTAATTATATTACTAATTTGGGAACTAATATTTTCACATGTATTTAAAATTGATTGAGTTAAGGATAAATTGATTTGAAATTTGGAAGATTTGAAAATAAAGTTATAAATTGATTTCAATGGATTGAAATCAATTGCTTGTGCTGTATTTATATTGATATATTGATATATAATAATATAAATTGATTGAGTTAAGGATAAATTGATTTGAAATTTGGAAGATTTGAAAATAAAGTTATAAATTGATTTTAATTGATTTCATTTGATTGAAATCAATTGCATTTATTTCAATTGATTTCAATTGATTGAAATCAATTGCTTGTGTTGTATTTATATGGGAAGATGAATGGTCAATATTTTTTTATCCGTATTATGGTACTACACTCTTCATTCCTTTTTAACTAAATTTTAAAAACTAAAAGTTATTTATTTATTAGTATTTGTTAATTGTTAATTTTAAAAAATATTAATTACTTAATTTTTATACTACCCTCACATTAAATAGTAATTAATTTTTTATTAAATTTTGAATGGGAAGATGAATGGTCAATATTTTTTATCCGTTTTATGGTACTACCCTCTTCATTCATTTTTAACTAAATTTTAAAGACTAAAATTTATTTATTTATTAGTATTTGTTAATTGTTAATTTTAAAAAATATTAATTACTTAATTTTTATACTACCCTCACATTAAATAGTAATTAATTTTTTATTAAATTTTAAAATATATATATTAAAATTTATATCTATTTTGATCAGTTAAATAAATCATTAATTACATTACTAATTTGGAAATTAATATTTTCACATGTATTTAAAATTGATTGAGTTAAGGATAAATTGATTTGAAATTTGGAAGATTTGAAACTAAAGTTATAAATTGATTTCAATTGATTGAAATCAATTGCTTGTGCTGTATTTATATTGATATATTGATATATTGATTGTAGGACCATTTTTCTCCTTTAGTTTTTTTTTTCATTTTTATTGTTAAGACTTTTTTTCGTTCTTATTGTTTGATTTTTCATTATTGTTTGATTTTTGCAATTGATTTGATTATGTGTATTTATATTGATTGAGTTTAGTTTTTTTTTTTTTATTATTGTTAAGACTTTTTTTTCGTTCTTATTGTTTGATTTTCCATTATTGTTTGATTTTTGCAATTGATTTAATTATGTGTATTTATATATTGTTATTGAAGAGAAAATAAAAATAAAAAAATTATTTGTGTATCATCATTTATGTGTATTTATATATAAGAATAGAAGAATAGATGAGTTATCAAATTAAGTGAGTTATCATTTATGTGTATTTCCAATTGATGGTGTCATCATTTTAATTGATTTCAAATTAGGGGCTGTGCTGTATTTATATATATATATATTGATATCTTCTCAAACTATAATCTTTAATTTAAATTATTTTCATTGACTCAATATCAAATTACACCTACAATTTTCTTTGTTTTAAAAAATAATTTTATTTCTAAAATTTTAAAATATTTACCCCCGATATTTATCACTAATTATTAAGTATTTAATTTATTGCAATTCTCATGTCATTTTAACTATCATAAACAAAAAAAAAAAAAAGAAGAAAAGAAGAAGAAGAGAAGAATCATTAATTAATTACTCCCCACTCCCAGTTTTGTAAATATAGCGATTCTGGATTGGTGTTACACCATTAGCTGGAGTGAGTCAAAGAGAAGAAGAGCTCCAACGCCATGTCCACCGACTTCAAATCCATCCCCCTAATTGGTAATTAACTTCATAGGATCCAATTCCTCTCATCCACTCGATAATGCTTTGAATTCAAACTTATTTTCAATCGCATAATCTTTGCGATTTTGAACATTAGATTTAGTAGGAATTTACATAGTTGAGAGTATGCGTTTTTCTTTTTGTATGTAAATGATGTATAATTTTTGTTTTCTGCTTATGTTCTTCAGGGATCGAGTAGTTTTAATATATACTCCAAGGTTTTAAATTTTCGATTTTTATTTTATGCATAACCAAACCAAATGGTTTATAGAGGTAAATCATTCATTAATGTTGCGTTTGGATTGGAGGAATGGAATGGATAAAGTAATTAAATGATTTTTTAGCATCTCAAATGCATTTTTAGTTGCTGGTTAATGGTGTGATAGTATAGCGTAATTGTCACATCACATTCATCCATGATTCCCTTTCCACCACCTTCCATGGGAATGATAATAAAGGAATGGAATGATTTATTCCATTAGAATGGTTTATTGCGGGATGAGTAACCAAATATACATTTTTCATTTCATTTCATTCCGACCCTGGTTCCTTCAATCCAAAGGCAGCACGGTGTTTCATTTTTTGTGTCAATTGAAAATAAAAAGTTAAAAATTACTAAATTTAACATCTGACCAGGAATTCTATTTTATGACTGTTGAAGTTTTAGCTGCATGGTAAATGACACTTTGTAAAGAAATCCACAGGTAAAAGCGATGTTAGGAACTGCTTTTGTCGAGTCGAGCATGAGCATGGGCATGATTTTACCTAGTTTGAGAAGTTTGACAACGGATCAAACTAATTTCCTCCATGTGTTGATTAAATTTTGTTGGTTTTGAATCTGGTTTGAGGCAGACATTACTCCTCTTGTGGAAAAATGGGATGATTCAAACATGATGGAGGATAAAGGCATGGCAGAAGTTGTTAGGCAACTGGATAAGGCTTGTAGAGAAGCTGGGTTTTTCTATGTGGTAAGTTTCTGACTTCTATTTATATAAATGAAGTCCTCTGAATTGCTAGTAATGTTACATCTCTGCTTTATCTGTTAATTTTATTCTTGTAAATTGATTGTTTGATTGTTCTCTGTTGATTATATAACTAAAAAATTGGCAGAATAGTCTGCTACTTTATATATTTGTAGGGCTTCCCTCTAGTGCTAAGTCTATCAACCGCTAATGTTCTGCTATATTAGAAGAAAACCAGGAACCATACATCTATAGCTATAAGCAATATTTGAAGCATACCTAATTCTCTCCTTGTTACTTTTATTTTCCTTTCCTGTTTGTTTGACTATCTCACTGAGAATGTTGGATTAATTACTTTATAGTTCCAAGTCATATGAAAAATAAAAAGGAAAAGAAAGCAAGCTATTATGGCTAGCAATTAGGTGAGAGCTGTCTTAAGTTATAACTTAATAGTTTGTGTATCTTTTATGGAGCTTCACATATTGAAATTATAGAAAATCATGGCTAGATTCTCGTGACGAATAAACCAAACATTATCTGTATTAAAAAAAAATTGAAATTGTACAAGGACTTATAGTCATTATTTTCCTATGTATATTTTTAATTAATTATACTCCCTCCATCCCATTTTGAATGTCATACGAGATATCACATAGTTCAAGAATCACAAAAGATTTTTGATTTTATCACACTTCTGTTCCTTTATTAAAAACCCTAGATAGTGGGGTTCATAAACCTTTCTTCTAATGAAAGAAAAGGAAAGTGGGTCCATTAATTATTACTTTATTAGTATATTGAAATCATAACTATGACATCCATTTTTAGATGGCCCAATATGGAAAGTATTATATTCAAAGTGGGATGGAGGGACTATAATTTTCGAGTTTTTGTTGTGGGTTATTCTTTTCAAATCTGCTGATGCATTTGAACTCAGCAGAAAGGCCATGGTATTCCTGACTCGCTTGTCAAAGAGGTGAGAAACGTGGCACATAAATTTTTCAGTCTACCATACGAGCAAAAACTGAAGATTAAAATGTCTGCAACCACTGGATACAGGTTTGCTTACCAGAATTTACATGCCTACAATTGGTTTATGTTCTTCTGCTATCTAACTGTGATATAACATTTCAAGTGCAGAGGATATCAGCGAGTTGGTGAAAATATAACCAAAGGCATTCCTGATATGCATGAAGCCATTGATGTGAGTTTTGCTTAGATTCTCTTTGATTGTAGTGTTTTATCTGGAAATTTCAATCCATACAGCAAGTCAATGAATATTTAACACAAGTAAGAGGGTTATTACCACACCTCAACCCCTTCCCCACGTCCAACCTGAGTACGAAGTCCAGACAATTGAGCTAGAGAGAACTACTAGGATTAGGTCATACACCAAAAATCAGAGGATATTGCTGCAAGCACAAACAGATGCGAAGTTTTAAGAACCAAATATCTAACACATAGCACCGTTAAGGCTCTTATTGATCCAGCTGTACAAAATTTCCAATATCTATTCAATAGAGCATAAATTTTTGTTATGATTGTAACACATCTTCTGTTGATATTCAAAATATTGAAAATCAATTCTTTGTGATTTCTTGTTATAATGCGAATTTTCTTAATGGTACAAGTTTTTTAGTTTTTGAAGCTTTAACAAGATACTGTGTAGTATGGTAATAACTTGAACAAATATCGTGTTTAAAAATTGAAAGCAAGCCTTTGATTTCACTTAAACCATTGTGCAAGACTGTTGTGTTCATCTTTTTGGATAGAATATCAAGAGTCCAACACTTTGCGTTCACATAAGGGCTATACAACCTACAAAGGTGTTGATGTTATTCTCCATTGAATGGGCATTTGGAGAAATGTGATTTGTTCTTGTGATGTTCATGGGGGCAAAGTTGAGATGCTCATTAGCCAGCTTTTACAAATCAAAGCAAAGTTCAGATGCTCATTAGCCAGCTTTCAAAGTTCAGAAGCTCATTCTCATAAAACTAGTTTATGATGTATTTTTCGTTATTATTGATAACCAGTGATAGTAAAGATTTTCATTTTATTTATTGGGTAACAGTGTTACAGAGAATTGAAACGAGGGATGTATGGAGCTCTTGGAGATCCATTAGAAGGGTGTAATGAATGGTATGTGTAGTAATGACTTCCAATTTAAGTTTTTAGTGAATTTATCTCTGTGCAAAATAAAAATCACATGTACTTTTTTTCTCTCTCTCTCTCTCCCTCTCTCTCTCTTATACACACACAAACAGAGACATGTACATTTGTTAATTTATTACTACCTTAAGTTTTGATATATGGTGCCTTCCGCAATTGTCTGATTGTTTTGTTGTTAGTATGTTTTATCGCGGAATTGAGTACCCTTAAAACATTAGTAATGTGGTATATATGGGTTAATTGACCAGATAAGAATGGTTGTCTTCAAATATGTCAATATTAACAAGCTTGTATACTGATATATACAAGTAAATATGTTGAGCTGACGTGCTTGTTAGAAAATTAACAAGGAGAGTGAACATATATATATATATATATCAAATTTGCACGTCTGCTGATATTTCCTATTATTTTAAGTACTGCTGAAGAAGAAAGAGAGAGAATAGGAAGAGAGGAAATGGGGAGAGAAATCCTTATTAACAATCTTGTCATATAATTATATCCGTTAAATAAATAAAAAGGATTGAAAATTTTATAATTATTTTACTGGTAATTTCTTTGTACAGGCCAATTGATCCTCCAACTTTTAAACAATTGATGGAGGAGTATATCAGACTTTTGCTTGAGGTGCTTTCTTTAGTTATTTAGTATATATTATTGTACAAAGATTAGTATGCTTTTTGTATTTAATTATTTATATGCTCAGCTGGTATATAATTACAAATATTATTGTTAAATGCCGACAGAGCTGTCTAGAAAAATAATGCGGGGGATCGCTCTAGCATTGGGTGCATCCATGGATGAATTAGAAGGCAAAAGAGCTGGAGATCCATTTTGGGTATTGCGTATTATTGGTTACCCTGGTCTATCTTGTACTAATGGGCAAGACATACCAAATAATGACGTCGGCTGGTAATTTAGTAATACGGCTACACTTTTCCTTCGGATAATTTTATGGTCACTATCGCTTACCCTTTTCTTGTTATTTGGCCGTATCTTGTGTCCAAACAAATTCAGTGGAGCTCACACTGACTATGGTAAGGTTTCTAGTCGGTTAAATGGTGAAATTTTTAGATGATCTTGTGCATCAGTTCTAACTTTCTCCTGTTGTGCAGGTCTGTTGACATTGGTTAATCAGGATGATGATAAAACTGCACTTCAGGTGTAATTTGTTATTCTTCTTGTGCTACGTCTTGTTTCTTTTTAGTGTTTTTGGCAAAATATTGAATATATCAACAATAATGTGTTGTGTATCAATGTGCTCCAACGTGTGCATGCATGCATGTGTGTGTTTCTGAACCTTCTTCCGATTCAAGCAACACCAACAGTTAACCAGCTAACAAAACAATGAACAAAACCATCAGTTGTATGTTAATTATTTGTACCTCTGCCTCTGTGTCCACCTGGTATTTACATAGGTCATCCTCTGTTGATTTATTCAAGGAGTTGCGAGTAAGTGCCCAATATGAGCTTTGCATATCACCGTCACCGTCTTAATCTAATATGTAGAAGAGCTGCCACTGCTAGTAAGTTTGATTAATATACCTGCGCTACCTAGAAAAAAATGAGATGTAAAAGATCCTATATTTTGTATAAGAAATCATGATCAGGACCAATCTCATGCTGTTCATATTGTTATTTTGATTTCGACCATAAAAATTATGACAAATTTGCCTTTTCTTTTCTGAGTTACTGATTGATATAGAACAAAATCTTATAATATTGCAGTTCTTCATATACATTTTTTGGAAATAAAACGACTCTATGGAAAGGAAAGAAAAAGCATGGATGTAAAACTAAGGACTTGTGTCTTGCACTTCATTTTAGAATTTAACTACTAGTATATTTGACAGTATATGTTACTAAACTTGTGTCCAGTGAGAGTTATTTTTTTCCATTTCTTTCTCCTCATCTATCCTGAATCAAGCCAGAGGTTCAAATCTTAAAAAATATATCAAAAATTTGTCATCCATAATCGTGCCCATGCTTTTAGATTTGCTTATTGATTACTTAAAGTGATTCTTTCCTTAGCTAATTCCTTTTGTATCATTGAAGGTAAGAAACCTATCAGGTGAGTGGATATCAGCAGTTCCCATCCCTGGCACATTTGTCTGCAACATTGGTGATATGCTAAAGGTAGATATTGTTCTGCAATAAATTCTCCTATATACTTTTACACCCATACATATGGATGATACCCTTCTGAAACCTGAATAAAATTCAGATTCTATCCAATGGTCTTTATGAATCAACTTTGCACCGGGTCATCAATAGCTCTTCGAAATATCGGGTTTGTGTAGCTTATTTTTACGAGGTTAATCGCTCTCTCTTTCTATTTTTCCTATTATATTTTTCCCCCTTTCTATTTTAATATTTCCCCTTTCTCGAGTGATTCTTCTTACATGATTATTTATATTGGACAGCCAAACTTCAATGCTGCCATAGAGCCCTTGGATATATGTATGCAGAGGTCTGATGGAACTAAGAAGTTTGAACCAGCTGTTTATGGAGAGCATCTAGTTAGTAAAGTCCTGACCAATTTTGTGAAGTAACAATTGTAATCTTGATCTTCCTCTCAAATTAGTTTGTTAATTATCTCATCATTTCATAATTTAGGTTTAACTCAAACATTAGGATTTATTGTTTTTTGTGTTGAATGATATATATATATATATATATATATATATATATATATATATATATATTTGTGATGTAAAATAAACTGCGCGTTTTCATCTATCTGACCAGGTTTGCCTGCTGCTATTAGATTTGTCTACTTATTCTTTAAATTGAATCTTAGATTCTTCTCTATTGTTGTTGTCTTTAATCTATAATTCTACTCTATTTTATGCTGGTGGGGTTGGGTGTGATCCATAATTTCTACATGGGGAAATGGAATGAATGGTCCAAAGACGTCCGTTTTGCTGCATTTTACGTATAATAGACGAGTCTATGGAGTAGCACACTTGTCTTGTGGAAATTTTATGAGGCTAATTCCTATTCCCGCTTTTGGAAAGGAAACTTCAGCTAGGGATTTTACATGTTAATTTTTTTGTTGCGAGTTATGTAAATAAATATAATTCGTAATACTTTCATAATATATTTGATATAATGAGTTAATTTTATAATTATATTCAATTTCATGTACTGATATATTCAATTTTATATACGTATTAATTAAAATTCCATTAAAATCTTTGACAATATATATAGCAAAACTCGTCTATAAATTGGACAAAAATGCAGTAACTCCCTACAATCCTACATAATACTACTAAAGTTGGGAACCAAATTTTAAAGGAAATATGAGAAGTGAGGGAGGCCCACTAATTATGTAAAAGTGTGGGCCCAATGGACTTTTCTCCCCGGTTTTCAATGTCTACATTAAATCCGGGACCATACCTTAAAAATCCTGAATGCATGTGATTGATACCCTTGCTACTTAAAACTACGACCATACGGTAAAATTTCAAATAATAGAATGAAAAAATCTAGGTTGACCGAGAGTTGCCAATAATAGAATGAAAAATTCCCTTGCCATTTTTTTTTCGTATTGTCTCTTAAAAAATATGTAGTAGGAGTATTATTTATTTTAATTAAAATTTTTGCAAAAATTGTACAATCTTATTTTGTATATGTATTCAAATTATACTTAAATCATTGAATTTTATAAAATTTTTAATAAAAATAAATACTACATGTAAGACCCCAACTTTTATGAATAAAAATGAATTTTCTATAAATATCATTTTTGAATATTATGGAATAAATTTGATATAATATTATAGTTGTGGGTAGTATTTATAAATTCTGCAAAGTATGCAAAGTTGTTATATTATATTCGATTGGTGGGGAATATTCGTTTTAGCGAGGGAATATTAAATAACAATGGTATAATCATTTAAGTGACCCCATGATAGAATTATTATCGGATTGAGAAAGCGACAAAAATATTTTATGAAAATAACGGCGGAAGTTTTACTGAATTAATCTTGTTGAACTACTCGGTAGTAAAAAAATGCGATGTCTGGCGTGGTTGCGTAGTAGTAAGCGCGGTATTGATTATTGATCTTACGTGAAGTCACTCAATTTTATTTAATTATTACCACAGTAATTGTTGCATAGTATCTCACGTTATTTGATTCAATTATTGTCGATATTTTTATATATTATAAAATCAATAATTGAGACTACGAAGTTATTAATATTATTATTTGCAATATTAACGATGTCTAGAAGTTCTGTCAATGTGAGGTTTGGTCACCTTATTGCGCGCCAATAGGGAGAAATCTTTATTGGAAAGCCCCCTCTTTTCTAGGAACGACCTGATCGATTAATATTGTTAATTATAATATTGATGATAAATGTTGTTAAAAATATTGAAGAATTTTATATATATAAGTTTGTAATGTGTGTGGTGGGTGGAATATATATATATATATATATATATATATATATATATATATATATATATATATATATATTAGGAAGCGAGAATCGATGAAGAAGGAATACTTGAGTCGACTCAGGACTTTGTGTTTTCTAACGACCACGAGTTAAAGTATAAAATCATGATGGAAGCGCATAACACACAGTTTGCAATCCATCACGGGAGTACTTAAAGCGTATCATGATCTTGACATACATTTTGGTGGGGCAATATGAAAGAGAGAGATATAGTATTTATTTATCTCAAGGTGTCTAACGTGTCGGCGAGTCGAGGCGAGACATCATGTACCAAAAGGTTCATTGTAACCACTTGAAATTCCAGAATGGAAGTGGGAGCACATTACCATGGATTTCGTTACTGTTCTTCCCAAGATTTCTCAAGGTATAGATGCAATTTGGGTCATTATTGATAGATTGACCAAGTCTGTTCATTTCTTACCTATACGAGAAACTTATACACTTGAACGTCTTGCTCGTATGTACATAAACGAGGTTGTAAGATTGTATGGTATGCCTGTATCCATAGTTTTTGATCGAGACCCAAGATTCACTTCACGATTTTGGGTTAGTTTGCAAAAAGCTATGGGCACGGATTTACGATTTAGTTCGGCATATCATCCTCAAAGCAGACGAGACAATCGAGAGAGGACTATTCAAACTCTTGAAGATTTATTAAGACTCGTGTCTTTGACTTCAAGGAAGTTGGGACAAGTTCTTACCATTGGTGGAGTTTTTTCAACAACAACAGTTATAAAGCAAGCATTGGCATGGCTCCATTCGAGGCGTTGTATGGAAGAAAGTGTCATTCTCCAGTATGCTGGGATGAGGTGGGTGAAGCAACGTTGTTGGGACCGGAGTTGGTACATATGACTACGAAAAAGATTCAAATAATCCGACAACGTATAAAGACCTCACAAGATCGACAAAAGAGTTATGTTGATCTTCATCGAAAGGACGTGGAATTCAATATAGGAGATTATGTGTTGTTACGTGTTGCTCCATGGAAAGGAGTTACGAGATTTAAAAAGAGAGGAAAGCTCAATCCTCGATTCATTGGCCCATTTTTAATCCTCGATCGAGTAGGAGCGTGGCTATAGACTAAACTTTACTGCCAAGTATGTCTCGTGTTCATAATGTTTTTCATATATCCATGTTACGTAAATATGTGAAAGACCCGAACAACATTATTGAGTTAGAACCGGATGAAATAGTGGAAGATTTAATGTATGAAGAGGTTCCTGTTCAAATCTTGGATAAGAAGGAACATATTCTACGCTCCAAGGTCATACCTCAAGTTAAAGTTTTATGGAGGAACCACGATGTTGAGGAAATGACTTAAGAGTTAGAATTTGAAATGAAATCAAGGTATCCTTATCTCTTCGACATACCAGGTACGTACCCTAATTTCGAGGGCGAAATTTCATAAGAATGGGAGATTGTAAGACCCCAACTTTTATCAATAAAAATAAATTTTCTATAAATATCATTTTTGAATATTATGGAATAAATTTGATATAATGTTATAGTTGTGGGTAGTATTTATAAATTCTGCAAAGTATGCAAGTTGTTATATTATATTCGATTGGTCGGGGAATATTCGTTTTAGCAGGGAATATTCAAACAACGACACAATCATTGGTGGACCCCACAATAGAATTATTTGTCGGATTGAGAAAGCGACAAAAAATATTTTATGAAAATAACGGCGGAAGTTTTACCATTAATCTTTGTTGAACTACTTTCGGTAGTAAAAAAGCGATGTCTGGCGTAGTTGCGTAGTAGCTTACGGTATTGATTATTGATCTTACGTAAGAAGTCACTCAATTTTGTTTAATTATTACCACGGTAATTGTTGCATAGTATCTCACGTTATTTGATTCAATTATTGTCTATATTTTATATATTATAAAATCAATAATTGAGACTACGAAGTTATTAATATTATTATTTGCAATATTAACGATGTACAGAAGTTACATCGAGGAGAGGTTGGTCACCTAATCAATTTGCCATGAAGGGAGAAATCCTTATTGAAAGCCCCCCCTCTTTCAGGAGCGACTGATCGATTAATATTGTTAATTATAATATTGATGATAAATGTTGTTAAAAATATTGAGGAATTTTATATATATAAGTTTGTAATGTGTGTGGTGGGTGGAATATATATATATATATATATAATATTATGTGTGTAAGTGAAAATGGTGAAAAGTAGAATTTTGGTGAAAAAGTGGAAATGGTGGGATGAGTATTAGTATTATATATATATATATATATATATATATATATATATATATATATATATATATGGCATGAATTGAAATGGTGGGGAAATGATGTTGTCGAATTGGTTTATTTTTTTTTCAACTTGTGGTTATATGTATATATATATATATAATGTAGCATGTGGGTAATGGTAGTCTAGTAGATAAAATTTGGCAGGTTATGGATTGATTTGTCAAGCTTAAATATTATTGGCCAAATTTTTTCAATCATCTTGACATGGTTGGCAACTTGTAAATTATAGAGCATTTTAATTGGTCGAGGCTTTTAAAGTGGCATGTGTTCATTTTTTTCATTGTGACTCTTTGAAAAAGATTACTAATCGTTGGATCGGTGAAGTTGTGACTCTGCAAATTATTTAAATACGAAAAAATATTGTTGCGTCAAGTGATATTTTTCTAAAGCAAGTATTCTTCTATTCTCCTATAAATAGGATGCTTGGTTAGAATTTAAATCACACCGTAAATTCGGAGAAATTCTCTTCTATAATCTTGGCGTATTTCTTTAGAGTTTTAAGAAGCTTTGAGCGTAGTGCACGTTTTCTTCAAGAATATCCTCGCCTCTACCAAATTGAATACTCTTCTTTACTACGGTAAGGGGTATTTTTTATATATATTCATGAAGAGAACTTACATTATTCCATTCTTTATTATTACATTGGAATAACTTTGTATCTGTGATCTACCCTATACTTGGTGATTTACATTGTTATTCCATTCTTTATTATTCTCGTTGGAACATCACATCTGCATGCGTTTTACGCGGACACAGTTTAAATCTTTATTATTACATTGGAATATCACATGCATGCGTTTTACGTAGGGGTGATCATTCGGTTATAACCGAATCGAATAAGCTATTAGGTTATAAGCGAAAATCGAAATAATGATGATTTTCTTTATCCGAACTAATAGCAGAAATTTAACAATAACCGAATTATAGAATTGTAATTTGATTAATTCGAGGAAAAAAAGCGAATTATCTTGTCCAACAAATGTTACTCAGATATAGCATCCAATCATGACAGACTTTTACGGTTTAGCAAACACTATTAATTTAACCATCCGGAAATTAATAGTTTAACTAACACTTATCCGGTGTCCGAAGCAAACAACTAACAAGCCCAAAGTAATACTTTTAAAAAATTACAAGAACAACTAGTCAACTATCTAGATGGAAAAGCGAAATGCGATGCAACAACAAATTTCAACAACAACAACTTTTAAAAATTACAAAGAAGAATAACTATCGGATGCAACAACATTTCAACAAGCTCCAATCTTCACTTTTTCGAGATATCATGATTTTCTGATTCAACATCAACATATGAGAGGCGGTGCGTATAACTGCAGTAGTAACATAAACCAACACCGCAGAAAAGGCCAAAATGGATCACATAAATTTCTAAGTCATTACCAAAAGTGCAAAACAAAGCAGAACAATAGAAATTTAGAATATATATTAACTATACTCGGTAGGGATAAGTATTAACTATTAAGCCAAAGCGGATCACTACTTATATAAACCAACACTCTTTCTGCTGCAGTATGTATTAAGTTACAAAAAAGAAAGACTTCAAATTAAGACCAGCAATTAACAGACGTAAGAGATTCGAGAGGTCGAAGGGGGAGAGGCGCAGAGGGCAGAGCCGTCAAGGGCATTGGGTTGGAGATTCTCCAGAGGCGGAGAGAGGTGGAGGCTGGACGACTGTCGAGACTCAAGGTAGGCAAGCGAAGCAAGTAAGCAACTGAAGTCGAAGGCTCGATTGCTCGAAGTAAGAGAATCTCAGATATTCAGATCTAGGGCAAAATAAAAATGGGATGTGAAATGTAAAGAGTAAAGACTCAAATGAAATCAAATGGACTCGCCGACTCGCCGAGTGAGATTACTGAGATTAGTGAGATATCAGATAATAATAATATTATAAAATTAATTTTTTTAATAAGTAAGGTTCGGTTATTCGGATACCCGAATAAACCGCTTTTTCAAACCAAAGCGTAATCGTGTAGAATAGTGAATAATAATTTGGATATAATCGAAATTATAAAAAAAACCGAAAATCAAAATAATTCGATTAAAAAATTTCGGTTCGGTATTTCGGTTTTATCCGCTTTTTGCTCACTCCTAGTTTTCTGTGGGACCGATTCCGTCTTTATTATTACATTAGAATATCACTCATGCTTTTGCGTTTCTGGGACTGATTAAAATCTTTATTATTACATTTGGAATATCCTATACGTCATGCTTTTTCGCCGGACTGATTCCGTTATTTATTATTACATTAGAATATCACATGCATGCGTTTTTGGGACTCGATTAGTTATTAATTATTACATTGGAATAACTTTGTCATGCAATCATCGTATGCATGGTGATTTCTTTTGTTATTCCATTCTTTATTATACTCGGTTGGTTAAAGTTTTGACTTCTATACTCCATGAAATTAGTGGAATATCCTTGATATTTCAAGGCTTCATCTAAATATCTTTTCATGGAAATATTCTTACGAGCATTCTTGAATTTTTTCTCTACAAAAAAAAGTATCGTGTTGATAATTTGGACATTATTAGTTCTGGATAAATTAATTCTTGAACTTATTTTATTGAATTCTTATATCATTGTCATCATCCTCATGTTTATATTTTATCGAAAGTCATATGTGACTGTAGTGCGTAGATGGACTTGGTATGATTATGACCGAGGATTATTAGGTATAATCATGATTGTAATGCTACAAATGATGTGGTAAAAGTTCTCATTGGTCGTAGTAGTGCATTGATGGGCCGAGTTGTTGGCATGATCATGAATTATTGATGAATACACGAATATCCTTGGCCCATAGTCGCATGGATAATTTGTGGTTGTGATACTAATAAAAGTGATAAAAGTGATAATTTGTGGCTGAGTCCCAGCGATAAAAGTGATGAAAAACCTTTTAAATCATAAAAGATAGTAGATTTTATTCTCTCTTGACTCTTTTAATGGATTCTTGTTTCATTATGATTAAACTTGATGTCTATTGTATTTTATCGGTTTAACATTGTTAAAGACTATTAATAATTTATCTCGCATTATCTCGGTCATAATATTTCTTCTTTGGCTAGTTGAGCTCACCCTTTTCTTTTCACTGCATTCTCTTCAGGAAATGAGAACATAACCGGGACTAAGGTAATCTGAGTGATTGTGATCAGATGATAGTATTAGTAGTCCTCATTATTACGTTAAATAGTGTGATAATAAATGTAATGAGGACTTATTCGAGAGTGGATATTATCAGAAGACAATATTTGTATTAAAACTCACAGTTTTCTTGTTGTATATTAAAGATTGTATTTGTATTCTGTACCATGTATTTGACGACTCAGAATAGGTGATGTATACCTATTTTGGGGCATCACACTACACATTTTTTGGAAGGCAATAAAAAAAATAATTTTTTTTTGGACCGATCATCACTCCCGGCCCCCAGAGAATAACTCTAAGAGTATTCACAACAGTTTTCTTATCTTTATCCTTACTCTACAATGTTATTGGGTAATTCTGCAAAATAGGAATTCAATTTTTTCACTGTTTCTTATATTGATTCTTTAAATAATGAAATTTAAAATTTAAAAGTTCCATCAGTCAAAACATCAAATTAATAATAATCTTATAATTTATAAAATTGAGAGTATAATTTATCAATTATATTTTACTCTAAAATAATTTTTATTTTATTTTAAATTTTAAGTAATTTATGGAGTGAGTATTGAATGGATTGTAGTTGCAAATGTACATAAGATTAATATTAACTTTTAAAAAGTTAATTTGTGATATTTTAAATTTAAATTTAATATGATTCATTTAAATTTTGAAAATAATAAATTTTATAATTAATAGTACTTTTATAATATTTATAATTATATTAACATAAATTAAATAAATTTATATCAATTTTAAATTTGAATACATTTGAAATTAATTTTTAAAAAATAAGTCAATATTAAGTTTATAATTTAAAAATGAAGTAGTTAAAAAAATGTCAAGATATGTATGATTGATAAGTTGTCCACTTAAATGAGGGTGTGAAATGTCATTTTGTATATATGGAGAATGATACTTTGACTCCCTCACGCTGGGGAGTAAAATACTATATAGGGATTAAAATAGAAAATCAAATAAGGATAAGGAAACTGTTCGATAATGATTTATTAAAATTGAGGATAAAGAGTTGAATAGAGAATAATTAGAATATTTTAATAAATTATATTATTTGAGTGAAATAACATTTGAACTTAAAAAATTGTTTGATAACTAAAAAACATGAAACATTTGAATGACTTTTAAGTTTAAAAATATCAATTTTAAATTTAAAAATATCTCAAATTGTCTTTTCAGAACCCAATAATGATCTTAAAATTTGAAATGAAAAGAGTACAATATTTATAGAGGCTCCATAAATTTAATTTTTTTTTATTAAAAGACAACTCTTAATAATTTAGATTTATATCTTCCTCTTATCGATTAACAGACGATAAGAGATAAATAAAATTTTACCAAATAATTTTATCCTTTTATCGAATCAGATATGAAGTTGTTAAGAAGTATTAAGAGATAAACAAACACCAATTTAATCTCCCCAACGTCACAACTCTACATGATGTGGTTACTCTAATAATATTATACATTATTTGTGTATGTGCAATTAAAAAAATAAATAAAAGTTATAACATGTGGGTGAAAAGATATGAGAGGGATTTTAAATATAAATTAAAATGTTGGAAAGAAAAAGAAAGTTAAATGTGATACAGTTTAAGAGAGTTATTTATATAATGATTATCATTTTATATTAAGTTGATGAATTGACAAATATAATATTAACACGTAAAGAGAGATTACGGCTTCTTCACGATGTAAAAGTTTAAGGTGGATAATTTACAATAAATAGCAGCCACTAAGCCTAAGCCGATTGGGAGAGAGCTGTAAGTGAAGTTTAAATTAATTTATTTGATTTTGAAAATTAAAATAGAATTTAATATGTATTGAAACATTTAAATTAATTTTATATGTTATTTTGGACCTAATACAGTATAAATTTATATAAAGTCAAAAAAATTGAAATTTTAGTGGAGTCATGACCCCCTCTCTCTTCTTCCCAACGCCATGCATGATTGTAATTTGATATGAGAGACCTAAATCTTACATGGAGCAACTATACGTAATTAGCGCCTATCAATTGTGATTTTCCAAAGCAGCATACGTAGGAGATGGAGCCATTGCGTACTGCGGCCTGACATCAGATGCCTCTTGTGAATTGGCAACTGTGATGTTAATTACAAGGAATAATATGATCATCAGGGCAAGAAGGCCTGTGCACTGAGAAGAATGCTGCACATTCATCTGCACTTCTCTGCTGTGGAAGATCTAAAATGCAATTCATGCTCACGTCCAGCAATTTTCTGCCAATCAATTTCCTGCATTCTGGACCAATCTGCGTAAAGCAGTTATGCTGTAAGGTAAGCTCATACAAGTTAATTGCCTAGATTGCACACAATCTCCGGCACCGGTCCATAGAAGTGGTTGTACGACAGGTTGAGCTGCTGCAACTTTGACAGGCACCCTAAAGAATGGGGGATTGTACCTGTCAACTGGTTCTCGCTGGCATCGAAAACGGTTATATTTTTCAACTTTCCAATCTCACACGGGAGAGACAACCAGACAGATAGTTGTTCAAGAAGAGCACTTGGAGCAATGTGATGGAAGATAAGCCGATATTTTTAGGGATCGTACCGGTGAACTTGTTGTTTGCTAAGGTGAGGTAAATCACTCTGGTTTTGAAGAGATCGATTTTCCGGAAAGCATGTTGTTATTGAGAAAGAGGGCGTCGAGGTCTAGATCGAACACCTGGGGTGGCACGGGCCCTGTTATTTGATTGTACCTGAGGTCCAAGAATGTTAAGTTGGTTGCAGTTAGGACCTCCATTGGGAATGTTAAGTGCGAGTAATAGAATTGCAGTTGAGAAAAAGAGGATGTTCATATCCGACATTAGAGAGTGATGATTCTTAGCTAGCTACCTACAAGAATTAACTGCAATCCGACTTTCAAAATAGTACTAGACAATTCAAAGATTTAACTATGGTACATTTCATTTATTAGAGAAATTGATCCCCAAGTCCCAACTATTTTACAATCTTATTTTATATTTTTCTCTTTAATCTAATCTAGGAAAAAAGAAGACTAGTTTGGTTTGGTTTGGTTTGGTCATGGATTGATTTTTCTTTACAATCCCATGCAAAAATTGTGGACAATCCGAAAAGGGGACAATAATTCTATAAGAAAGTAAAAGGGGAAATTAATTGACTGGATAGACGATGTCAAATGAACTAAACAGTTTGGACTCGATTTATACTCAAAATATAAATAATTAAAATATGAACAAATTTTAAAATTCAATAAATTACTCAAATCTCTTGAAATAATAGTTTTCTGTTGATACTCGGATCATATTTGCTCGAAAAGTTCAAACTGCTCAGACTCGACTCGATAGCTAAACGAGCCTCAATCAAACCTTATTTCATATTCGATAAATTTTGTAAACTAAATCAGACTTTGTTCATTTACACTCGTAGATGTCCTAATGCTGCACTTTGACCTATAATAGCCGAGCCTATGGAGTAGCACACTTATATTCAGGAAATTTTATGGGGCTAATTTCTAGTCCCTTTTTAGAAGGGTAAAGTTCAGGGATACGTCTAAAGACTCTAAACAACACACACGTCTATCAAGGCCCAATTGGGCATTTTAGTAATATTTTCTGTATTTTTGTAGAAATATATCTTGATGGTTCAATGCCAAGTGACATTGCTCAGAAGTCAGTGCTGGACTATCTATATATTGGACAAAAATGCAATAACTCGAATACAAGTTTCCTTACTACCCTATACATACAACTACTAAAGTTGGGGGCCAAAAATACAAATAAGTGAAATTGAAATACACTTATGTCCAATTTTTATGTCCACCTAGAAGAACTCATACCCGAATGCATGTAGTATCATAGGTTCCTTTACTACTTAAACTATGAGGATACAGTAAATTCCGAATACATAATACATTTAGCACCTTGGACATCATTACTATACTATACATGTGGTTACTCTTTACCATTATACGTGAAACTTTTAGCACATCTATATCCACAGTCCACACACACATCTATATCCACAGTCCACACAGAGAGACAGAGAGAGCGATAACATGCTATGCACAAAGCAGCAGAGGCCTCAGACCCTCCAGCAACAAGTAATGCTATGCAACTAAGAGCTTTAGTCGTAAAGAAAGTTCTAATCCTGGGAGGTGGGAGCCTGCAACTAAAAGGACAATTCTTTCATTAGGAGCAATGAAAGTTCACCTGCATGTGTAGGTGGGGTAGTTTCCAAAGCAAACAAACTATCCTTTGCCGTTCACTGAAAGTAAACATCTACTTTATGCTTGTGTCCTGCGACAAACTCCCGGAAAAGATAATGAACCAATTTGCAGATTACGACATGATGAATTTTCAACTTCTAAAATAGGGGATCAACCACCTCCAGACTCTGGCTCAGTTGAGACAAACTCTCTTGATTTAACATTGATCTAACAGCTCTCTTGTTCCCAAGTAAAGACAAACTCTCTTTCTAATACTCTCATTTGCTCTGCCCAACGACTCTAACCCTCTCTTCTTTCACCCACTACTTGCTCTCTCTTACTCACACAGTTTTAAGAACATACAATGTACCAATGAATTTTATGATTCAAAATATAATGACCGCATTGAAACAAGGATCCTTTCTCCTGCTTGGAACTAAAATCACTTTAATCTTTAGAAAGGAGAAAGAAATTCAAATGGTTCAACAAGAGTAAAGATACTATCAAGAGTCTTATCAGATACAGCGTAAATAGTAAGAAATAATAAAAAAAAGAGTACCCGCTCATCTAGAACAATCCTCTAAGATAAGTTTGCATGAATAATGCAGTTAGACAATTTGACAATCATGTCTCTCTTTTGTAGATTAAATGATGAGCTAAGTTCATGGAGTTCCCTTAATCTGCTTTGCATGTGCAGATTACAGGCTCTGGTTTTCTTTGCCACAAATCAAAATTGCAGAATCATCATGTCTATGCACCAACTCCATTGGCAGATGTTCTGCCTATAGGAGTGTTCTTCACATAGAGAGGTTTCTTAACACCAAGATCCCTAAGCTGACTGACCATATCGTAAAGAAATTTGAAAGTAAGTTTGAATTGTGCATTAAAATCGTCTCTTACATGTGGATGAATCCTGAACCACTCACCCAACATCTTGTGCACATGAGCACGGATTATTCTCCACGGCACGGGATATTGCTCGCAAAGCTTCAAATATTCTATCAATAAGTTGGCCTGATCTAGTTTTCCATCTTCATTGCTATATTCCTCAGCCGTCCGAAATCCGGCAAAGAGAGCAGGGTTTTCAAGGAGGGATTCTGCTGAAAGTACTCCATCAGCACCTGTCTCTTCCAAACAGCTATGGACATCATCCACATGTCGTACATTCCCATTGGCAAGGACAGGGATCCTGATAGCATTTTTAACAGCCCTAATGGCATTCCAGTTGGCTCGAATTCTTTTTCCATCTTTTTCATCTCTTGTGCGGCCATGCACTGCTAATAGAGAGCAACCTGCATCCTCTAGCATCTTGGCATAATTTAAAGTATCATGCAAATCTGGGAACACGCGTATTTTGCAAGACACAGGAACACTTAGATTCAATGCCAACTTTTCCACCAGAGACTTGACAAGAGGAAGATTGTTCATAAGGAATGCTCCATAATTCCCCCGCCTGGCTATACGCTGCGGACATCTGCACGTAGAGTACAAATTGTGGGCTCAAACAAATACTATGACCATGCAAGAGAAAAAAGGCAAAATGATTAGCATTCTACAGGAAAAGTGGGAGCTATAGGATGCTAGTGCTGACCACCGTAGAAAGAATAAGCTGTACAATCTATGTGCACAAAAGGATGTGTCTAGAATTACTCTCATTTGACAACCTAGCACGTGTGAAATTGTTAAAGCAAAGCCAATCAATATTAGTTTTCACAAGAAGGATCAGATAATACAACAATATTAAACGAGAATATTTTATCCCAATACAGATTTGTATAAATAAACAATGGTAATTTGGTGGCAAAACAGGATTAACTTTCAATGATATTTCTTTTGAAGAAGCATGAACTTCTAAGAAGAAGATGTTTATCTAATTAAGATTGTCACTATAAGAAGTTAGACTTGAAAATCAAACAAGAATATTTTCATTCATATATTTTTATGTATCCTTACATGTACATATTTATAGAGATAGTAGAGATCCTACAATCAAGCTATTCCTATAATTAAGTTATTCCTATAATTAAGTTACAATAGAGAATCTTTGACTATTAATCCAATATTGCAACACTCCCCCTCAAGTTGGTGCATAGATGTCACACATGCCCAACTTGCCTAAAAACTTTGAGAACACTCGACTTGAAACAGCTTTGGTGAGAATATCAGCCAATTGATCTTCGGATTGAATCTTAGGCAACTCGACAATTTTCTCATCCAATTTTTCCTTAATGAAGAATCTGTCTACTTCCACATGTTTTGTACGATCATGTTGTACCGGATTATGAGCAATATCACATGTTTTATTGTCACAATAAAGCCGAATCGGTTGCCTAGGCAG